>NW_004624857.1:2857866-2928566 GCF_000247695.1 Heterocephalus glaber | reverse complement strand
AAACACACACTTCAGTTTGAAGATTTAATTTGAAAAAAGAACGTATAGTATTTCATTAAGTTTTGAAGTGTTGATTACATATTGAAATCATATTACTTGAATATATTGGGTTAAATAAAATTAATATTAAATTACTTTATACCTACTTAGATATTAGGAAAATGAAAAATTATCTATAAGTTCACAACAATTTCAAATATACCTAAATGGCAAAATTTGGGGTGTGTTGGGTTAAATAAAATTAATATTAAAGTTAATTATACCTACTAGGTTTTTTTTAACAGGCTTCTAAAAAATTTTGAATTACATACGACTTACATTTTGTGGTCTGCATTGTATCTCTATTAGGCAACATTGTCCTAGAATGATTATACAAAGACAATAAAAGGGAGTATCACTTCTGATAGTAATATTGAAACTGCCAGCTCTTATTCATCTTACTGTCATCACAGTTAATCTTCTTTTTTTTAATTTGTGTGTATGGAGGGGGTGTGGTTGTTTTTGTGACTGGGTCCCCGCTAAGTAGTTCTGGCTGGCCTTGAACTCACTGTGTAGCCCTGGCTGGTCTCAAACTCATGGTGATCCTCCTGCCTCAGTCTCTGGAGTGCTGGGATTACATGATGTGCCACCACAGTTAATCTTCTTAAAACAGTTTTAATCTTTTTATTCTTTGTGTTTAGAAATCTATCATATATTCCTATCACCTATACCAGGGCTCAGCAAAGTAGAGCCTGAGGAAGAGATGCCCCACTGTTTGTAAATAAAATTTTATTGGAACACAGCCATACTTATTTGCTTACAAATTGTCTGTGGCTGCTTTTGCATGACAGGGTCAGAAATGAGTAATTGTATTATGAGTTTTATGATGGCAGTGCTGGGGATATAGCTTTTGCATAGTAGGTGTAAGGCCCGGGATTCTATGCCCAGCATTACAAAAAGAGAGAGAAAAGAAAAAAGGAAGAATTGAGTGATTGTGACAGAGACTCAGTAGCCTGCAAAGCCTAAAATATGACTTGCAGGCCCTTTACAGAGTAATATGGTGGCCCCTGACCTATTTGAAGAGTAACCTACATTTTTGTCAGTTAAGCATTCAAGGCCCGTTCAACTTAACAAATATTTGCCGTTGCCGTCTACACATCAGGAGCTGTCCTAGGTGCTGAGACTACGCCGGGTGGGGGTGGGGGACAAGGAGGGGGCGCCAAGCCATAAAAATAAGAAACGGTTATCTTTGTGGCCCTGAAGGAACTCACATTTTAATAGGGGAAATCAAAAGATTTCCCTTGGAGCCAGGCATGGTAGTGCATGTCTGTAATCCCAGCTACTTGGCAGGCTGAGACAGGAGGACGATTTGAGGATCCCGTCTGGGCAACTTAGAACCTGAACCTGTCTCAAAACAGAAATAAAGGGCTAAGGGTGTAGCGCAGCAGTAGAACACTTGCCTAGCATGCGTGAGCCCTGTGTTCAATCCTAGGACCTTACACTTTGAAAACTATTTCCCTTGGAGATGCAGCATAGCACAGGTTGAGTTCAGACTCTAGAGCCAGACTGTCTTTTTTGAAGGAGGTGTTGGGAGTGTTGATCCCAAGACCTTGCTCCTCTTGCTGAGCAAGAAGTCTACCACTGAGCTACACCCCTAACCCTTATGGTATACAATTTATTCAACTTCTGCCTCATCTTTAAATTTATGATTCATTAGAGTTTAATAAACATCAGCTATTATTAAAGTTGATTAGTGCATAAAGTAATATAAATAAAGTCACAGAGAAGGAAATTCAGTTGAGGATAATGCTAATGATCAGGGAACTCTACCTAGAGGAAAGTGATGCAGTTTTGAAGCTTGTGATTTGATACAACTTACTTTTTCAGTTTCGTATCCTAAGTTCCCCTCTCCAGTATATTAGTCACATGAGAATTCTTGTTATCCTCTGCTATACTCTCTTTATACCATACCTTTACTCCACTCGCGCTATTCCCTCTGCCTCAGATGCTTATTCATAACCTCCAAGGTGCGTCTTAAATCTCTTCACTGTAAAGACCTTTCAAAGTTACTTAAATTGAAACCAGTTGTCATTCATTTATTAGATGTGTGGAGGTTAGAGATCTGAATTGTTATTTGGGCTTTGCAATGTGCCACAGGATCTTCCTCTGTAAAAGAGATAATATTTACTTAAGGTTATTGTTGCTAAATAAGGTGATATATGTAAAGAACCTTCTAGGTACTCAGTACTGTAGGTACTCAATAAGTGTTAGTAACCTTTCTCTTCTCTTGAAACCCTAAAATATAGTCAGAAGCAAATCTAGGGAAAAGTCATTTAATCTGACCTCAATTTGAGGACATGGACCATGTTTATTTCTGTTTGTATCTTTAGTACCCAGCACAGTACCTGGCTTAGAGTAGCTTTTAATTGTTTGAATCTAGAGTTTAAGGTCACAGCTACTGGGTGACAAGAACAGGCTAGAATCCAGTTTTGCTAATGTCTGATGTTTAAGATATTCTTTATTGAAAAGAATGCTATATCTAACTGACCTAGAGGATGTTATGTAGATCTATGCAATGTTTAGAGTGTGATACTGAGATGAGAAACAGTATCTTTTACTGAAGTTTTATTGATTAATATTGCTCTTATATCATTAGCCATTATAATGGAGAAAATAAAATTTGTGATTTCAGAGAGTATATCCCCTGAAAGTTCAGATTTTTCTATAATGTATTTTTAGGGAGGTTTTTGAAGTAAATTTGGGGAATATGTTTAATTTATGGCCTTTTCTCTATTTTTCTCCAATCATCTAATACATATTATCCCCCAGCCCACTCCATACTGAGGATTGAACTACATTCTCAGCCCTTTTTTATTTTGAGATGAAATTGGGCTTGTTTGTCACCCAGGTTGGGCTTGACCTTGCGATCCTCTTGCCTCAGTCTCCCAGAGCCCTGGGTTTATAAGTGTGGGCCTCCATGCCCGGTTGATAAAAGCATTTTGAATGTGTGCAACAATATCATTAATATGTTTGGTAAATTATCACAGTAATCTAACTTAGAATTATCTAAAGGATATCTTATTAAATAGATTCTTGAAAGTTTTACAAATTTATGAAGTATGACAAGACTTCTAAATCTGTAAAGCACCATAAAAAGTTAGGTATCAAGTGAATGTCATACTACATGGTAGAGAAAAAAAATTTTTTTTGAAACTATGTAGTCCAGGCTGGCCTTGGACTCACTGTGTAACCTAAGTTGGCCTCAAACTAACAGCGATTGTCCTGCCTCAGCTTCCTGAGTGCTGGGATTATAGGCATGCACAACCACACCCAGCAAAAAATTAAGCATAATGACATTGTATAGCTAAAAAGTTCGTCACAAATCATCTAATTGAATCCACTTATCTTACAAACTAGCAAATTGGGGATTTTTTTTCTCCCAAAAAGGCTTAAGTGGAAGGACTCTAATTTGTTTCACATACATTGCTCTAGAAAACTAGAAATATAGAAACAAGATATTCTCTTGTAAAATAATTCTTCCTATCTTTACAGTATTGAGTAGCACTGCTATGATTTTTTAGGTAACAAGTACAACTTTATGGTAACTTAACCTCATATGAACTAAGATTTAGCATTCATGTATGTTTAAGAAGAAACTTTAAATAACATGTTTTCTTAAAAATACAAGATGACAAATTAGAGCACCACAAAATCCAAACCATTGGATCTTGGCCAACAGTTTCCAAATTTTTTCATCTATACATTTTATTTCTGTAGTAGATAAGTAATAGAATGTAGAAAAAAATTATAACAAATCTTTAGAAGTCAAAATTGAACAAATTCTATTTGGTAATTTACTTTTTTTGCCTTCCGTGGGAGAGAAAGGCTATTGGTATTGAATTCAAACTATTTGTGCATAAATGTTCTTCACTAATTTTCTCTTCATTTTCTTAATTATTTAAACATTTTTTCTCAATTTGATTAATGATTATATATATATATACACACACACACACACACACCTCCCTCTGTATAGTATTGAATTCTCTTTAAATTGCAGCTGAGAGTGTGGAAGGCTGTGGTTTCTCCTGGTTAGACCTTAGCAACTCTAGGACAGTGACCGTAAACCTTTTAGAGACCTAGTACCTTTGCAACCCAAAGCCACTTATTTACTGCAAAATGCCAAAAGTGCGATTACATCTGAATACTGATTACATCTGAATACTGACGGGCCATGTGAAAGCTCGGTGGAGTCAGCGGAGGAGTCAGCGGCTAATGAGTTGGCTCCTGACATCATCACCTGGCTCTGCTACTCCTTTCCAGGCATGCGCATGGGCCCTCTGTGAGCTGTTAGTTGTTGCTGGTGTGATGCAGGGGCAGTTCGGCTTGCATGTGCCGTAGGTTTGCCACCACTGCTCTAGTATGTGATAGATAATAATGAACTTGTCAATATGGGTTTTTTTGTTTTTTTTAAATTCTAAAATACTAATATCTCCAAATAAAATGTTATGGCATTATATCACCTGACCTGAAGGCTGAATAAATCTTCGACAAAAATCAACTCCATAGTACCTCAAATAATGACAGTGTAACATGTTTCTTTCACAAACAGATCAAGAACAAGATTTTTCAAAAACAATGAACTTGTCAATATGTTGCAAAGAGACTCTATTAAGCAGATTTAGTATGGGTATCTGAAAAAAAATTTTGTATGTGCAAAAGTGTATAGAATGTTATTTCCTTGATTCTAAATAGTCTAATATTTACATTTTAAGTGTTTTAAGTGAAATCTTGGATAATCAATTTGATCACTTGAAATGGTAATTTTTTTTTTAATGGAAAGGTTGTGATGGTTTGTCTTTCAATAGATGCTGTTTTAGAATCAGAGCACTAAGGTAATATACCAGAATAGTATTAGACACTGCACATTGTTTATCCCATTTATCCTCATACCTTCCCCATTTGATATGTGAGGAAAATTTAGTTTAAAAACTAATAGTGGTTGTTATAGCTTGTATCTAGATGTCCCCTAAAGCCTCATGTGCTGGTAGGTGGGGATTTTGGAGCTGGCTGAATCTAGGGTGTGACATTGGGATTAAGGGTGGGTGGCACTAAATTAGTCCACTGATTGGAATTAGCATAGTGCTGGGTGACTCCACCCAAGAATGCTGGTGGCCTGGACCGACAAAAGGGAAAGGCAGGCTGGGTGCTGCTGCTGCTTGCTGCCTTCTGCTTGGTACTAGATGACATGTTTCTCCTGCAATGCCCTTCTGCCATGCTGCTCTGCTTTGGAGCCAGCCCACTATGGACTAAAACCTCTACAAACTGTGAGCTGAAATAAACTTTTCCTCCTTTAGTGAGTGTCATCAATTTTGTCTCAGCAGCAAGAAAAGTGACTGAGACAGTTGCTTATTCGTGGAAGAATAAGAACTTAAACCTCAAGTCCAGTGTGCACTTTAAAAACTTGAACACTGGCGTGGGGATGTAGTTCAGTGGAGAGCACTTGCCTAGCATGCACAAGGCCTTCCATTCCACCCCTGTGCTGTAATCAGTCAGTCAATAAACTAGTAAATTTGGACATAAGTTAGAGAACATTTATGAAAAATCTTGTGGCTTAAGACTGAAAACTTTAGTTAATAAAAATTATAGAGATAATTTCATGTTAATATTTTTGATGGTTTTGGCATGTCTTTGTATACAGGAGAATAAGTGTAAGAGTGAGCATTGAACTACAATCAGTTTCTAATCCAGTTCACAGAAAGGTTGGTATTTATTTCTTTTTCAAAATATGAGGAGTTGTATATATTAATTTTTATTTAAGAATGTTCGATCTCTTGTTATATCCACCTTGCTTTTTAATTTTGGAACTATTGCAATCCAGGATGAGTTCTAGACTGAGACAACAACTGAAAGGTAATTTTTATTTCAGAAGCACACAAGAAGAATCAAGGGGCATGCGGTAACAATCTCCTTTGGTTTATTCTGATTGAAAGTTGCTAGAATATGTATTATTGCTTTAAAGAATCGCCATTTCATAGTATAAGTGTGAGAACAGAATGTATTGAAGCGCTACAGGGTGACACTTTTTACGTAACTTTTGAAAAGAAGCATTTAGAGCTTCTGTCCCATATGATCTTCAAAAGTATGAGACATAACAGAGTTAAGAATATACAACAAGGGGCTAAGAAATCCAGCATTTGTTTTCCCTGTGTTGTAGCTTTCTGTGAATACATTCAAGTACCTGGTATTATTAGTAGGAGTTTCACATTTTTTAATTTTTGTTTTGAATAGCATCTTGGGGTGAATTTCAAGAAGTACTTAAATAGAAGCTGCTTACAGGGCATGCTGACACATCAAATACCCGAACTACTAATTTTCTAGGGTGAAGACTGTATATTATACTTCTTACATGTTACTCCTAATGCCTGCTGTACATCTTTATTTTCTAGCTCTACTTACAGAGTTTAAATTTTTCTAGGACCCTAGCAGTTCCTTAGTAATTGTAAATACATTTGTATTTCAAACTTACTGGTAACTTGAATATTTAATTCTGTATTACTCCTTCCTTGTGGTTTTGCTATTTCCCTTGCACCAGTGTTCTCTGAAGTATGTACTTTTGGCGTATTTTTCTGATAGCTTTAACTGCTGTGATAATTTGCCACACTATAACAAACTGGAAAATGGTCTTTATGAAACAAATCCACTCTGTTAGACAAATGGGAACATATGGGCATCATCGTCAGGAGCCATCTGGAGTAGAGAGAACAGGCCCTTATAAGAAGCCCTAGCAACATGTCACCTGACACTCATCTTCCTGAGTGACAAAAGCTCCTTCCTTAGGGTGAATAATTGTTGACAGTTCTACTGGGGTATTTACCTCTTTTGAAGTGCCAGGCCAGTTAATAAAGGGAAATGAATGTCTGGCTGAGTTTGGTGTGTCCACTGGTAAGGAGTATCTCTCATGATACCATAGTGCAGCAAAGGTGTAAATTTTGCTATGTCTCTGAAAGGATGATATTCCTGTATTTTCAACTGCTAGTATGTAATTAGCTTTTGCAGACCTTTGTAAAGCTATCAAGGAGCAGAATCCCACCCCCCGCCATTTAAGATTCTAAGTCTCTAAAAACTAACAGAAAACAAAACTATCTGAAGTATAACTGTGATATGTTGATGTTATTCAGTAGTTAAAATCTACTGAAAACATTTTTTAAAAATATTTCTTTTAGGATTTAGTTATTCGTCTGACTGATGATACAGATCCATTTTTTTTGTATAACCTTGTTATATCTGAGGAAGATTTTCAAAGGTAAGTAATTTTTTCTTTTGCTAGTCTTATATTTAACCTAAGACTAAGTTTCTAAGTTTAAAAAATGTATTGGCACTATTCCTTTTGAAACACCTGTTGTTTGTAGGTGTAACTGTTCAGAACATTTAGTATTTTCTGGGAATATGGTACTGTTTGTTCTACAGATATTTAGAATGTCTTTGAAAATAAGTATTTCATATATTATCAGAGTTCTGATTAATACAGCTCAGAAATTTGGAGCTTTGGTTAATCTCTTGGCTTTTTTCCTCTCATCGAATAAACTATTAAAAAGTTTCCTAGCTTAGTTCTTGATTATAATGGGTGTTCAGTAAATTTATCTATCAGGATATTAATTATGATTAAAGATAGTAATTAAATTTTAAAAATTTCTTTTCCTGCCTTTTGTGTAGTTTAAAATTCCAGCAAGGTCTTCTGGTAGACTTCTTAGCTTTCCCACAAAAATTTATAGATCTCCTTCAGCAATGTGCTCAAGAACATGCCAAAGAAATCCCAAGGTAAGTTGCATAAAAGTAGTATATAATTAAACTTTGAAGATAGACTCTTTGAAAGACAAGTTGATGGCAAAATATTTTCCATGTATTATAATTACTCTTGTTTATTTTTAAAACTAAGACTAGTGATTGTTGTTGGAACCAGTTATTTCATTAGGAACTACAAAATGATGCTTTTCCAAATCTACAGTTCTTTTCACATCTATTAGGTGTAATTCTTTCAACTTTACCTCATCAGTTAGGGCTACTTGATTACTCTGAAAGTTCTTATGGGAAAGAACAAATGCTTAATTCTTATTATGAACTCAAGGACTTTTATATATTCATTGTTTCAACCTCTCCACCATTCACCTTCTCTTTTATACAGGGAGTCCTTTCCCATTAGCTTCTATGATTTCATTATGTTCCTTTTCCTTGTCTTTCAGAGTAGAGGAGCTTATGATTCAGTAGGAGAGTTTCACTGTCTTCTAAGTGTGTTATAATGTGGCATTTTCTTTTCAAAGGTTTTTGCTACAGTTAGTTTCTCCAGCAGCTATTTTGGATAACTCACCCGCATTTTTAAATGTGGTAGAAACAAATCCTTTTAAGCATCTTATACACCTCTCACTAAAACTTTTACCTGGAAATGATGTGGAGATAAAGAAATTTCTAGCAGGCTGTTTGAAATGTAGCAAGGTAAGATTTACATTTAAGTCATTCTTTTAAACTAGGTACCACAGTACTTTGATAAGTTACTAAAGAACTCTGTTGCCATTATTTCTTGTTTTCTGATTAAAGTGTTATAGTATGTAATGAACTTACTGTTTTTTCATTTAGTTGAGGTACAAGTATAGAAGTGGATCAAGCATTGAGAATTTAAACTCTTGTGTCATGATTTAATCAGCTGGCATTTGTGTATGAGAAATATCTACCTTATCTAGCTCATCATAAATGAGATGAAATATATGAAAGTGTCTTACATATTACAAAATGCTGTATAAGGTATATGATACAAGGAAGCAGCATTGTGTTGCCACCTGAGAGATTTTAGAAAAATTTTCAGTTAAATGCTATAAATCAGGACATCTACTAATAATACATGGATCATCTGAGGATTTGTTAAAATGCAGATTCTGATTTAGAAAGTCTGCCATTTTGTCTATCAAGATCCTCTGATGATACTGATGCTGTATCTTGTTATACTTTGAGTAATATGGCTATAGATATTGAATTGTAAACTGCATAATTTTTTGTTTTTATAACTAGGAAGAAAAATTATTATTGACACAATCACTAGATGATGTTACTAGGCAACTGAACCTCACAAAAAAGGTAGTTCACGTTTCATTTCATCTTTGTAGTAATCCAGACATTGGCTCTGTATTGGTTAGTGAATTAAGTCAAGGTTTCATGTATTTCTTTCAAAGTATGCTACCATTAAGTTTTTCTCTCCTTTTTGCCACTTTCTCTACTAGTTAATTACCTTAATCTGGTGCTTCTCTTTTAGATGTTAAATTCCACCCAAACATTTCTTTCATCTCCAGTACATGACACATTTTCTCTTAAGTTTTCAATTAAGATAATATTTAGCATCTGTGATATGTTAGTTCTCTTCTGTCTTATTAGCCTCATTTCTCTGTTTTAAAATGGCTTTTTAAGGTCCTATCTTCTAAACCATTCTCTTCTGTTATGATTGTACATTTGGAGAGAAAGCAGCTAAGGGCAAAATGATTGAAATTAATTTCTCACATGAGCTTAGTATTATTTTATTTGTAGCTACTACATTTTGCCCCTACTCCTTGAGATTGAGGGCCAAAACGTCTGATAAGCTGCATGGCTTCAGATAGAAAATGCTCCTGCATAACATGGCCCTCTTGGACCATGTTACTGTGTTTTATAAATAAGTAAGGTGCTCCTTAAAACTGATTTGCTCCACCTGGGTTGCCGTTTTTTTTTTTAATGTCAGAGGAAAGGAATTGGTGGCAAAGAGATATTTATATGTAACAGCTTAAAGATAGTTAGGCTTGGCCTGTGAGACATTTTAGCAGTAGTATTGCTTTCATTCTAACCATTCCTCAAATTGAGAAACATCTGTGTAGGCTTTGCATATGTTTGAAAACCTGAAATTTTATTTTCTTTAAGAGTACTATCTTATAAGTATCTCTGTACTAATTAGAAATGTGACAGCTTCAGGAGACTATTTTAACGTTTTGCACTAAACTCTAATATAGACTTTATCAGAAAAAATACAAGAATTAGACAAATTACGGAATGAATGGGCATCACACACAGCCTCACTGACAAATAAGCATTCTCAGGAATTGACAAATGAGAAGGAAAAAGCATTACAGGTGAGCATATAAAAGGTAACTGAAAGAAAATTTTTTATTGCTATTGTTTTTTTTGTTGATTATAAAAGTAATAATGCTTTAAAATTTTCAGACATAGAAATATAAAAAAGTTGAAAGTTTATCTTTCAAAGTTACTACTCTATAAACATTTGATGTGATTTTTCACACTTATATACATATGTAAATATATAATTTTAAAGTATTTATAAGTATAGCAAGGTAAATTATGTAATTGTAGATGTATAAGCCATGGTTGAAATATATGGTGAATGTATAAATGTAAAACAATTTATTAGGGCCAGGGATTTAGCTCAGTGGCACCACACCTGCCTCAGAAGCGCAAAGTCCTGAATTCGATCCCAAGTACAGCCAAAAAAAAAACCCAACAACAAACCCCCAAAAAACAATTCATTACAGTAAAAGACCTCACTACTACCATTAATCAGTTCAGAGTATTCCCCCTCATTTTAAACACACTTATTCATATCATTCTTGCCACTTTTTGAAACAGTCTTGAAAGTCTTTTTTTTTTTTAAGTTTTTTGAGACAAAGTCTCACTATGTAGTTTAGGCTGGTCTTAAAGTCTGGAACTCACAGCAGTCCTCCAGCCTCAGCTTCCTTAGTGCTGGTTTTACAGGCACAAGCCACCACACCTAGCCTGGAAGTCCTTTTATGTGATTTCTTTGCAAAGTATGATTAAAAAAAATCTGAATGCTGCTGTCCAGTGCCATCCACTGGAAAGGCAGGCTGGTAAAAACATTACACTGTGTCCTCATTCACCTTATTCTCTGTGGAACTTCTGGCTCTTCTCCAAAGGCAAAGTGAACATGGAAAGCTAAACATTTTGCCCAACTGAGGACATCAAAACAACCTAAACAGAGCAGCTAAAGATACAAAAGAGGGCTTCCAGAATTGCTTCAGAAAATGGCAAGAATGATGGGATGTGTGTGTTGGAATCTTGGGGAGTATTTTCAGGCGGATTAATGGCAATGTGTCTTACTGTAATACATTTTTTTTTTTTGGTACCTAGGATTGAACTCAGGTCCTTGCGCTTGCACAGCAGGCAGCCAAACCACTGAGCTAAATCCCCAGACCTGTAATAAATTTTTAAAGTATCCCCTGTATTTTTTTATCACACTTCATTTATACACTCATAGTGAGTTTCTGGTTTTGTTCGATGCTAATAAGGTCTTACTGGTTATGTCGATTATAACTTTTTTCACTTAACCTCTTTCAGTTCAGATATTCCATTTTAATGGTTGTATAGTATAGTGTTTGGATGTAAATTATTTAAATACTTTCCAAACTGATAGCATTTAAATGGTTAGAAAAGGTAGCACTTGTTTTAATTTTGGGGGGGGGGAGGTTTGAGACAGAATCTCGCTGTGTAACTCAGGCTGGCCTTACACACACAAGGATCCTCCTGCCTCAGTCTCCCAAGTGCTGGGATTACAGACGTGTGTCACCACGCCCAGCTTTTTTATACATTTTAAGTGAAGATAAAATCTCAATATAGCCTCTGACCATTAATTTCTTTTGTAGGTTATTTTTAAATACTTTACTCCCTTTAGCTATGTATTTCCTTTTGCTGTATAATTACCATTTTCTACTGCTTTGTAGTGTGGGTTCTTTCTTGCCTTCTATAGTGTAGTTTTCAATATTACATTTTATTAAAACATTATTTAAACATTATTTATTTAAACATAGTAAATGTTTAGTCTTAAAAATCCAGCTGGATTTTTTTTGTTGTTGTTGTTACAGGGGATTGAACCTGGGGACTTAGCACTGAGCTATACCCTCAGCCCTTTTATTCCTTTTTATTTTGAACTAGGGTCTCACTACCCAGGCTGGGCTCAAATTTGTAGTCCTTCTGCCCCAGCCTCTCAGAGTGCTTGGATTACAGGTGTGCACCACCACTCCCTGCCTAGATGATATTTTTTTTTTTTGGATACTGGATCTTACTATGCAGTTTAGGCTGGCCTTGAACTTATTGTGTAGCCCAGGCTGGCCTCAAACTTGTGGTGATCCTCCTGCCTCTGCTTCCCGAGTGCTGGGATTATAGGCGTGTGCCACCAGCCCCAGCATAGATTATGTTTTATGTGTAACTTTCTTTCAAATTAAGATTGAAGAAAGCCAGGCATGGTGGTGCATGCCTGTAATTCCAGCACTCGGGAGGCGGAGGCAGGAGGATCGCTATGAGTTTGAGGACAGCCTGGGCTAAATAGTGAGTTCAAGGGCCAGCCTGAACTATATAGTGACACTGTCTCAAAAAAAAAGAAAAGAAAAAGATTCAGAAAATTCTAAGAACTTTCTAGGTTCCCTTGTGTACCTTTCCAAAGAATACTCTTAGAGGAGGTCGTCACTCTTCTGACTTTTATCATCATTGATTAGTTTTTCCTACTCTTCAAAATCATATAAATTGAATCATACAGTATGTACTTGTGTATGGCTCCCTTCACTCAGCCTGTCTCTGAGGTTCAATTATGTTTCTGTGCATTTCTTTGTTGTTGGATATTATTCTGATCATAATTCGCTTTCCTGTTGATGAGCATTTGAGTTATTTCTGGTATTTTGCTATTATTAAACTGGTATAAACATTCATATATATATATATATATGTCTTCTCTTGGCAACATGTACCATGGGGGGGGTATAATCTAGGGTTGGAAGAACCATATGGTATGGTTAGCTTTAGTAAAAACTGCTAGTTTTCCATGTAGGTTTACACTGCCATCCTGTAGGTGTATAATTGTATCTCATAATGATGAGCACTTTTTTGTGTGCATATTGGCCACTGTATTATTCTGTTGTGAAGTGTTCATTCAAATCATTAGCTATTTTCTTTGGGGTTAGGGGCTAAGACAGAGTCTCCATATGTAGTTAAACTGGCCTTGAACTCACTATGTAGCTCACACTGGCTTCCAACTTGCGAGATCCTCCTGCCTCAGCCTCCCAAGTGCTGGGATTCAGGGATGTGCTACCGTACCCAGCAACCCATTATTAAATTGGCCTATTAATACAGTATTTTTTCTTAATGATTTGTAGGAATACTTTCTTCTAAACACAAGTCATTTGTCAGGTACATTTGTCCCACAGTATCTATGGGGAATTGGATCCAGGAACACTCCATCCCCCACCTCAGGTATCCCCCAGGACACCAAAACGTGCAGATGCCAAGTCTTTAAGATAACATGGCATAGTAGTTGCATATAACCTATGCACATCTTCCTCTACACTCTGTCATCTCTAGGTCTCTTTTAATGCCTAATATGGTGTAAATGCTGTAGATAACATTGCTATACTCTATTGTTTAGAGAATATGACAAGCAAAAGTCCATACATATAGAACACGGGTATGTATAACCATTGTAAGCCTAACTACACAGTACAGGAAGGCGACATGGAGTAGGTGTTGCTTGAGCAAGTGCTGGCAGGAGGCTACTGCAGGGCATGCCTACCCATCACTTCATGTGGATTCAGTGGACTCCTTGGTCCTTCGCAAATTTCAGTTTTATAGTTTGAAATTTTCTATAGATTCTTTTTTAATATTTTAAATCTGCTATTAGAACCTAAGGATTGTGGAGAGCTTACTGTATAGGCATTGTGAATATTTTCTCTCTATAGCTTACCTTTTCATTTCTTAATACTATAAAACAAGAATATTATACTTTATTATGTATAATAAACATTTTTCTTTGGTCTGCATTTGCTAGTAGGTGTTATTATATACTGTTCTTTCTATTTGGATGTCACCAGATCTGTCAATCATTGCCTTTGTGGTTTAAAGTTCCATTTTATGTTTAAAAAGCCTTTGCCACTCCAAGTTTATGAAAAGTATTCTAGGTTTGATTTTGTTTTTTGTTTTTGTATTGAGCCTTCACACTGAGTTATATCCCCAGTGCAATTTTTTATTTTGAGTCAGGATCTCACTAAATTGCTAAGTTGCTCAGGCTGGGCTCAAACTTGTTGTTCCCCTGCCTCAGCCTCCAAGAGTGCTGGGCTTACAGGTATCTGTCCCCATGCCCAGCT
Source organism: Heterocephalus glaber (assembly GCF_000247695.1). The sequence continues at coordinate 2,914,410 of NW_004624857.1, read as the reverse complement.
TCTGGTAGTTTTTAATTTTCTTGTTGTATCTACCTCCTTAATCAGTTTGAAATATATTTTTGTGGAGTACAAAATGAAGTAGGTTTTTTTTCCAGTACTGACTATGAAACTCAGGGCTTTATACATGTGAGGTAAGAGCTCTGCTAATCATCTATATACTCAGCCTATTTGGGGGGAACATATAGTCATTCACTTGTTCCAATATCATGTTCCCTCAATTTAAACACTACTTTTATTACATGCTAAATTTCTTTTATAATAGGGCTTTTCTCTGGACTGTTAAGAACTGATATCTTTACAATTTTCTCGTGTGTGTGTGTGTGTGTGTGTGTGTGTCTGTGTGTGTGTGTGTGTATATCTTCATTTAATCAAGAATCAGCGGCACCTGTCTCGCAAGCGGAAGGACCCGAGTTCAATCCCCAGTACCAAAAAAAAAAAGCAAAACAAAAGAATTCAGATTTATGGTTTACTCTTTATTTCCTTCCCTCCTCTTCCCTTCTCTAACAAGTTTTTGTGTAGTGATTTTACTTGGTTTTGGTCAATAAATGGGGCCATCTACTCTCATATCTCCACTATTGTGGTTAATTTTTCTAACTGTTCATTATGAGTATATATTTATGTCATATCCAGCCACTTCACTAAATTTATGTATTACTTTTAATAATTTTGGAGTTGATTCTCTTAGATTTTTCAGGTATATAGATAAACTATGAAAAAGAGTACCTTATCTATTTATAAGATTTTTGTTTCCTTTTTTCTTATATAGAAGAGTGCTAGATAAAAATTATATCCTTGGCCAGGTGTGGTGGTGCATGCCTATAGTCCCAGCACTTAGGAGTTGGAAGAGGCAGGAGGAGTGCAGCGAGTTCAAGGCCAGCCTGAACTGCATAGCAAGACCTTGTCTCAAACCTCTCCCAAAATAAAATAATAAAAATTTTAATCTTAAGTAATACTTAGTCATAGCGATTTATAATATACTCTTGGTTTAATTTGCTAGCATTTAATTTAGGATGTTTATATTTAAATTGATAAATGTAGTGGTCAGAGTTTGCCCTTTCCTTCATATTGATCTGCTTATTATAATTATGGGCTATACACTGATATTAGCCTTATACTGGCCTCATGAAATGAAAGAACATTTTCCTGTTTTCTTTATGCCTTCTTTTGAAATAGTGAAAATAAAAGTGAAATATAGAGCTTCTGTTCTTTGAAGACTTGATACACTTAGCCTTTTGACATTTCTGTTTAACACTCAAGGCATTTATCTTTAAATTCTTTCCTATTTTCTCCATGATTATTGATCTGTTTGGATTTTCTCTTTTTTTCTTAATTTACATTTCCTTAAGTCATGTGTTTCCTGTGTATTTACATGTATTAATAGAGTATCATATTGTCATGATTTTTCAAATCTCCCATATCATTTCTTTTATTTTCTTAATTGGCATTTTGTCCTTTTTTTTAATGTCCTTTTTTTTTTTAACCTTTTATGGCTTTTCTGTTTTTTAGTGTATTTAAAGAACTGGTTTTTGTTTCATTAATTCTGTACTATTTCCCCCTATTAATGAATATAATCCTGCCATTTTGGCTTGATATTTTCAAACAAGTTAGATTAAAAATACCTTTATAAGTGTATTTGTTTATAACTCCAAAGTGACTGAAAGATTTGTTTGCATTTTATATTGCCTTTTTTGAGTGGAATTGTCAAGCGGTTCTTTAGAACCTTAAAAACCAGGCCGACACTTCTCTTCCTATTGATATTTATAGGGGATATACTATAGGATAATGGCTCTAAAACTTTAAAGAAAATCACCTGGAGAGCTTATTATAATACAGATTGCTATGCTCTAACTTCAGAATCTCTGATAAAGTAGGTCTGGGGTAGAGTCCAAGAACTTGATTTCCTAACACGGTAACAGGTGCTACTGATACTTCAGATCTAAGGATGTGCTATAATAACAATTGCCAGAGAACACTGTTTTCTAGTTTTATGACTACATCAATATCTGTTGGTACAGATAAACTTCCTTCTCCCATTGTTGAGTGTCACAGAATACAGTAATTCTGTGTTATCTGTATTTGCCATTTTGTTGTTGTTCAAGTGGACATAAAACCTTGGCATCATATTTAACTTGGGGCATTTGAAAAGTTAGCACAGATTTCTTGATACTTTGTTTTTATGTTTATACTTATTTCTGATATTTTCATCACATCACTTCTTTTTAAAAGCAATATACCATTTGGGAGGCTGAGGCAGGAGTATCACTGCAAGTTCGAGGCCAGCCTGGACTACATAGTGAGACTTTGTCTCAAAAACAAACAAACAAACAAATAAATAGCAAGCAGTATATTAAATAGTCTTATTTTCACATTAATTTCTTTGTTTATAGTAGCTTTTCTGTGAGGAAAGTTACAGCGATAACTAGAATCACCCATCTTTTTAATTCATATATACTGTATATGTATATGTATTATATATACACTATATATGTATAATACATATACCTATATGCATGCATATATATATATATTTTTTTTTTTTTCAAGCTGACTTCAAACTTGGAATCATTCTGTCTTAACCTTCGGAGCACATTGGAATTACAGGCATACACTGCTCCAGCTAGCTAAAAATTATCTTCTTGATTGTGTTGTCTCATCAGTTTTTTCCTTCCTAGAATTTTCTGTTAATCTTTTTTTCTGTTCTTATTGTTAGAAATTCATCCCCCAAACATCTTGCTCATCAGATGTTCTAAAACTACAATGTACCTTTTAAATTATAGCCAATATAAAATATTCTGTTGAAAAATATTGCTTCTATTCATCAGATAAAGGACTATGATCTAGAGTATATAAAGAACTCAAAAAAAATCAGACCCCCCCCCCAAATTTAAAGACCCAATCTAAAAATGGGCATCTGAAATGAAAAGACACTTCTCATGATGAAGAATTAGAAATGGCAAATAAGTATATGAAAAAATGTTCAATATAACTTTGAAATGCAAATTAAAACACTGCTGAGATTCCATCTCACCCCAGAAAGAATGACTGCTATCAAGAAATCAACCAATAAAAAATGCTGGTGGGGCTATGGGGAAAAAGGAACCCTTCTCCACTGTTGGTGGGAGTGTAGACTGGTGCAACCACTGTGGAAATCAGTGTGGAGATTCCTCAAAAACCTAAAAGTAAAGGTTCCATTTGACCCAGCTATTCCCTTTCTTCATATCTTCCTAAAAGAATTGAAAGCATCATACCACAGCGATATATGCATGTCCATGTTTATAGCAGTACATTTTGTAATAGCTAAATGTTGGAAACAGCCCAAATGCCCATCAGCAGACGAGTGGATAAAGAAGATGTGAGGTTTTTTTTAATAACATGGAGTACTACTCTACCATAAAGAAGGATGAGCTTCAGACATTTATAGCTAAATGGATGGACCTTGAGACCATACTCTCAAGAGAAATAAGTAGTACATACATGTTTAAATACTGCATTGTTTCTCTGGTCTGAGAAACTGAAAGTGGAAATAAGGACTAAAATGTATAATAGAGACCGGGAAATGGGAAGAAAATGTTCAAATGAGAAGGGAAATGAGGAAGAAGGGAGAATGGAAGGGACAAGAAAAAAAGTGAAAATAGAAGGAAAAAATGGAAACAAAGCTTTTGTACATAGGGAGGGGAGGGGCTGTAAAGGGAGGAAGTAATGGGATAAAATAAAATTTATTTTTAAAAAAATATATTGCTTCTACAAGTTCTTTTGTGATCATTTGTTATTTTTCTATCATTCTGCATGTATTTCTCCAAAGATTATTTATTCCTTCAGAATAGATATTTTTTCTTCTGTTTTCTAAAACAATTCAAATGATTTAGAAGGAAACAATGTGGAAAATCTAAACTTTGAAATCTTACCACTTATCTGTTTCTTTTAAAGAAAATTCCCTAACTTCTAAGGATTGCCAGAACAAAATAATTTCTTTTTACTCTCTTACTGTTGTCTTTGAATCTTCGATTACACTTATAGACAGTTACAGTTAGCCTCACTTTACTGCTTGTGGTAGTTTTTTTTTTCTTGTTTGCTTCTGTGTTTTCTTACAAGATTGCATTTTTATTTTTATACGAACTCCTTCCTGTTTCATGTCTTTTGCCCCTTCTTTCCAGTTTTCCAAAAATGAGGGACTTCCTAAAGTAATAATGTAAAATTCTCAGAATATTTTATAAAAAATAACAGTGGTAAGAACTTTGAGTGAGAGCAACTTTTCTGGAATACAGTTTTGGAATTTGTTTTATATTGTATTATACAGTATTTAAATTTAACTTATTTGATTATAAGGAGCTAATCTGAATTTTGGGTGTATATTTGTACAAAAATATTAATCAGTTTTGTTTGTAATTTTGAAAATTGAAAAATATCCTATTTGGGCAGGGTTTAAGTGAATTATAGTCTTGGGATGGAATATTGTGTTGGTGTTATAATTTTTACAGAAAGTGTTTTTAACCATTGTGTTAAGTGAAATAAGCCTACTCAGAAAGTTACAGTATTGCACTTTTTTTATATGAGCAGTCTAAAAAAAATAAATGAGACATGACAGGAAACTAAAAGGTGGTAGACATTTAGAGATGTGGAATGGGATACGGGGAGGAGGGAGAAAAAGTAGGGAATAATGGGAATGAAAAATAATCAAAGTAAGTTTTATACACATACCAATATGCCAAAAACAATCTGCTTCTATATTTTTAATATGTACTAATAAAAAGGTTTTTTTTAAAGGAGTTTTTAAATGATGTGAAAGGTACAAATGCCAAGGGAATAAAAGCATGATTAAATAGTATAACTTGCTTTTCATTTATTAAATTTAAAAATGGTTGGGTATATATGTGGATTGTCAATAACGTACATAAATAACTGGAAAGGAATATTCCTAAATATTTAAGAGCGACTTGCTGTGTGAGATTATGTGTTATCTGTGATTTCCTTTGTGGCTTTAAGGGAATGTATAGCCGGACATGATTGTGCATGCCTGTAATTGCAGCACTTGGGAGGCTTAGGCAGAAGGGTGGAGAGTTTGAGGCCAGCCTAGTGTATATAGTAAGTTTGAGGCTGGCCTTGTTTCAGGCTAGTTCTAGGCTACTAGTAAGACCCTGTCTCAGAAAACCATACAAAAAAAAAAAAGAAAAAGAAAACCATACACACACACACACACACACACACACACGGTAAAACTGCCTTTATTGGCCTTACTTTCTCCATCATAAGATCCATTAGTTAAAATAGTGACCCTTTTTTGAAAGAGGTGACTTTGACAGCTATTAAGAAAAAACTGGTTGTTTTTCTCAGATCTTTCTACACTTATATTTCTCATTTTTTCTACTTTGATATCTATTATTGTATAACAGGCACAGGTTCAGTATCAACAACAGCATGAACAACAGAAAAAAGATTTAGAAACCCTCCATCAGCGAAACATCCACCAGCTACAAAACAGATTGTCTGAATTAGAAGCAGCTAATAAAGATCTAACTGAGAGGAAGTATAAAGGAGACTCCGTTACTAGAGAACTTAAAGCAAAACTTTCTGGTGTTGAAGAGGTACTGAGTGCTGGCTTCTCTTCTCATCCTAATTTAAAAGTGTTTTAATTTGTTCACTTTATTTTAGTTTGATTATTTTATTTGTGTGGGTAGTGTTCCTCTGGATTCTCTGCAGGGATTCTAAGATGTTAATGATAATTTCAAACAATGCAAAAAATATTGAGAACCTGAAATTTGATAAAAAGAGATAATTCAGAACAGAACTGAAGTAAACCTTGATATTTTTAGTTAGGATCTTGAGTAATTTACTGGCACAAATCTCAGATTTTTCAGTGTATTTTTAAATCTTGGTTTAATATCTTTATCTCACAGGGTACTCATTGTTGATAGGATTAGTCCTTTCCTTAAGCCTATACAGTATATCAAGCAACTGTATGGAGCTTAGTGTCTAGTAGTAGTGGTAGTGATAAAGGTAAAGATAATAGCTATGTTTACTGAGCATTTGCTACATGATAGGCACTATTTAAGTACTCCGCATATATTAATTTAATTGTTATAACAATTCTTTAAGGTGTGTACTGTTATTCTCATTTTACACATGCTGAAGCTAAGGCACAGAGAAAGGTTAAATTACTGGCCTTGTGTCACATGGTCAGTAAGGGGAAGAATAAAGATTGGAATCCACCTATTTTTTGCCTGTGGTACTACCTTGTTCTTCCAAGCACCAGAAAGGTGTTTATTTTTTGAGATGTTGGGAATTAAACCCAGGGCCTTCTGCATGCTAGATAAGCACGGTACAGCTGAGCCATACTCCCCAGGCCATCACATTGAAGAATCTTGCTGCTAAAAAAAAAAAAAAAAGAAGAAGAATCTTGCTGCTATGGTATTTGTTGATGCTTTGGCATTGACGATTATCTTCTACCTAGCATTATTATCACATGAATTATCAGAAAATGTGTGTAGTTTTTTGTTTTTTGTTGTGTTTTTCTGAGATAGAGTCTTGCTGTGTTACCTAGGCAGGCCTCAAACTCCCAGGCTCAAGCAATCCTCTTGCCTCACCTTTCCAAGTAAGTGGGACTACAGGCATGTGCCACAGTGCTTGGTTTATGATTAAAGTCTTATCATATTTAAAAGCAAAGATCACCAAGCCGGTTTCAGTAGCACACCCTATAATCCCAGCTACTTAGGGAAATCCTGTATCAAATACATTTTTAGAAATGGGGTGGGGCTACAGGTCAATTGTACAGTACTTGTCTATCATTCATGAGGACTTGGGTTCAATCCTCAGTACCTCAAAAATAAATAAATAAATAGCAGATTACCAGGCTTCCATTTCACCAGTTATGCTTAGAAGCTCTAGGCTAAAGCTTAACCTGTTTTATGTTCATATCCTCACAGAATTCTCTGCCTTTAAACGATATCTACAGTTTTTATTCCCTATAACCTTCATTTTTCACAGCAGTTAGTAAAACATTGCAGACTTTTTAAAATGGTACATTGGTAGTTTAATTACTTCATTGTAATACTGTTTGATTTCTTCAGTCTTAACCTTGAAACTATCCACTTTGTTAACAATCTTTTATTATATTGGTTTTTATATAATCCAATCAAAAGCATTTGGAAATTATGTGTTTTGGGGAATTTTTTTTTAACCTCTGAATATTGAGTTACCTAATTATGTAAAATTATATATTTTAGGTGTTGATGCCCTAAAAGTAATCGCTACTATTAATTATCTACTATATTTTAGTAAATATGCTAGGCAATTCTGTTTTACAAATGAGGGAGCAGAAACTTGAGGAGGGGCCCGGGGATTTAGCTCAGTGGTTTCGCCGCCTGCTAGGCAAGCTCAAGGACCCGAGTTTGATCCCCAGTACTAAAAAAAAAAAGAAACTTGAGGAGGTTAAGTAATTCCCAAGATGACACTATAGATGAGACCTGATTTGAATTCAAATCTGTCTGATACCAAAGCCTGTGCTCCTGAAACAATTATAGTACTATAATACTATAAGTTGTCTTTTAAAATTTTGTTAAAAACTAAAACTCCATAAAAATACTGTATCTTGGACTTTTGTGTACCATTGATATTTCCATTGGTATTAGCTGATTGAGAAATGATCTATTTCAAGTTTTTTTCCCCCAGTATTGTGGATTGAACCCACTGAGCTACATCCTCATACCTTTTTATATTTTATTTTGAGACAGTCTTGCTAAGTTCCCCAACCCGAGTTTGAACTTGAGATCCTTCTGCTTCAGCTTCCCAGAGCACTGAGATTACAAACTTGCATTCTAGGCTTTTCAGAAATTTATTTTTAATTAATAATAATGATTTGCCTGATTTTACTTTAAAGCATGAACCAAAAGGAACTCTAGAAACCTTAACATATTTTCTCAAATGAAAAGATAATATGTAATATATCTGGGAAGAAGGAAGATTACAAAACTTTAACATGAGCCCTTTTTAAAAAAAGCAACAAAGAAAAATAGTAATTGTAGATCATGGCTATCCTTAGAATCAGTTGGGAAGCTATCGCAAAATTTTTGTTACAAGTTTTTAAAGGTTGTAGTAATTATTCATAAATCAGAATTGTTTGATTTTCTCTTGATTGGACTGAGTCATATTTTGTAATTGTATCTCAAATCCATAACATACATACTATTAGAGACTTTCATGTCTTTTAATCATAAAAATCTGAGTTAGAACTTTAAAATTATTGGACATTTTTAATATTTTAAACATCTTAATTATAAGTAAGCAGACTAGTTTTTCTTTTTTTGTAATGCATAATTTTTTTCTACCCTCTAGGAGCTGCATCGGACTAAGCAAGAAGTCCTGTCTTTGCGAAGAGAGAATTCTACATTAGATGCTGAATGTCATGAGAAAGAAAAGCATATTAATCAGCTTCAAACAAAAGTGGCAGTTTTAGAACAAGAAATTAAGGATAAAGACCAGCTTGTTGTAAGAACAAAAGAAGCATTTGATACAATCCAGGAACAAAAGGTCTTTAAAGTTTTTCTAAACAAATGGTCATATTTGTAAATGATACTTCTATAAACAAATACAAATGCCCTAATTATTCATGTTTTAAAAAAAATACCAGGTGGCATTAGAAGAAAATGGTGAGAAAAATCAGGTTCAACTGGGAAAACTTGAAGCTACAATAAAATCATTATCAGCAGAACTTCTGAAGGTTTGTTTTAAAAATTTAATAGACTGTTAATATTTCATTAGATTTTATAGAAATAGACATATGAAGTTCTTTTATAGGCAAATGAAATTATCAAGAAGTTACAAGGGGATCTGAAAACTCTGATGGGTAAGTTGAAACTGAAGAATACAGTTACTATTCAGCAAGAAAAACTATTGGCTGAGAAGGAGGAAAAATTACAAAAGGAACAAAAGGAATTACAAGATGTTGGACAGACTCTCCGAGCTAAGGAGCAAGAGGTAGTTAATATTTTCTGTTTTTGTGATCTGACTCTTGTTTACAGTACATCAAGCTTTCTCAGATGTAGTTTTCAAAATTCTGCTTTGTCATTTGTGTTACAGAATAGCATTGGCCAATTTTTTTAAAGCACAGCTAGATTCAACAGAAGTTAACCTGTCTCACTTTGAAAAGTTGGTTATCATGACTCAAATACTTAAGATTGCTGATATATGTACAGAATGTACATATTTCATTACAAAGTTGGGCTAATTCCTTTATTCACATTTAATAATAGTAATCACTCATTTAGTTAATAGTACTGCATTTCTTCAGTTTTTATTTTAACCTTTAGTTGACTTATTCTGCGGATTGACATATTTCAGGTATGCAAATTACAAGAACAATTAGAAGCGACAGTTCAAAAACTTGAAGAAAGCAAACAGCTTCTAAAAAATAATGAAAAGTGTAAGTATTTTCTATTTTTATGTGAATGAGGCATGTAGTTTTATTCTTAGCCTGAAATTTCTGATTTCATAAAAATATAGGTCAATCAAGATGCTACTATGTACAGAAAATTTCTGCTTTAAATGTCAGTGTCTCTGATACAGTAAATTATGTACACCTTATAAAAGTTAGTCATGATAAAACTGTATCATGTCAGAAATGCAAAATGAAAAGTATTGAAAGTTTTGACTCATTTATTGTTTAAATTCTTCACTACTTTTTAAAATTACTGTTAACCTGATAGTAATAGTATGAATTATTTGAAACTAAGATACAAGATTAAGCTTTTAACTAACATGTTTTCATTTCCTAGGACTGGTTATCAGACATAAAATTGTGAACTTTAAACTATAAAATAGCATTACGTAAATAAAAACTTTTAAGATTTTTGAGCAAGGCATGGTGGCGCATGCCTGTAATTCCAGTGCTCAGGAAGTGGAGGCTGGAGAATTGCCAGTTCAAGGACATTCTGAGCCACATAATGAGACCCTGTTTCAAAAAGAAAAAAGGAAAGAAACATACTGCTAACAGTAATAGAATAAGGAGTCCTATGTGGCAATTGCTAAAATAAGAATCTTTAATTATAAGAATTTAGTGACCTATACTGTTCAATTGTAATATAAGGCAGTTATAAAAACTTGACATTTAAAAAACTTAGTATAATTGCAGATATTTTAAATGACTAGACTACATGTTCTTTTTTTTTGATACCGGGGATCAAAAGGCGCTGGAACCACTGAGCTAAATCCCCAGCCCTTAAATGATTAGAAAAATAAAAACAAATCAAATCTTTTATTTCTTGTTTTCTTATGTTAGTAATCACATGGTTAAATAAAGAACTAAATGAAAATCAGCTAGTAAAAAAGCAAGATGTATTGGGACCGTCTACCACTCCACCTGCACATTCCAGCAGCAACACAATCAGAAGTGGAATTTCTCCTAACCTGAATGTGGTAAGATTTAAAATAAGAAGTGAGTGATATTAAAGAATGTCATAAAATAAAAACATTCCCAGATTTGTAGGACGTCTCTGGGACTTAAGGTGCTGGTACTAATACAGACTGGAAACCTGATATTAGCAATGAAGTGAAGTGTAAGTTGCCCTTAAAAGAGGCAGTCTCCCTCTAGCAAAGCAGCTGTATTTCAAGGGCATACTTTTTTTGTTAGGCTTTATTGGGTGTAGAAATCATTCACGTCTCACTAAAGTAATGCCAAATGTGCTGAAAAACTTTAAAACACATGTGGATGTGCATGAATACACAAACATTTAGAAGACTTAAGGAAGAATTTAGGGTTTGGCCTTTAGTTTGGAACTGCAATGGTAAAAGCTTAAACCAAATTCTGTTAGTAAAAGGGGGAGGGGGAAGTCTGTTAGCAGTTGTGTCAGCTCTAGAGTACAATACACTGGTGATATGATGTAAACATTCTGGCTCCTAAGACCAGGTCAGCTGGGTTTTCCTTGCAGTTCCTTACATCTGGAGGTGGCCTAGTACAAATAATGAGGTGTCTAGGCCTAGGAGCCACTAGGAATATGCCTTCTACTCACCAGTAGGCCTTTGACTATCTTGTTGAATATAACAGTTTCAGGCAAGGTCACTCCTTAACCATGATGAATCAAGATAAAATCATGTTTGAACATAGACATAAATATGAACATTGCCAAAGCCCCAAAATGGCCAAGTATCCTTCTGTTCTGGCTGACATGAATGGCTGCTGCTGCTTTAACCAGCTATAGCTTTAGCCTTATTAGATTCCTCCTGCCTGATTAGGTAGGATCTATTTAGACACTGTCATGCATTTATCCTTCCTGATAGCTTCCAGTCCATGTAAAGTCTCACTTTCTTATATTTGTCCTTCAGTGGTCTGACATGTCTAAATCCAATCACTATCAATTCTCTTTTGACATTCACCAAGATACTTCCATGGTTCCCCATGGTATGCAGTCTTGTTCATTGCAAGGAGCAATAAACCCAGCATCTATACTACAGAAGTGTACCTGGTATACTTTGGCTAGAGGGCATTGGCAGAGAGTATAAATTCCAAAAGCCTATCTGAAAGTTTTTCACACTGAACTACATAGCTACATGCCCAGTCCTTGTTTTTGAGACAGGGTCTCTCTCAGTTGCCCAGCCTCAGGAGACTCCTGCCTTGGCCCCACAGAATGCTAGGATTATAGGCATGAGACAACTTGCCCAGCTGCCTAACTGAATTTTTAATCTACTTTGATGAACAATACTACGTATCTAAAAAAGGAAAAGTATTTCTACTAGATAGAAAAAGGTGCAGAAAAAAGTACCTGGAGCTGAATTATAAACTTAAAAATTTGATAGGCTTAACCTGAATGCCTGATGATAAACAACTGGGTGAAGGATGTTTGCACTGTACAGCTACAGGTGTGCACAATTGCTTTTCTGTGTTTCATGTGGCCTCTTATTATAAAAATAAACTTTGATTTGACATTGGTGGTGCTGCTAAATTGGAAATTAGTGCCAAGCAAATTCTTATCTGAATTAGCCCATTTAAGACCATTAATCTAGCGGGGCGTGGTGGTGCATGCCTGTAATCCCAGTACTCAGGAGGCTGAGGCAGGAAGATCACCATGCATTTGAGGCCAGCCTGGACTACATAATAAATTCAAGCCCAGCCTGAACTACCTAGTGAGACCCTGACTCAAAAAAAAAAGAACATTAATCTTGTTCTTTCTCAGTCTAGCAGCAAATTATTTTTATTTATCTCTGACTGGGCTATTTATATGACTGCTATTCTTCATGACACTTTCCTTGTCAGGAAACCTAGTGACCTAAGATTGTTTAGTAGTCTGTGTTTTAATAGAGTTCAAACTACTTTCCTGCTAGTTTCCTTGATCCAGGCTACCACAGCCACTCTGAATACTCTTTGGACCAAGGAAAGATATCTTAGCCTCACACTATGTAATAAAGCAGAGTTTTGGGACATCATGATAACAAAATTGGTCGCTGTGATAGTGCTCTAAACTAGTAATTGTTATTAACAGATGCTACTGCCTCCTAGATCAGCAAATACTATTTAGAATTATTTCTCATCCTTAATTTTTAAAAATATTTTTATTTTTAGATTGATAATAGACTTGCTTACCCAGGCTGTGGGATTGGTTATCCTGTCTCCTCTGCATTTGCATTCCAGAATACCTTTCCTCATCCGATACCTGCCAAAAATACCATGTACCCAGTTTCAGGACCAAAGGTAGACAAATTACTAGTACTTTCTTTTTTTAAAAAATATAGAAATGTATTAGCATGTAAATATGTTTACCTTTAAAATGATCATTTATTTTTTGGTTAGTTTCTAAGTATTAGGTAATGTATTAGATGAATATGTTACTGAATATCTAGTATATATAGTATGTTTACAAAAAGTACATGCACTTTCTGTTTCTTTTTTTGTGTGTTTTTGTTTTTTTGAGGCAGGGTCTCCTTTTGTAGTTCAGGCTGGCCCTGAACTCACTGTGTAGCCCAGGCTGGCCTCGAACTCGCAGCAGTCCTCCTGCCTCAGCCTCCCGAGTGCTGGGATTACAGGCATGTGCCACTGTGCTGGGTACTTTTTGTTTCTTGAGTCATTATAATTAATAAAAACTAGAATCGATCTGCTTAAGCTTTATTCATCCTCTGTTTTTATTCATTCTTCTTTTTAAATGTACAAGCCTAACTAGGATTATTGACTTCATATTACTGGCGTATTAGATGTAGTAAGACTAGGATTCCATTGCCAGAACTTAAAGGTCTGTAGAGCAGGTTGGCTTATAGCAAATTCTAAATTGTTGTTCTGGTGATGTCATCTCAAATAGTATATGACAAACAATCCTTCCAACCCTTGACTTAATTGCTAAAGGTTTTTCTTCTACTTGAGTCATCCTCAGTATTATTACTAATATATTAGATTTATATGTTATTTGTGTGTGTTGTTTTCACAATAATTGAATCTACTCAGATTAGTCCTGTTTTATTTTTTTTTTTCAAATTTCATGTCCAAGTTTATTTTTTCCTAAATTATGGTGATAAACATGAAAATATTTTATAAAAGATAGAATTGAGAACTTTGAAACTGGAATTATAGACTCTATCAAATTAGGTCTGGGTTGCTGTAAGAAGTTGTCTTTGTTACTTAGGCATGTGATTTCCTTTTACCCATGCCTTATCATCTGGACCTGTTGCAAATTCAATGAAGTGAGAATTAAGCCTGGGTGTTTATGAATACTGTTATGCTAAGAACATGTAGATGATTGGCTCTGCTTGTGTTGCTTATTAAAGACAATTAGATGTGCCCATTCGAAGAAATAACCATTGTTATGTAGTAAAAACTGGTATACTCCAGTGGTGGCAAACCTATGGCACGTGTGCCACAGCCAGCTCTTTGTCATCTTTGAAAGCTCTGAAAGGTTTGCCATCTCTGGAATGTATGTGATTGCTTCTTGACTCAGTTTTTTCCTGAGAACTCTGATTGAATTCACAGGTTTTTTATGTTAAGCTACAGATAGTTAGTTGCCTAGTTGGATGTTCTTAAACATAGGGGCAAGATTATCAGCACTACTTTTCCTTTTTTGTGAAGTGGGGTCTTACTATGTTGCCCAGCTATCCTCACATTCATGACTCTTCTGCCTCAGCCTCCTGAGCATCTGGGATTATAGACATGTGCCCCTGGCCTAGTTTCTCAGTAATTCTTATTTCATAATTCTTTTGATCTTTTCATATTCTTTTGATCATGAACCTCAATATTTTGCAACAAGTAAAAAAAACCACTTTGCTTTCAAATACGTAAATATTTATTTGTGAAATGTGTGCATATGCTGCAGAACTACAATATTATGTACAATATAATTTAGTGGTTAAGAAAGTACGCCTGATGTTGGGGTTTAAATCCTGCCTGTATCAGTGTGAAGTTAAGCAAACCACTGAAAAGTAAAAAGTCATCCAACTGTTGGGCATGGTGGTGCAGGCCTGTAATCCCAGCACCCTGGAGGCAGAGGCAGGAGGTTCACTGTGAGTTGAAGGGCAGCCCAGACCATACAGTGGGCTCATGGCCAGCCTGAACTACTTAGCAAGACTCTTGTCTCAAAAAAAAAATTCGTCCAACTCTCAGGCTTCAGTTTCCCTGTTTGTTAAATGGAGTAATAATTTAGTGTATCTTACTGAATTATTGAGTTAAATAAATTAGTGTATTTCCTTAGACATGATTAAGTGCTGCATAAATCTGATTTTATTAGTAATACATTCAAAATAGAAATTAAAGAATGAGATTATCCCTGGTACTAAAAAAATTATAGAACTCTATTTATATTTCACTTTCGTATGCACTTTAAAAATGCTTCTGTTTCCTTCAAGCCTCCATGATTTATAATGAGTATTTGTAGTACATTGAAATTACTGTTTGCCTATAGATAATGTGTCATTTTCTTTGACTTCTGTAAAGATTTATTCTTTTTCTTTAGTTTTCAACAGTTTGACAATGACGTGTCTGGCCAGGGATTTCCTTGACTTTATGCTTTTGAATTCAGCAAACTTCTTGAATCTAGTATTTGGTATCTTTTGCCAAAATTTGAACATGTTCAGCCATTAGTCACTTTTTTTTCCTTTCAAACACTTCCTCTACTTTTACTAGAACCCAGTAGAGATGAGCATGCATCTTTGTCTCTTTTCCCATGCATCTACAAAAATGTTTTCTTAAATATTTTTCTATGCTTTTTAGATTTATTTCTATTCATCCATCTTCAAGTTCACTGACTCTTCTCTGTCATTTCCCCTCTACTTTGAGCCTGTACAGATAATTTTTTCATTTCTAAAATTTCCTTGTTTTCTTTAACATCTTTTTTATTTAAATACTTTTTTTCTTTAAATGCTCTGCTTAAAACATGGGTATAATGGGTGCTTTGAAATGTTTTTCTGAAATTGCAAATATTTGTGTCATCTTGGGGTAGGCCTCTTTTGGTTTATCTTTTCACTTGTGAGTTGGTTATATTTCCCTGCTTCTTTGTTCAGTAAGTTTGGATTTTATTTTGGATATTTTAATATTGTGAGACTTTAGATCTTGTTTAAATCCTAAAGAAGATGTGATTGTTTTTGTCAGCAGAAAATTAGTCTTATAGGTTCACATTTCACATTTGGATTTGCCTTCTGTAAACTGTTTCCTGTGTCAGTTCAGTTGTCAAAGTCTGCCATGCAATTTGGATCTGTCCGGAGTGTGTGCATCCCGTGGCTATCCTGTGAGCAGTGATGTACACCATAGCTCAATTCAGAAAGACTTTGGTATGCTGAGTAGAGGTAGATTTTACAAGTGTCACTTATAAGTGACCTTAAGCACTTACCAATCCAATTATTTAAATACAGGATGACTAAAACTTTGCATATTTTTTCATTAATTTTTATAACAGGAAATATAAAAACTCATATTTATTCAATACAAGAATCGACACCAATCCAAGTGATGCTCGGGATAGTCAGTACATAAACATGCTGCCCAGGTGATGCTCGGGGTAAACTGTTAAGTGGTTAAGAATTTTGATTTGGTTGTGGACCTGGGGATTAAACCTACAACCTCCTGTGTGTTAAGCATGCACATTACCACAGAGTTACCCCCTACCCTGGAGCCTAAGAATAGACAACTTTATGGGCAATTTTTCTTGAGATACTTTCTCTCCGTGACTTCCTCAAAATTTTCTGGATCCCCATGGTCTTCATGCTTGTCTATCTAGAAAGCACAAACCTCAATTCCATTTCTCTGTCATGCAGTTTCTGTGATTGTGTTTGTGTTTGGTGCCATGGAATGAGAAGATAAAGGGAAGAAAGGCAGTGAGGATTTATCACATTACCTTTGGTCAAAAAGTATGATTCCCCTCCTTCAGAGTTTTAGTTGTCTTCCTGGCCCTTGCTCGTTTCTTCATTACCTCTGTTTCTTCTTCCATAGAATTATCTGGGCTGGAGCAGGAGAATGGGCGGGGCGGGGAGAAAGATTTTTGTCACTCTTTTTGACCCTTAATGTCTCAGAACAGAAAGAGGAATCTACCTTGATATTAATATTGTATTCTGGCTTTCTTCTGATTAATATTTACATGAAGTATCCTTTTCTTTTTCTTTATTGTTTTATTTTATTTTTTTCTTCCGGTACCAGGGATCAAACTCAGGACCTTGTGCTTGTGAGGCAGGCACAGCACCACTGAGCTAAATCCCGGCCCCTTTTTCTTTACTTTAGCCAATCTGTGTCTATATTTCAGTCAAATTTCTTTGAGATATTCTGTAATTGAGTAATGTTTTTATCCAGTCTCATGCTGTTTTAGACTATTTTAAATTATTATATATAATGATAAGATCTATTGTCTTGCTATTTGTTTTCTATGTGTTCTGTATCTTCATTATCTTCCTTTTCTACTTTTCCTGCCTTCTTTATTAATTGTGGATTATAGTTTGTTTTCCATTTTATGTCTACTGTTGTCCTATTATTTTCTTTGTGTGTGTTCTAGTTTACAGTGAATTTTTTTTTTTTTTTTGGTACGGGGGATCAAACTTGGGACCTTGCACTTGAGAGGCAGGCAGTGGCACCACTGAGATAAATCCTTGGCCCTACAATGTACATTTTTGTCTTACTGTAATCTACCTTCAAATAATATTATACTATTTCCCATATATAAGAACCTTACAATAATGTACTCCATTTTGTCCTTCCTGATCTGCTGTTTTATGCTGTTCTAAAATTTTACTTCTACATTTTAAATCCTACTTTGTATTTCTTTTTTTTTTTTTTTTTTGGTACCAGGGATCGAACTCGGGTCCTTGCGCTTGCTCAGCAGGCGGCAAAACCACTGAGCTAAATCCCCAGACCCCTACTTTGTGTTCCTTTTAAATAATTTTCTTTAAGGCGGGTGTGGTAGTGCACACCTGTAATCCCAGCACTTGGGAGGCTGAGGCAGGAGGATCCCTGTGAGTTCTAGGCCAGCCTGGGCCACATAGTGAGATCCTATCTCAAAAAAAAAAAAAAAAAAAGAAAAAGAAAAACTTGCTAAATAACTTTTTTAAAGGAATTAAATAGTGAAGGAGACTCTTTTTGGTTTGCTTATACATGTATCATTTGCACTCTCTTTATGACTTTATATAGATGTAGGTTTTTACTTGATATCATTTTCCTTTCTTTTTAGTAACTTTAATATGTCTTGTAGTACAGATCTTTAACATTTTTTACAGGGTAGGTGTGTGGGCAGTTAATTATTTCTGCTTTGTCTCATAATGTTTTTAGTTTGGCTTTCTCTGTATAGAATTCTAAGTTAATAAGTTTTTTTATTGCCTTTCTGCATTTTAAAAATGTCATTCCGTTATTGCTTGGAATGAATAGTTTCTGGCAAGATGTCAGTAGTCTTATCAACTTTTTTTTAATATAAAATGACCTATTAAGATTTGTATCTTTTTCATTGATTTTTGGCAACTTAATTATGTGCTTTGTATTGTGCATGTGTATCATTTTCCATATGCATTATTTCCAAGGTTCTTTACTAGGTAAGCATAGTTTTTTTGTTTTTGTTTTTGTTTTTTTTGGTACTGGATATCAAACTCGGGTCCTTGTGCTTGCGAGGCAGGTGGCGAAAGCAGTTTTTATTAGTTTAGGAAATTTTGGTTTTTTCCTTGTGTATTTATTTATTACTATTATTATTTTTTTTAGATAGGGTCTTGCTATGCAGTCCAGGCTGGCGTTGAACTCACTACATAGCACAAGCTGGCCTCAAACTCCTGGTAGTCAGCCTCCCAAGTGCTGGAATTTACACGCCCTACTCAGTGATTTCTTGGCCCTTTTTTTCTCCTGTTATCATTTTGTTCGGTACTCCAGATACACATGGTTGATCACATAATATTATCCCATTGAGACTACCCATTTATTTAGCTCATTATTATTTGCCTAATTTTATATGGATTCTAATATTGTGTCCTAAAATTTACTAATCTTTTCTTTGGCTGTTTCTAATATGCTCTTAATCTGTACAGTGAAAAGATTTTTTTTTAATTACCAGTATTACTAGGTCGGGGATTTAGCTCAGTGGTGCATCACCTGCCTCACAAGCACAAGGTCCTGAGTTCGATCCCAGGTACCAATAAATTACCAAGATTACTAACACATTATACAGATTGATGAGATTCACTGATTTTTTTCCAAACATGCATACAGTGTACATAGATCATATTCATCCATTCTTCTTCTACCCTCACTCACACTTATTCCTTCCTAGCACCCTTTCCAGTCACTAGTAGTAATCACTCTTCTACTTTAAAGTTACTTTTGGGGTTTTAAAATTTTATTTATTTATTTATTTATTTTTGCAGTACCAGGGATCACCAAACTCAGGACCTTGCACTTGTGAGGCAGGCAGCAGCACCACTGAACTAAATCCCCAGCCCCTGGGGGTTTTTTTGTTTTTTGTTTTTTGTTTTATTTTGTGTATAAGAGAGAACATGTAAGACTTGCTTTTCTATGACTGGCTTATTTCACATCCGTTCATTTTCCTGTCAAGGACAATATTTTATTCTTTACGACTTAATAACATGGCACTATATAACATATTGTCTGTGTCCATTCTGTATCTTAGTTATTATGAATATTGCTGTAATAAACACGGACATACAAGTATCTCTTTTGTGTGAGGGCTTCATTTGCCTTAGATATATATACCTGAGAGTGGAATAGCTGGATGACATGATAGTTCTGTTTTTAGTTTTTTTGCAAACCTTTTTACTGTTTTCCATAGTGACTGTACTAATCTACATTCCCACCAACAGTATATAAAGGTGACTTTTTACTGTATCCTTGCTAATGTTTATTATTATTTTTATTGTTATTATTATTTTGGATGGCCATTCTAACTGAAGTGAGATGGTATTTCACTGTAGTATTGGTTTATATTTCTCTGGTAACAAACGATATTGAGCATTTTTCATATATTGGTATTTGTATTTTGTTTCTTTTTGACATTTGTATTTCTTTTGAAATGTGTCTGTTCAGATCATTTGCACATTTTTAAATTGGATGACTTGGTTTTTTATTGTTACATGTTTGAAGTTCTTTATATATTCTAGCTGTTAACCTTCTGTCAGATGAATAGTTGGCAAATATTTTTCCCATTCTGTAGGTTGTCTCTTCACCCTATTGAGTGTTCCTTTTGCTGTAGCACAGCTTTTTTAGTTAGATGTGATCTCCTTTATCAGTTATTATTTTTTTCTCTATGTTTTTGGAGTGTTACCAAAAAACTTGTTTATACCAATATCTTGAAGTGTTTCTCCTATATTTTCCTTTACTAGTTGCAGAATTTCAGATCTTACTTTAAGGTCTTTGATCAATTTTAAGTTGCTTTTTGTAAAAGGTGGGGTTCTTGCATCCTTTTGTGTGTGGACATCCAGTATTCGAGCACCACTTGTTGAAGAAAGTATGTTTTCTCCAGTGTGTGTTTTTGGCACCTTTATTCAGAATCAGGTGACTGTAGAAGATTGTATTTATTTCTGGATTCTCTATTCTATTTTGTTGGTCTATGTGTCTGTTTTTGTGCCAATAATGTGATGTGTTTTTTACTAAGGCTCTGTAGTATGTCTTGAAGTCAGGTATTGTGATACTTCTTGCTTGCTCTTTTTGCTCAAGATTGCTTTGGCTCTTCAGGGTTTTTTGTACTTTCATATAAATTTGAGGACTTTTTTTCTAAATTTTTTATGGATATTGCATTGAATTTGGGCAGTAAACACATTTCAACTTTATTCTTCCAATGTATGAACACAGGAGCTCATTCTCCCTTTTAGTGTCATCTTTAGTTTCTTCAGGGTTTTGTTGTTTTCACTATAGAGGTCTTTCAATTCCTTAGTTGAGTTTATTCCTAAGTGTTTTCTTACTGTGGGTGTGTTTGCTGTGAATGGAATTTCTTTCTCAGCAAATTTGTTGTTGGTATATAGAAAAGCTACAGATTTATATGTGTTTATTTTGCATCCTGCTATACTTTACTAAATTCATTTATCTGTTCTAAGAGTGTTTTAGTGACATCTTTAGATTTTTCTATGTATAGGATCACATCATCTGCAAAGAGGAATAATTTGATTCCACCTTTCTTTCTTATTTGTATGCTTTTATTCTGGTTGCAATTTCTAATACTATTTTAAATTAGAGTAGTAAGGCTGGACATTCTTAATTGGTTCCTGATTGTAGAGGAAATGCTTTCATTTTTTTTTCTCATTCAGTAAAATTTTGTCTGTAAGTTTATCGTATATACCTTTTATTATGTTGAAGTGTGATCTTTTATACCTGATTTGTTTGGGGCTCTTATCTGAAGGGATATTGAATTTCTGTTTGTGGTGATGTATTTGATTTGTATATGTTGAACCATCCTTGTATCCCTGGAATGAAACCAACTTCATCATGGTGTGTAATCTTTTTGATGTGCTGTTGAATTCAATGTGCCAGTATTTTCTTTTATGTGGTGCTATTTATTTTCATTAGTACATGTTTGCAGTACATAATATTTACATTCCATGTGTGGAGCTGGTACATACACACAACACATTTTAATTCCTTTTTTCATCCCTTTCCCTCCCCTTTCTCCTTCCCTCCATGTCTTGATCCCCTTCCCATTTGAGAAAAATTTATCTCTCTACATCCTATTCTTTGTCTTTTATTTTGGTCATTATTTATAATTTGCATTTCATGAATAAGAGAAACCATGCAATATATAAGCTTGTGTGTCTGATTTATTTCACTTAACATTATGGTCCCAATGTACATCCATTTTCCTACAGATCACTCAAGTTTATGGCAAAGTAGAACTCCATCGTATGTAAGTAACACATTTTCTTTATCCATTCATCGATTGATGGACATATTGGTTGCTTCTAAGATTTAGCTAATATGAATTGTACTGCTATAAACATAGGTATGCATGTATAACGGTATGATGATATGTCTTTCACTCATTCAAGAAATACCTAGAAAGGGAATAGCTGGGTCAAATGGGATTTCTTGAGAAATTTCTGTACTGATTTCCATAGTGGTTATACTTTTTTACATTCTCACCAACAATCTAGAAGGTTCCTTTTTCCCTGCATCATTGCCAGCATTTGTTATTATTTGATTTTTTGATGATGGCTATTCTTTCTGGGATAAGATAGACTCTCAGTGTTATAATTTGCATTTCTGTAAGGGCCAGCAATGTTGAACATTTCTTCATATATTTATTGGCCATTTATACTTATTCTGTGAAGTGTCTATTCATTTCAGTTCCCTATTCTTTTATTTTGGTTGGTCTAATTTATTATTAATTTTATTGGTACATTTTAGGTATATAGTATAGTGACATTCATCATTGGAAATTTGTACCTCTAATTTTTTTATAAAGTTCTTTATATATTCTAGATATTAGTCCTCTGTCTGAGGAGTAGCTGGCAGAAATTTTTTTCCTATTTTGTAGGTTGTCTTTTTGCTCTGTTGGTTGTTTCTTTTGCTTTGAAGAAGCTTTTTAATTTGCTATGATCCCATTTGTTGATTTTCAGTACTATTTCCTGTGCAACCAGGCTTCTACTTAGAAAGCCCTTGCCAATGCCTACGCAGGGGTGGGGCAGTGGTCATCTAGTGGGAGCCTACTTGCTTCTCTTGGGGTGGAGGGTGATGCTTATTGAGTGTTATCTTTCCTGCTCCTGTGGGACTCCTGTGGTGGAAGGGCACTGCTGGTTGAGTGGGGGCCTGCTTACTTGCATGGGGGTGGGGGGCCACTGCTTGTTAGGTTCCGACCTGCTTCCTCACATTGGGGAAGGATGCTGCTCCATTTTCTAGTATTTTTTTATAAAAAAAAATGTCATAACAGTAAAAAGAGAATAACTATAGTTAAGACACTATCATTATCTTCAAGGTAGTTACTCAAAGTACAAGACATATACTCTTGTATTCTTACAGAGAAGAAATAGATAACACGAAACTTTCTTTTCAACAAACTAGATAAACTAGTAGTATAAATGAAAAAAATTAGCATATATATTAAAATGTTTTTGAACAATGGAATATATAATTTGAAAAAGTATTTGAACTTCTTCCTACTTCCTATTTACCTCCCTTCTATTACCTCTTTATTTGTGTGTATTATATAATGTTTCTTATATAAGAGAAACCATACAATATTTAAGCTTGTGTGTCTGACTTCACTTAACATTATGTTCTCAAGTTACATCCATTTACCTACAAATGCCTCAAGTTTATATTTCTTTATGGTAGTGTAGTGCTCCATTGTGTATAATTACTATATTTTCTTTTTCTTTTTTTTTTTTTTTGGTACTGGGGATTGAACTTGCGACCTTGTGCTTGCCAGGCAGGCGGTGTGCCACTGAGCTACATCCCTGGCCCAATTACTATATTTTCTTTATCCATTTATCTGTTGATAGACATATACACTGTTTCCAAGATCTAGCTATTATCAATTGTGCTGCTATAAACATGGGTGTTCATGTAACCCTGTAATATGATAATTTTAACTCTTGGGATGATACCTAGGAGTGGGGGGGTGATGGCTGGTATTTTAAACGTTTTTCATGTATGTTCAGCAGGGATCTTGGTCTATAGTTTTGTTTTGTTACTGTATCCTTGTAAAGTTTTGATAACTGGGTATTTCTGGAGTCTTGGAATGGTCTTGGAAGGATTCCCTTTCTTTAAGTTGTGTGGAATATTTTGAGAAGCATTGTTAATTAGCTCTTTAAGTTTGGTAAAATTTGGTACTTTAAGTATATCTTTGCCTGGAAATTCTTTTTTTTTTTTTTTGAGACAGGGTCTTGCTCCGTAGTTCAGGCTATCCTTGAGCACACTATGTAGCCCAGACTGACCTCAAACTCACATCAATCCTCCTGCCTCAGCCTCCCAAGTGCTGGGATTATAAACGTGTACTACCACATCTGGCTGCCTGGAGATTCTCGAATCTCTGATTCACTCATTACTGATCTGCTTAGGTTTTTTATATCTTTATGGTTCAGTTGTTGTGGGTCATATATGTAATTTATCCATTTCTTCTAAGTTTTCCAATTTGTGAGTTTATTATTTTTTTAAATAATGATCCTTGACTTTCTGTATTATCAGTTCTAGTCTTTTTTACCTCTAATTTTAATAATTTGTCTCCCCTACCCCATTCCCTGTTGATCTAGCTGGGTTTTTTTTCAAGGAACCAACTCTATTTCATTGACTCTTTGTGCTGCTCTTCTATATTCAGTCTCACTTATTTCTGCTGTGATCTTCATTATGTGTTTCTTTTACTAATTTTGGATTGGTTCTTGCTTTTCTGTGTTCTTGATATGTATCATTAACATATTTGTCTGTATCCAACAGATTTTGGTATGTTATGTTTTAGTTTTTATTTCAAGGAATTTTAAAATTTCCTGAGTTTCTCAATGATCCACTATTTATTTGAAAGTGTTTTTTTAATCTCTGTATATTTATATGATTTCTAAAGTTTCTCTTGTTATTGATATTTAGTTTCATTCCACTGTGATAAAAAGGATATTATTTCACTTTTGATGAATTTGCTAAAGTTTGTTTTGTGGCTTAATATGGTCTAGTTTAGAAAAAGTTCCATGTGCTAATGAAAAGAATGTATATTCTATAACTATTGAATGGAATGTTCTATTAAGTCCATTGATCTATAGTCAGTCCATTTGATGTATAATTCTGATTTTGTTGATTTTTTTCTTTGTTTAGATGCTTTATCCATTTGCTGGGATTAGGGTATTGAAATTTCCAACTGTTATTGTGTTAGAACCTACCTCTCCCTTTAGGACTAATAGTGTGTGTGTGTGTGTGTGTGTGTGTGTGTGTGTGTGTGTTATAAAACTGCATGCTCTGACATTAGGTGCATATAGATTTATAATCATTGTGTAGCTTCTTGATGAATTGATTCTGCTGGAGTCCTTGTTCCCACCTGAAACCTCCTGAGCCTCGCCTTTACTTGTGTGCATTTCTGTCCACATTCTGGTCTTTGCAGATCTGACGAGTCACTGCTCACAACATTCTACTGCTTCTCTAGCCAGCATGTCCAGACCTTTCCTAACTCTTCCCACAAACAAGTTCCAAAGGCTTCTAAACCACATGGTCAGGTATCGTCTCTGCAGTGACCACTCCTGGTACCAGAACCTGTCTCTGTCGCTTTTCATCACTGGGACAAAATACTTGACATCCAGAACTTAAAGGAAGATAGGTTTTTGTTTGGTTTGGGTTTTTTGCTTAAATTCTTCTATTGGTACATTTTAGGTATACAATACATTTACGTTTACGTTTACAATACATTGGGTGCTTGTACCTGTACATGATGTATCTTGGTTCTTATTTTTTCCCCATGACCTGTGCCTCCCCCCGGCTTCCATTACATAGACTTTGTTTCCATTTTGGACAGATGTGTAAATACTGAATAGTTGCTCTAGTATGAGAAACTGAAAGTGTAAATAAAGATTAAAATGAATACTTGATAATTTGAAATAGGAAGAAAAGGTCCAAAGGGGTAGGGGAAGTGCGAGGGGAAGAGGAAAGGAAAGAAGGGAAAGGAAAAATTATGAGAAAAGAAAGATAGGTTTATTTTGGCTTGTGTTTTCAACCCATGGTGAGGCAGCTCCAAGGCAGGATGGATGTGATGGAAGGATCTGGTGGAGGAAAGCTACTCATATCGTGTTAGCCAGTAAGCAGAGAGCAAAGAGAGGAGCCATGGAGAGGGATAAACCCTTCCAGGTCATCTCCCAAGTGACCTACCTCTAATCAGGGCCCACCACCTAAGAGCACACTCTGCCACTGAACTCATTAGTAGATGAATCCACTGATAAGTGTAGTGCCCCTGTGACCCAATCACCTTCCAAAAGCCCCACCTCTGAACACCATGAGGCTTTTGGGGAACATTCTAGATATAAACTATAACAACATCGTTGGACTTTGTGTTTTAATCCAGTTACCCAGTCTGCATCTTTTAATTGGAGAATTAAGACTATTTACCTACAGCGTTTTGGAAAAATACAGACCTATCATTTTGTTGATTTTTCTTCTAGTTTTTTTTTAATATTCTTTGTTCATTTCTTCCTCTTATTCATCTGTGTAGTTTGATCATTTCTTTTGTATTTCTTTTTGTATATTTGCTCTTCTAATGAGATCTCTACTTTTACATGCAGTCATGATAATAGTTATCATTCTTCCTCTTCTGGAGGTAGGGCTTCCTAAGTAACTTACAGGGCCATTCTGGTGGTCATTAATTTCTTCAGTTTTTGCCAACTTGGAAGGTCGTTTTTATTGTTATTTTTTTTGTTTGTTAAAGTTTTTTTTGCTCTGAATGGTACTGGGAATTGAACTAAGGGCCTTGAACATGCTCTACCAAGTACTCTGCCACTGAGCTACATTACTAGCCCACTTCTCCTTGTCTTTGAGACAAATTCTCCCTAAGTTGTCCATACTGGCCTTGTTCTCCTGAGTAGCTAGGATTACTGTTGTACTGCACCCAGCTTCTTGGAACATCTTTATTTTTCCTTAAATTGTGAACAGTAGCCCTACTGACTACGGTAACCTTTGTTGGTAATTACTTTCTTTCAGGACTTGAAATATGTCAATCCATGTTCTCTTGGACTATAAGGTTTCTGCTGAGAAATCTGCTTTTTGAGGGAGTTGCCCTTAAATGTGACTTGGCACTTTCCTCTGGCAGATTTCAAAATTATTTCTTTGTCCTGTATTTTTGACAGTTAGACTATACTGTCTAATGGTGAGGGTCTTTTCTGGTTATGTCTGTTTGGGGCTGTATAATAGGTCCTCCTGGACCAGGATGTCCATGTCTTTCCAACTGGTAGTTTTCTGCTGTTATTTCAGTGAATAGGTTTTCTATGCTTTAAAGTTGATCTCTTCCCTTGTAGATATACCAATAATGAGAATGTTCGATTGTTTAGTGGTGTTTCAAGGGTCTTGAATGCACTTTTCATTCCTCATTTTTTCTTCTTTCTCTGTACATGATATTCTAAATTACTTGTCTATGAGCTTCAAAATTCTTTGTTCTACCTAATCTAGTCTTTTGTTTAGGCTCTCAACTGAATTTTTTATTTAACTTTGTGAGCTCTCAATTGCTAATATTTGTTTGGTTCTTTTTCAGACTTTCTCTTTATGAAATTTCTCATATTTGCATTGTCTTTCTCATATTGTGTGTGTGTGTGTGTTGAAATAGGGTCTCACTATGTAGTTCATGCTGGTCTTGAGCTTACTGGAGCCCAGGGTGACCTTGAACTTTGGGTGATTCCCCCTGCCCCAGCCTCCCAGGTGTTGGGATTATAGACGTGTGTGCCACCATTCCCACCTCTCTTCCTCATTCATTTAACTGTTTATCTGTAAACACTTGTTTCTAATGGAGTTTTTTTTTTTAAATAAAACTATGTATTCTTTTGAATACTTTATCAATCATTTTATCTACTGCTCTATCTTTGGAATCTGTAACCAGGTAGTTATGATCTTTTAAGGAGGTGTCATATGACCTTTTTTCCAAATTCTTGTGTTCCTAAGCTGAAATTTGTGCATCTTGCAGAATCCATCCATGTCTCAACCATTACACTGTAGTGTAATCTCTGTAGCTTCTTTGGCTATGATCTGTGAGTTTCGGTACAGTGAGAACTGTTTTGGAATTAGACCCACTGTTTCTGCAGGTCACAGGAGTGTAGAGACCTTGTCAGTTCAGGCTGGAGTGCTATACATAGCATGGTTGGTTTGGAGCACCCTGTGTGACTCTGTACCATGGGTGTGGCGGCCCCTATTTGTTGATGGTGGTTTCTCTGACTGTCAATGTCGGCTTTGTTACGTGACGGTCTGTGGTACTCTGTGCTGGAGCAGTGACCTCTCGGTAGACACTGGTGCAGGTTCAGTTGCTTCCTGTTGAGAGGTGGTGGCAGAAGTTACCACTCCCCATCTGTGGTGCTCTCTCACAGTCTTTCTGCATTGTGTGATCACAGAAGGTGTGAAAGTAACTTATGGTGGGGACACACACAGGTCCAGTGACAGCAGGAATTGTATTGTTCCTCTCTGCTGCTTCTGTTGCTGGTCTCCTCTCTCATTCTTTTAGGGTTTTGATGGCTTTTTTTTTTTTTTGCCATTGCTGAGGATTGAACCCAAGTACATTTTTTCCTATTTTATAATTTTATTTAAACTAGTATCTGTCTATTCTTCATTATGAGTTTTTACCCAAAAAATGCATACTTATTATTTTCAGATACTTTTTCTATGGAAGTAGTCATTTTTTTCTTCTTTGATCTATTAATATGCTGGTGTGTATTTATAGATTTCATAATATAGGACCCAGTCTTATCTTCCTGGTGGTATAAAACTCAGTCATAATACATTATTACTTTAAACTGTAGCCGCATATGGAGGTGCTCGCCTGTGATCTCAGCACTCAGGCTGAGATAGGAGGATTGCTCTAAGTTCAAGACCAGCCTGTGATCCATAGTTCAAGGACAGCCTGAACTACATAGTGAGATCGTTTCGATAAATAAATAAAGTACTGTACCTCATATGCTACTTTAGATTTTTGTATAGATTCCTGATTACTTTTGACTATTTCAAAATTCAAAGCCCTCATTTAGAAACCTTAAGTATAAAATTTGGAAAGTTCTTAAAAAGGGAGGAATTTTTAGAATGCATTAAGTAAAAGCATTATTGTGATAATTGGTGAGTTTTAACACTATAACACTTACTTCAGTGTACTAATGTTTGTGGTTTTTAAATTTTCTAAAAATTTTTATTATGTTTGCAGTACATAATGATTACATTCATTGTGGGAAGGTGGTATATGTACATAACACATCTTAGTTCTTTTTATGTCTCCTTCCCCTCTTCTCCCTTTATCTTCCCTCAATGGTTAAGAGATCATTGTGTGTTATTCATGCTGCTTATATCACAGGAACTTTTGTTATGAGGAGAAATATAACTTTGATTAATTCAATAGAATAGCTTATGTTGTAAGTATAGGTAAAATCTGTATTTTTCCAGTCTAGATTTATCAAAAAACAAATGTAGCCACCCATCTCAATTATAGAACTACTGTGAGAATTGAAGTTCTCACTAATTACATGAGATGTTTTCCTTCACAGGTTCAGTTTAACTTACAGTTTACAAAACCAAGTACATCACTAGGAGATACTCATTCAGGAGCAGCTATTAGTGTTCCATGCTCAACTGATAAGGAAAAGTAAGTACTTATTGACATAAAATGTAATGCTTGTAGTTTTGAAGGTCATCTTTAGAATTTTTATCCACCTTTTTTTGTACAGTCCTGTACATCTTGTTTAGAGCCTCAGTGTCTTTTTTTATACCATTATACAGTACTATAATTTTTGCTGATTTTCCTGTACCATACAGTACTGTAGTTTTGTTTTTGTACACACAGCACTGCGTGTAAGAGGTGTGCAAATAAAAGCAAAGTCATCAAGTTAGAGATTCCTTTGACCTTTTTGTTCTTAATATTGTGATGTACATACTATATACAATTCCTCATTTAGCAACCAGTTCAGTTAATGACCTAGTCAGGAAATGGAATTCTGTCATTAAACTAGGAATGTTCTTAACTCATTATATACACCAAGAGCAATTTTATTAGCAGAAAATGACAATCATATTCGCAGTACATAAATCATCTGACAACAAAATAGGGTTGGTTGTTCAGTGATTGAAATTTTGTTTAGAAATGATTTGTTCCTTTGTTCTCAGCTAACAAAAAGTACGGTATCAAAGATTAAAGAAAAAAATAAAGTTATAATTGAAAAAAATACCTATTCACTCATCTATTTTCTGAACATTGGAGAAGGACTTGTCATTTAATTTTAAGGGTATAATACTGTTTGGCAAGATCCTTTAATGTCTTACTACAAATTACTATTAGGGAAATTGTTAGCCCTTGTATAAATTTAGAAAGGAGGAATGCATGGTACAAAGGGGTAAAATACAGAAATACCACTTTCTTTTGAAGTTTTACATTGTATTTATCTAACCAAAATTGTCTATTAATGTGATAAATATCATGTATTAATATGATACATGACAATGACCACTTTGAGTCACTAAAGTTTTTGAAGAGCTTTTGATGAAAGGAAAAAGAAATCTTGTTTTAAGTACAGGGTGAAACAGAATTAAATAAATAATACTTGCAAGCCATATACATAAGTATTTTCATCCATGTCTTACTTATGTGCTTATTTAAAGCTTGGAAAATTTTTGTTTCTCCCAAAGTCCTTATTCCACATCTTAGTTTATTGTATTTTTTTATTGTGGGAGAATAGTTTGGTTATGTACAAATAAATTATATTTGCTTAGGAAATCAGTGAAGCATGTGCTATGAACCAAGTTAACCTATATATCTTAGTTGTACTACTTTTTTCTTCAGTCCTGAGGATCAGACCCAGAGCCTCAAGCACGTGAGGCAAGCAGTCTGTCACTGAGCCGCATTGCCAATCCAGTTCGCTTATGTAGAGTACAGGTTAAGTACCCCATACCCGAAATGTTTTCAGATTTCAGGATTTTTTGGATTTTGGAATATTTGCACATACATGATGAGGTATTTTAGGGATGAGACCTAAGTCTACATACTAAATTCATCTGTTTCTTACATACATAGGTTGAAGATAATTTTATATAGCATTTTTAATGTATCCACGTTTTGACTATGAGCCATCATATGAGGTTATGTGTGGAATTTTCTACTTGTAGAGTCTCAGATTTTGGAGCACTTTAGATTCTTGGATTAGGGGCATCCATCTTACATGTTTGTGTGTGTACTGTGTAAGCCTTCCAGAGTAACTCATAGAAAATCAGACGTTAAAAAAAATAATTATTATTTTTCTTTCAAGTGGTGAAAATTTAGGGCTGGAATCCAAATATTTGAAGAAAAGAGAGGATAGCATACCTTTACGTGGTCTCAGCCAGAATCTACTTAGTAATGCAGGTAAGAAGACATTTCTGGACTGGATTTTACACAGCATGGTTTAATTAAATATATAAAGACATAAGTAACAATAATCATTTTTGTCCTCATTTGCAGACCATCAGAAAGATGGCACTTTAGGAGCATTACAGACTTCTTCCAAACCCACAGTGCTCCCTTCCACATCTTCAGCCTACTTCCCTGGACAGTTGTCAAGCAGTTAATTCTAACACCGTTTTATACATTTATTGGCATTTTAGAAACTCACATGGTTTAAAAATCTTAACAGAAGTCCAATCCTAGGCAGGCAAATTTCAAATTTTACTTAAGCTATTGTTAGGTTGTTTGGATGATTTACAGCACACAGATTACTGTATAGGAACAAATTTGTATTGGGATTGCTAGAGTCCAAGTGATTATTTTTGGGTCTCTTTGATAGAATAGTAATATGAATTTCATTAAACTAAGGTGAGTCTATCAATCCTAATAAAGGATATTCTAATCATATTGCATCTGAGTAAACTGAAAAATCTGCTCAGAAAATAGAAACCAAAGAATGCTAATAATTCATTTTACCAGTTTCATTAGTAAAATGTTTTAAAGTTGCCACCTGAGAATTATGAGGGAAAATGATTATCTCCTAAGATTCTATTTTTTTATCTTTAAAGGGAAAAATCCTAACACTCCTTTATGTAACTGCAATGAGTTAACCCTGCACAGCAAGTAACTATGAGTACTTTCCTTGAAACATTTAAATTAGCCTATCGAGTCTATTAACTTTTTATATACTTATGCAAATAATTTGGACACTGTATTTATATGACCAGGTTAAGTATAAAGTGCTTTAGTCACTTGAGCTGAAGTTTGCAGGATTTTAATGCTTCCTTAATAGTTCACTCATCTAATTTTTCTCGTTAATTTGGAACTTCATTAGTTTTGCAGTTAATTTTGTATCCATGGAATTTTGTTTTAAAAATTGGAACCATAGTTTTTAGTGTAAGAGCATCATGAGTATTCATTGTACTTATTTTTATCAGAACTGGATTCATTTTAATGTTTACCTAATAAAGTAAGCAAAAGAACTATTTCTTCGCTTCCCTGTTACTAACAGTTTCAATTTAAAAGTTGTTCCTTGGGACAAAATTTTAAAATTCACCCAGAATCATAGTGCCCCATTTTTCTTATTGACAACCACTCTACATAGAGTAGCATTATCTTTGAGTCCTCTAAATCAATTTTTGTTTGTAAAGTGCTAACGCTTATGTGATAGTTTAAAAATTAGTTTCAAATACTTAGAGGAGGAAAAAAAGTCAAGGTGATACACCAACATTACTTGGTTTAAGACAAAGAATCTTTGCTGTTTTTTTTTTTAATAGATCTGTCTTGAGTCCTATACTTTGAAACTGCTGGCAATTGCCAGCTATCTTAAAATACAGATCTAATCAGAAAATTCAGTAACAATATTATGCAGTGACTTTTCTCTTATTTAAATATACTATATTAGTAAGAACAGTTAAAATAACTTGAAAGCACATATTCTGGAAAGTTTATCGGCAACATGGGAATATGCTTTGCTGTAAATACTCTGTAATATAAGTATATATAAACAGGGTTCGGATGGGATGTGACATACTGCTAGCTTTAAAAATTACATACATAGAGATACCCTCTCCATATACCACACAAAGTGAATTCTTAAGTTATTCTGCTACTAGGTTTTTTGTATAATGTATATATAGACATGTGTGCCAATTCTTTGTCCTACCTCTTAAAATTTTAATTGAAATTGTTTTCCAGTATATAATTGTACATGTGTTAATAATCGGAATGTTGCCTTTGGTTATTTCTATAAACTGATTTTTGTTAATAAAGTTATTAAAATTACACTGAAGAGTATGACATGAAAAAAGTCTTTTAAAACCCTATAATCCCAGTTACTCGGGCTGAAGCGACATAGTAAGTTTGAGTTGCCTGAGAACTTAGCGAGACTCTGTCTCAAAATAAAAAGGGCTGATGATGTGACTCAGTGGTAGAGTGCTTGCCTAGCAGGCAGTGAGACTCTGGGTTCAATCCCCAGGGTGGCAAAATTTAAAAATGAAAGAAATAGGACTGATCTCATTTGTAGTGACATTATCTATGCTTAGAAAATACTTTCAGGTGTCTACCAAGTTTTACAGAAAAAGAGTATTTTATAGTGAAGAAGAAGTGGATTTGAACAGAGATGCTTTGTTACTTAGAAACAATTATGGTAATAAATAAAGCCAAAACAGGCCCTAATAGGGATTCACAGATCAAGACTTTTTTATAAAAATCATTAAAATATTTAATTTTATTAACAGAATATTTACATTTTTATGACCTTATTTAACCAGTGAGTGTTCCAAGTTTAAAAAGCATTAGGCAATAACCACACACAAGATGAAAACAGTGTAAACTATACAATAAACTTTATGTACATTTTTTACAAAGTAACACTTTTTTAAATAATATAACTGGACACAAAAATATACACTTTAGAGAAATTCACATCAGTAATTGTATAAAGCTCTCTTCTAGGGTCCTGAAAATTTAGGACAAACATTAGCTCTGTAAATAAAGTGTTACTGTGACAGTCCTGAAAGGCCACTATATATATTTATCTACATATAGATATCACATTAATTTTTCAAGGCTACCAGCTTTACTAATATAATTTTTAGATTATGTATTCAAGTGTTGAGGTTCTGATGATTATGCAAACAAAAAGATAGTGGTATAAAGAAATAACTAGGAAACAAATTTGAGCCTGCATTTATTTACAGGCTCTTGGCATCCTAATTTAAAATCTAAATGGTCGATATTTTCTCTCTTCAAAAGCAGTAGTATGTCTAAAATAAAGTTACTACAAACAAGCTTGAAGCATGATTCAGATTTAGTACAATTTTCTTTTTTGTTTTTTAATGCAAACAATTCATTTTCCATTTATTTTAGTGCATCTCCATTAAGGCTTTGAATTATTTGACCCAAGATTTTACAGTATTAAAAATCGGACTCAGGATTTTACAGTGTTAAAAACAAACAGGTCCACAATCATAATACCTATTCAGTCTCACTGAGAGCATAGAGTTAAAGCTCAACACCGTAAGGAAATGGTAGCAGAGAAATACATGCTAATATCTAAGAAGTTACATATAGTTTTTAATTAAAGGATGTGTAATAAAACAGTTTAGTGGCAAGAAACTGGTGCTAATAAACAAAAGGTTTCTTTTGAAATGAAATTGTAACATCTTTGGAAAACTGTCCGGTTCTTTCAGTTCTTTCTTTAGTTCCCACAGAGTTCATGCAAATACATTTCTTGAGACAATCTTAAAGTACACTGTAGATGGAAATGGAATGTACATCCAGAACTACAGGCTAAAACTAAGACCTGGGTGCTGATAGAAAAATCTTCCTGATTTCAGTCATCACACATTTGTATCCTGGAGTAAAGGTTCTTTGGCCTCTCCTGGCGCTTGTGTACTATGAGGATGGCTGTGGCTACCACAGTGCTTTCTCCAACTGCTGGACCTTAAGCTTAAATTGGTATGTTCTGGAATAAACAAGGCAACAAGCAGAGCCAACAGTACCGAACAGGCTCCAAAAAGGAAGGGAGGCCCAGGGATGATGGAATTCTGAGAAAGAAAAAAATAATTAGGATTTTTGCACAAATATACTTGTTCATCAGAACAAACTGCTTTTTCATAAGAACTCATCTTTGTGAATTACCATCCAATGATCTCACTAAAGCCATAGTTATAAAATGCATTCCCTTCTTGGGAGAAAAGGGATATTTAAGGTCAGTGTAAATTTCTGGAAATAAGGACTTGGTAAAACAATCAAAAAACTAAAAATACAGCTACCATCTGGTCCAGCTATACCACTCCTTCAATATACCTGAAGGAATTAAAGTCAGCATACCATATGGATACCTGTATATTGATATTTACTGTGGCACAATTCACAATAGCCAAGACATGGCACCAGTCTAGGTGCCTATCAACAGATAAATGGATAAAGAAAATGTGGTATATACACACATGGAGTATTGTTCAGCTGTAAAAAAACAGAATGCTGTCATTTGCAAGATAATGGGTGCAACTTCAGATCATCATATTAAGTGAAATAAACTAGAAAGACAAATGTTATATATTCTCCCTAATAGGTGGAATCTAAAAGATGACATGAAAGTAGAGACTATTATTAGACAAAGAGGAAGTATAAAATACGGGAAATGGACATGATGACAAAAACATACCATTGAAATTTATAAAATTTTATAGGCCCTAATAATAAAAATACCAAAAATATTAAAAAATTTAAAAAGAACTAGCAAAACAGCCTATAAAGAAATACCATATCACTCTCAGCACAAAAACTGAAAACACGTTCTAAATGCCTTGATTTGATAGCCCTAAAGGAGAGCAGTATTCCAGTAGTAAACTCAATTACCATTCCCTTTGATTAAAAAAGGAAAGTACATTCCTGCAGTATGTAAAACCAACAGCTTTTCTATACACCGATAGTCAGCTAGCCAAGAAATCAAGAAAACAATTCCATTCACAACAGCTTCAAATTAGGGATCAATCTAAAAAAGGAGGTGCAGGATTACCTGTACAATAAAAATTACAGAACAGTGAAGAAAGAAATTGAAGACGATGACAGAAAGACCTCCCATGTTTGTGGATCAGCACAATTAATGTTTGAATGGCCATGTATTACTACCAGAAGTGATCTACAGATTCAATGCAGTCTTTATCAAAATACCAATATCCTTCACAGAACTAGAAAAAACAATCCTAAAATTCATATAGAAACACAAAAGATGCAGAATACCCAAAGCAATCCTTAGGAAAAAAAACCCCACAAGACTGGAGGCATCATAATATATACTATTCTAAAAAGCCAGTAACAAAACAGCATGGGCTAGGCATGGTGGCAAATACCCATAGTCCCAGCACTTGGGAGGCTGAGGCAGGATGCTCACTGCAAGTTCAAGCCCAGCCTGGGCTACATAGTGAGACCCCTATCTCAAAAGAACAAAACAAAAAAACAAGCAAAATAGACACACAGACCATTGAAACAGAACAGAGGACGCAGAAACACACAAGTAAGGCCATGTGATTCTGACAAGCCAAAAATACAAACTGGAGAAAAGACAGCTTCTTTTGATAGTGCTGGAAAAACTGGATATCCACTTGTAAAAGACTGAAAATAGATCCCTACCTATCACACTGTACAAAAAACAATTCAGAATGGATCAGGGACCTAGGTATATGACCTAAAAGTTTGAAACTGCCAGGGAAAAAAAAAAAAAAATAGTGAGAAACACTTGACGCCATAGACACAGGGAGATACTTAGGACTCCAACAGCACAGGAAATAATAGCAAGAATCAACAAATCAGACTACATCAAATTAAAGTTTGTGCACAGTAAAGGAAGTAACAGAATAAAGAGCCTACAGAATGGGAGAAAATCTTGGCCAGCTACTCCACACAGAGGATTAATATCTAAAATATATATAAAGAACTCAACACAGATCAAATAGCCCACTCGGTAAATGAGCAAAAATGAACTGAATAGACACTTCTCAGAAGTACAGATGCCCAATAACTATATGAAAAAATGTTCAACTTCTTTAGCCATTAGAGAAATTTAAGTCAAAATTACATTGAGAGTCCCCTTTGCCCCAATCAGAATAGCTATTGTCAAGAATATGAAACAATAGGGGCCAGGGATTTAGCTCAGCAGCACCACACCTGCCTCTCAAACAGAAGGTCCTGAGAGTTCAATCCCCAGTACCAAAAAAAAAAGAATACAAAATAATAAATGCTGATGAAGTTAAAGGAGGAAAGAACCTTCCACACTGCTGGTGGGAATCTAAATCAGTGCAGCCACTATATGGAAATCAGTATGGAGGTTTCTCATAAAACAAAATAATGTAGCGCTACCATTTGATCGAGCTATAACTCCCTGGTATACACTTGAAAGTCAGCATATGCCAGGGATACCTGCGTATCCACATTTACTGTGACATAATTCACAACAGGCAAGATAGGAAACCAGCCTAGGTGCCTATCAACAGAAAAATAGATAAAGACAATGGATAAAAACAGTACACAACTGAGAATTAGTCATAAGAACAAAATTCTGTCATATGCAGGAAGTGTTTTAGTCAATCTAAAAAAATTTCGTGACAAAAAACATTATCATAAACTATACAATTTTATCATGTAAATGAAGAATTACCTGTTCAAAGTGGTGCTGAGGGCTTGTGTTTGTCCCCAAGTCTGTTCCTGTTATTGGCAGTTCTTTAAGTTCCACATGGAATATGTAGAAAATGAATCCATAAAGGGCTGGCCCCAAGCCATTGCACAATCCTCGAATTCCTGTTATCATTCCTTGAACAACACCTACATTGTTTACAGAAATCATTTAGTACATTATACCTATCTTCTACTCTAAAAACCAGTACAAATGTGCAATCAACATGAAATAAAGGCTTTTAACAGACACTGCCATTAAAAACTACTTGGAAGCCATCAGCTCTACATAGTACACTATCT
This sequence comes from Heterocephalus glaber, assembly GCF_000247695.1. The sequence goes on along the minus strand of NW_004624857.1, from coordinate 2,877,436 downwards.
TATGACATACTCATACCCATGTATAGGCTGAATAAAGAAGTAACTAAGCAAAAACATCCCTGGTTAAAAATCAGCCATGAGCTCACAACTGTTAAAAATTTCCCAAGAGGGCCAGGGATTTAGCTCAGTGGCACCACGCCTGCCTCGCAAGTGCAAGGTCCTGAGTTCAATCTCCAGTACCAAGAAAAAAAAAATTTCCCAATAGACTACTAAAGACTGCTTTTAGTTAAATATATACACAGTACTTTTAGGTTTGTTTGTATCTCTGGGACTTTCCAATTTAAAATGCAACTTGCTTTGTGGCCATAGGCCTTCCTCATTTTACTAAGTAACCACTGCCATTCATTCTTTCGCAACACCTGTTTTGTTCCTTATAGCCACAAAAAAAAAAGCTCTTTTTCAAGGAATTATGTCTCCTCTGTTAACATTCCAGTAATTAAATGTTCCTATCACAAAAGCATGAGTTTTATGTTTGTATGTCTTTGGATAACTGAAATGGTAAGCTTTTGATAAAAAGGCTGTGAATGTATCCCAAACTGTCTAGTGTAACATAGCAAACAATAAATGTTTAATGAAACTTACTAAATTTCCTAGCAAAAGAACAGGGCCACATAGTCAAAGTGAGAGACAACCCTAGAATCTGCTTTTCTTGTTTACCACTGATAGCAATTTTAAGATTCTCTACCTTAAAGACACACATTTCAATACTTGTGCATGAGACAGAGAAAACAGGATTAGAATATTCTGTACTGTTAAATAACTGTCACTGGTTCCTGCCAACTCACCCTGTTGGTCAGCATCAGCAGTTCGTGAAACCAGTGCGCTAACAGCTGGAAAGGTAATGCTAGACATGGCTGCTACGGCCCCAGCAGCCCACATCATCCTGTAATCAAAGAAGCAGAACAAAAAAATAATTGCTTCTTTTCCACTGTACCTGTCAAGGTCTACATACTTCAGATCAAGTCACTCTTACTGTAAAATGGCTGTGGTACAGGGGAAAGGGAAACTATGCTTGCTCTATTTCTTCTACATGTCTCTGGGCAAGTCATTTGAAAGTCTAACGCTGTTCTCAAAAAGGAACCACTTATTCACAAGAATGCTGTGAGTTTTTAATATAAAATTGGGATATCATGTCAAATTGTAAGCTGTCATGGGGCTTTTTCTGGAGGAAGCAGAGATATTGAGAATAATATATAATACAGGTAAAGAAACATCAAAATGCTTCCAAACACATAAGAAGCCAGCAAGTCTTCTAGTAAAGTCCCATGGACTTTTGATTCGGTGTAAAGACAACTCTTGATTTGATCTAATCCTTAAATTGAAAAGAATAAGTAAACTGGATGCTCTTGCTTGATGTTTAAAAGAAATGTTTTCGATAATTTAAGTTGTGAGAACCTTTTTGTAAGTTAGATTGGAAAAAAAAAAATGACCCACCAAAACACATTCTTGATGCTTACTCATACCCAAGTCCAAACAGAGACAAGGTAGTGTAGTCAGTTGTTTGGAACACAAGTACAACCCATGGAGTTCAGTTCCATACATAACACCTATCCACAATAGTGTATGTGAGAAGCCTGACACTGTCAACCATTTTACCGCCAGCTTCCTGCAAGAAACCAGGCTGCAAGAAAAGCTGAGTCTAAGCATGAAGCCAGAACAAAACAAGCGGACTTTAGCACACTCTTCATTTGCTATCAGTGATTATATACACAAAAAAGCAAAAAAGGAAATAATGCCAATTTTCAGAGCCTTGTTGCTGTGGAATTTCATGCTTTTTCTGAGTGACAAGGTGATCTTGACTAAATGCTCCTTAGGAATTCAAAAGCTCAATAACATCACATTAAACTTCAGCCAGTCACTTAGCTATGAAAAGTCACCTTTCCATCCTTAAGCCACTCTAGGAGAATATATACACACAAGTGGAAAATTATACACATTTTGAATAGCATTGTAAAAAATATAAAGTCTATGCCTTCACTGAGAAACAAAGTTAAACATACCAAAATTAAGAAAATGAACATTAAAATAATTATACCTACCAAGGTTCTGAACCAAATCCATACCATGCCAGCTGTAATATTTGAAATCCCAGACCCAGTAAAATGGTGTTCTTATTTCCAATTGACCTCATAAGTAAACTCAGGACTATGGTCTGGGGGAAAAGAAAAAAAGTTTATTAGAATAAAGTTTTTGAAAACCTACTTAGCAAAGCCACTCTATAACAGGACAATTACTACTTGTCTCAGTTTGGTTTTACAGCAATAGTTGTCCTAAATATATGTGAGCTCATGGCTCCCAGTCATGTAAGGAGATGAAGGATCCCTCTGCGGGGTGTGGAGGTGCACAGGTGTAATCATAGGTAGCTGCTTGGGAAACTCAGGCAAAGAAAAGAGACATCCTTCTGTTGATATAGCTCCAGATTAAGGTTAGAAAAGTGAAAGGTAAAAACTTTATATTCAGTAGATTTCTGAGGGCCAATTAAATCAGACATTAAAAACAAACTTAAGAAGTGTTACTAATGATTAAACTGTGATGTAATATAGCTTTAAAGTTTTTATAGGTCAAAGTTAGTCCACAATGCTTATATGTGATTTTTTAAGCTTGTGTTGTGAATTATTTTGCTTAGCATTATGGTCAAGAGACATCTATGTATCTTTCTTCGTGGCTGAATTATTTATATACTGTATATATCACACATTTTCTTTATCCATTTATCTGTACAGGCCACTTCCAAGATTTGGCTATCGTGAGTTGTGCTGCTGTAAACATGGGTATGCATGTATCACTGTAATAAGATGTCTTTAATAATTCAGGAAGACACCCAGGAATCTCCATAGTAGTGAGTTTGCATTTCCATCAGCAGTGTAGAAGAGTTCTTTTTTTCCCACCTCACCATCATTTCTTGTTTTTTGAGTTCATTATGATATTCTTTCTAGAGTTAAGATGGCATTTCTCTAACAGCCAAAGATGCTGAACATTGTTTCAGGTACTTATTGGCCACTCATACTTCTGAAAAGTGTCATTTGCTGATTCTTATACTATTTCTTGTGCAACTGGGGCTCTGTTCAGAAAGCCTTTGCCTATGCCTACAAGTTTTTCCTATTCTATTTTCCAGCAGATTCAGTGTTTGTTTTAGTATCTAGGTCTTAGATCCATTTTGATTTTGGTTTAGTACAGGATGAGAGATGGAGATTACCATCTAATTCTTTACTTAATCTACTACTGAGATCTTAATGGTTTCATGAACAGTACATCAGTTTAATAAGTATGATTTACTTATAGTAGTATAGTTACAAGCATAGAAAACAGCCTGGATCATAATTTTGACTCTGCTGACTCTGTGCACATCATTTCACAGTGAGCCTCAGTTTTGTATCTTACAAAATGGGGATAGCAGCAGGTATTTCAGTCAATAAAATGAGACATACTTGCATAAAGCACTGAATATCGTGCCTGGCATACAGTAAGCCTTTAACAAACTCAATGAGAAATACATGGGTATTTATACTCAAATACCTCATGGGTATTTGAACTCCTTTCAGAGTTCACTGAAATCCAGCAATGATTTATGAACATTAGAAAATACTTTTTCTACTATTCTAAAGTTTATGTATACTTATATGATAGTTAGCAAATCCATGGAGAAAGTGAAAATAGTTCAAGAAATCACTTTTATGACTGAATCTCATAACTCCAAAGTATAAGTTAAAAATTCTTTAAATTGCATTCTTTAAGAGTTTAATCAGATTTGGTCAAAAATTTGCCAGTAAAAAAACAAAAACAAGTAAAAATTATTTTAAGGATTTTTGAACAACTGGGATTCAAAGCTTTCTTTTTAAAAAATTTATTTAAAAGACAGGGTCTCACTATATAGTTCAGAGGCATCACTGTGGAGCCCAGACTGTCTAAAACTTGCAGCATTCTTCCTGCCTCAGCTTCCTGAGTGCTGTGATTCCAAGTGTGTGCCACCATCCCTGACAGCTTTCGTAAGGCTTTCACTGAAATCATGTAAAGCATAAGATTAAATTCACGAGAAGGGCTGGGGATTTAGCTCAGTGGGTCCGCCGCCTGCCTCAAAAGCGCAAGGTCCCCAGTTTGATCCCCGGCACCCCCCTGCCAAAAAAAAAACAAAAAAAGATTAAATCCACAAGGCTTGGCTATCATGTAGTATTACATTCTGCAGCCACTGTCCAAAAAACGGAACTCATCCAGAGACAGCAATTAGCCAATAAAAAGTTCAAATCGCAGATTAAACATTTGACTCATGGCACTGGGCAAGTATTGACCCGTACTTCTTTTCTCAAACACCTGAGAACCTGTTTTTGGCTAGGATGGCTGTCATGGCGTGTGCTTCGACTGGGATGGTCTCACTAGGTAGTCCAGTCTGGCCTTGAATTCCCTACCTAGCCCAGGCTGCCTTCAAATTCATGCTCCTCCTGCCTCAGCCTCTGAAGTGCTGGAATTACAAGTGTGTGCCACCATGCCTGATCCCCCTCAGTTTGGAGGCTGAGCATTTGACAATGAAAGAAGTTAGAACTTCGTGAGCAATAACCTGATCGTACACTCAAGTTAGGATTTCAACACCTACCCCTAGAGAAGTTCCAAATATTTGTGAATGAAGAGTTTCTACCAATTCATTGGCTAACGACATAGCTCATGGATATATTCTCCTTCTCTACCTCCCCATTACATATTGTTGCATGCTCTGACCACAGCAAGGAAGAAAAAAGAATGCTTGATTCATGATTTGGAGTTCCTAAATCAAAGGTTAAATTACATTTGGAAATTGTTCACAATACAGTCTACAGATGGCAAAGTGCAGATGAAGAAGGAAAAGCATGTTGTTGGATCTTGCTTCTTGACCCATTCTACCACATTATGGGAATACTGGAAATGGAGCCATGCTGGACTTTCAGATCTCTACATTTTTTTTATGTTGTAAAAATTGTTCTGATTGAATTTCTGCTTTGGTTTTCATCCTCTACTGGAGGAAATATTTTCTGCTCTCTACTTCATCTGCCATAGATGAACATATTTGTCTTTCCCAATTTTGGAGCAGAACAAAAATATATTCCAACTATCAACTTAACATTTAACAAATGAGTCCAAATTTCAATAGTATGAAACACAAATATATTGTGTCATGATTTTGCAATTTGATGTGGTTCTTCTTGGATATATTTTTTTTTTCTAGGATTCTCTCTGGTGTTTACAGACTGAAATTGTATGTGGCTGAAAAAATTAAATGTTTGATTAGGTAATTTTCAGACACTTCCTTATTTCATATGTCTGATGACTGAGTTGACATATCTGGAACCCCCGGGAGTTCATCATTCATTTCTCCATGAAGCTTCACACATGGTAACTCAGGCTTCTTCACATCACTAACACATGTATCACAAAGATGATCACTAAGGGTTGACCTAGTTCTCACAATGCACCTTCTGTTTCTCCAAAATCTAGTTCACCCTACATGTAAATGTAACTACATACACTCACAAGGCCCCACATTTCATGCTATCATTAGAACTCAAATTCATGATATTATTATCTAATGTAGATAAAGGCATGGGAGTGTCTCCTCTAACAGAGGTCCTTGAGTAGAATTCTACTCAGTCTAAGACCTGGCAAATCAAGGAATATCACAGTAAGAAAATCACAGTAACCATTCCAAGTTAAAAGTGGTGGTGAGAAACCCAACATATAAAAAAAGAACACAAGATAGATAATAGGAAGTAGGGAGATGGATCCTTCTCAAAGGGGAAGCAGATCAAGAAGGGATGGGTAGCGAGAGAGGGGAAGGATAAGGGATCAAAAAAAGGATTAAGATGTGCTTTGTAAATGTACCAACTCCACAATAAGGAATGTAAATGTTATATGCTGCAAACATGTACAAAGGAGAAACAGGAAAGGGGTCAAGAGATGGGTAGAGGAGGGTGGAAGGGAAAGAAAAGGGGGAAGAAAAATAGGAACTAAGATGTATTATGTACAGGTACCAACTCCACACAAGGAATGTAAACATTATGTACTGCAAACATGAACTCATAAAAATAGAAAAAAAAACATTTAAAAGTGTTGGGAGGCATAAAAAATTTACTGGGTCACAGCAAATCTAAAATCCAAGACACATGTCAGTGGTTTGTGGATTAAGGCCCAGGTGTGAATCATGAGAATGCTTTTGTCTCAGATCTGCAGTCTTCAGAGTGATTATCTTGTTTAAGACGTTGTAGCCCACTCCTGCCCATAGAAAGTTGGTGTTCCAAAAGCCCCTTCTCATTTTATACTGTGACTTTAACCAATGAACTGGTGCCTCTGCTAATACGATTCTCTTAAAATCTGCTGTGGTTTCATTTGAAACTTATTCATGCTTACTTCCTTAGTGAAGTCTTAACTACAAATATTCTGAGTACTGGCCTTTTTCTATTTGTATGCTGTAGTGGTTTGTTTTTGACAACACCTTTCTTGAAAGCACTATTGTTTAATGGATTTTCTATGAAACACTTTTAAGATTGTTAGAAGAAAAAATATATCAATGAAAATGGTGAAAAATGGGACACCAAAAATTCTCTCTTCCATAAAAATCAGTGAGTCATTGGTAGGAAAATACATGCACCTTGAACCCATAATGTTAAGTGAAATAAATCAGACATACAAGATTAAAAAAAAAAAAAAGTTCAAATAATGAAAACAAACAGTCGCCGTTTCAGTCTAAAGCGAGTATTTTCCAGTCTGATGAGTGTGCAAAATATTTTCAACTTTTACTTCCCTTAATTAAATGCAACCTGTCTACTTGCTACTTCCATCTAATGCAGTAAGTAAATGCTTCCATGGTTTGTGGATGGGGACTGGTGGCCAGTATTACAAAAATAACTAAAAGATTAGAAATGATTAGGATGCAAATATTTCTCTCGATTTGGAGTATAACAGATATTCTGTGTATAACCAAAGTTCTGTGGCATCAAATTGGCTGGAACATGGAACTATAATGCAAAGCTGAGTAAGTTTGTTAAACTAAACTCAAGATTATCTTCAAGTATAGCACTTCCATGTGAAAAGCTGTGATTCACTTTATGGCTCTAGAAACTCAGAAGGCAGGAAACATTTTTTCTCATCATTGCTAAATGCAACCAGAGAGAGTAGTGCTCTAAAAAACAGATTGATCTATGACGAAATCCAGGCCATTCCCGCCAGGAAGCAGAGAACCCCAGCTCTGGAAACAGGCTGATCAGTCAGCTGTGTACTGTGAAGCAGACATTCTTTCATGAATACCAGTCTAAGGAAGCTGATACTTTGCAAACATAGACCATGAATATCACCATAAACCTCTTATAACATGTTGTCATTGCACTGCCCTTCATCCAACCCAGTTAGCCACTATTTAGAGAATTCAGTATCTTTCCCTCTGGAGGAAGTAATTCTCAAGTAAATCCTACCTCAATAAACAACGTTCAGCTTGAGACCCTGAGTTCAGTCCCAGCACCAAAAACAACAACAAAAAAAACTAGCCCTATTTCCATTTTACAGATACAGTAACTGAAGCAAAAAAGCACATTTTCCTAGGGCCATGGGATAAGCCTTTAAAATTGGATGAGAAATGGCAGCCCATTTCCTTTTGTTAGATGAATACAGTATAGACCTTCCTCTCATTTGTCTTCTCACACTCTGTCTTGTGACATGAAGACCTGAAGGGCACTGACATATAATCCCACAATGTTCTTAATGAGATCCATCAATTTCTTTCTTGAAGGCATTATGTATTTTTCTCTTATTTACCTTTGTTCTAGCACCTAGTAAGTTCTTTGTTAAGTGCTGATGGAAAGCACGCACAACTGTAAATGTCACAATATTTGCAACTCAAAAATAATGAAACGTATTAATATATACAGTGTGACAGATAGAAGAAAATTTGTTTCCTTTAATTTAACTCTCATTTTGAAGATGAGAGAATTGAGTCACAAAGGTTAAATGACTTAACCAAGATCACATAATTGATTAACATTTAACACTGACATTACCTTTGGTCAATTTGAGTCAACAAATATCTGCCAAGTTCCTACTGAGTCCAAGTCTTACTCTAAGTCTGAGGACAGAATGATAAATAAGTCAAAGTACCAGTCAGCGCACACTACCTTCTACTCTAGGGAGGACAGACATATTCACACTTATTTCACAAGTAATATAATTCCACTTTGTCTCTGTGATAAGAAATTAAAGTAAGGTAGTGCAGAGATGGTGCATGAATCCAGATAGCTAAGGAAGGCCCTTCTGAAGTGACGTCTGAGGAGAGAGCTGAGTGAGGAGCAAGAGACAGCTCTGTTAAGTTCCAAGGGAAAAAGCACCCCAAGTGAGGTGACGGACAGCGCAACAGCCCCAGACTGGAACATAACGCAGAGGAAAATGAGGTCATGTCAGTTTATATTTCATTCTGATTCCAACAGAAAGTGAGTTTTAAAAAGGACAAATATGACTGTGTTTCCACTTTAAAAAATTACTCTGCCGACTAGAGAATGAGCTGTGAGGAAGCAAGAACAGCAGAGTCACCAGGCGGCAGCTACTGCTGTGGCTGAGACTGGGTTTCTTATAATGGAGAACATGAGAAGTGCTCCAATGCGGTCATATTTTGGAGGTGACAGAAGTATAATTCAATAGCCTGGATGTGGGGTAGTGGGGCAAGGGGTAGGGAATGATGCCAAGGTTTCTGGCCCAAGCAACCAGAGGTGGTGGTGCTTCTGAAGGGCTGAGGAGTGCTGGAAGGAGGAAGCCAGATTTTAGCTTTGGCCATGTTAACGTGGAGAGGCCTATCAGTTTGTAAAACAGGAGTTTAAGGATTGACCTGCAGGTATAAATTTAGAACTCACCAGCAAGACAGGAGCCATGAGGAAAAGTATAGAACTAATGATAGCTACGTCATCATGTAAACATTTACTTAATGAATTTAGGAACTTACACACCTGCTTGTAATACAGCCTATGGCAAACCAAAGAAAAAAGGCCCCAAATGTGACAGCAACTACTTGGCTCCCACTGGAAGGTGGATCTGTTCAGTGTTAGCAGATATAATCATTAAGGGATATCTGTAATTTCACATAACAGTTCCCAATTTTTAAATGCTTGCTAATTTTAAAAAAAATTTTAAAACAGGGCCAGGGATTTAGCTCAGTGGTTCCACTGCCTGCCTTGCAAGCGCAAGGTCCCAAGTTCAATCCCCAGTACCAAAAAAAAAAAAATTAAAACAATGGAAAAACATCAGTGACTCAATTTGGCATCTGCTGGTTTGAAGGCAGGGCAGAAACCTAGGATGACAAAGATAAATACACAACCCTGACCTCTCAATCTACTCAGAGCTCTACTAGAGCTCACAAACTCCTGAGACAAGAATAATCAGAAAAACACAGGTAAAAGCTGTACAAGTGTTTCCTGCACAGTGACAGAGATATACCCAAGTCAGTACAGGAACCCAGAGAAAGGACACACAGAGAGGAGGAAGGGAAAGCAGACAGTATAGCAGGAAGAAAGGCACACGAGTAAGAAATAAAGTGAACAAACAAGAAGCATAAATGGGGAGCCACAAGCAGCTCCATGCTGCTAGAGGGAAGCCTGAGAGGTCAACAGGGAGTTAAGTCATTCTCAATAGTATACTTCTGAATAAATGAGACTACAAGATCATTTTTCTACTTTTGAAGCTGATCATAGTAAATGTCATAAAACTAATTATCAATATTTATATGCAGATTATACCCTCCTATTCACTTGTTGTTTGTTTTTTCTGTTCACTTGTTTTTGAAGGCCAACTAATCTGTTTTTAATGTGATTTGTCCTCTTAGAAATGGTTCATGTAATATGTAAATACTGAATAGTTTCTCTGGTGTGAAAAACTAAAAATGTAAATAAGGATCAAAATGTATAATTGATATTGTGAAATGGGAAGAAAAGGTCTAAAGGAGTAGGGAAAGTGGGAGGGGTAGGGGAAAGGAAAGAAGGGAAAAGAAAAAATATGAGAAAAGAAAAAACTGGAAACAAAGTCTTTGTAAATAGGGAAGGGTGGAGGGAGTGGCGGGAGGGCAGGGGAAGGGGGAAAAAATAAGAACCAAGATACATCATGTAGGGGCTGGGGATTTAGCTCAATGGTTCTGCCACATGCTTTGCAAGCGCAAGGTCCTGAGTTCGATCGCCAGTACCAAAAAAAGCATGCATCACGTAAGGGTACAAGATCCCAATGATGAAGGTAATTGTATCGTATAGTATAACTAGAATGTACCAATAAACTTAATGAAAAAAAAAAAAAGAAATGGTTCATGTAAGAACCAAACACCAAACAGTCACTTAAAGGTCTTATTCCTTGTGGCCTGTGTGCCTGTATCTGTGGCACCAGCAATGCTGGGAAGCATTGCTTGCTCCTTTCCAGTCTCATCAGAGTTGGGACTCTGCTGCTGCAATGATCCCTACAAGGCTAATCCAACCACACCCTTCTCCTTTATTTGCACATCTGCCCACCAGACTGTGTGCTCTCGGAGACTTTTTCTCCTGTATCCCTAATGCCAGATGCCATTTGCTGAACAGAGGACAAATTCCCTGTAAAACCCCTTCAACTCATCACTGTACAGTGTTACTGCCTGGATTTACTAGGTGCTTATTGCGGCTATGACTGGTTAAGTACAGTATAAAATGGAACTTAAGACTTTACCGTTATCAGTCTCTGAGGTCCCATTTGGATGGCCAGTCAGGGTCAGACTATGACATCATTCCACCAAAAAGGAAACTCACCTGTGCAATAATGGAAAGAATGCCAAGGACTGCTATAAACGCCGCGACACTTTCTGGTGAAAATTTCATGATCTAGGTTTCCAGAACAAGTAAAATTAGTGAATAAAAAGGCATAGAAAGTACCATACTAATGCAACTACTTGTACATTAACATTACATGGACCAGCAAAAAACATTTATAAACAAAGTTTAAATACTGAACTCTTTTAAAAAAGAACTTTTCAACTCATTAAAAAAGAACTCTTTAGACAAAATACAATGAGTCAACACAGTAAAAGTATCTATTTGTATATGCTGATTTTCTTAATTTGGTTATACTAAATTGGAGATAGCTATCAAGCATTCAGACTCATTTTACAGAGAAACACTGTAGCATTTTGCTTTATCCACATACTGATAAGGGTGTGACTTCTGTCTAGTAAGTCTGGTGCTGAGGAGCAAAAAATTTGTTTGTGCTCTCATTCTGGCTAGCTGCCCTCCTTACATAGCTTCTAAGTGAAAGAGAAACTAGAGGAGACAAATAAACTCAAACTACTTATCTTGACAAGGAAAACTTTTTGCCTAAGCCAAAAATCATATTAAGAAAGGAATAAGGACTATCAGGCACCCTGAACAAGAGATTAAATCTAGTAGACTGCTGTTTACAAAAGGATACTAATTTTAATGTTCTCTGCTGATTATAGCTCTCTCAAGATAAATATTCTTACAGCACTAAATAATAAAAGAAAAGTTCATTTTGTTAGAATATGATTTTACCTGTCTGAGGTATAAAAAAAAGCTGGAATATTGGCCTGCCTCTGGTAGGTAGGAGAGAAACACCGTAATGCAGATGAGCAGTACTATCGAATCTTGGCCCACTTTTTTTAAGGACTAGAACAAGAAAAAGACTGACATAAGGTCTTATATCAAAAACAATGAACTGTTGCTCTTACGGACCTGCACAAATTCCTTTCGGCATTATACATAGATGACAACTAGTTACCTTTTAAAATTTATTTCATTTCCCCAAATTATTCCGAAAAATATTTTGAAATGTTAAAAAATACTTCAAGACACTTTCCCAAAAAAACATGCATGGCAAAATACTAACACTGCAATGAATCATGTATTTTTTTTCTCTTTGTTTTGTTTTCACCAAAGAGAACAAAAAAAATATAAACTTACTGCAAAAGGGTCAGCTTGTTCCCAGGAAATGGGGGCTCCCCACGATGCTGGCCGCATCTTTTCAGGCAATGACTCAGGCACAGCAACAAGAATAAAACAAATATCTAGCAAAGCTATTGCTGTAGCTAGGACCACCACTAAGCTGTCTCCATACACTCGACCCAGGTAAGCTCCAATTGCAGGGCTGGTGACTAGACTTGCAGCAAATGTTGCTGAAACCTGCAAGCAATTAAGGACAGAGAGATTAGCTAGGTTACCTTGGCTACTTTACCACATCCTTTCATAAGGGTGATGAAAGGTGTGATAAGATGTTCACCACTCCTTTCACAGCTTTTATGTGAGAACTGCTACTGCAACCTCCCTTCTTACCTGTGCAACTTTTCTTGTACTCTATTTTGCAGGAAGATAAAAGGATTAGATATGTATCTAGAATATATGTTCTAGCCTCTAACGATGATGGCTTCCAATTTTTTTGAGACAAGTATCTCACTATGTAGTCCAGGCCGGCCTTGAATTCCCGTGATCCTCCTGCCTCAACCTCGTGAGTGCTGGGATTACAAGCGTGTGCCACCACACCCCAGGTAGGCCTAACTTTCTTTTAAGCCTTGGAGCTTGTTGTACAAATAAATCCTACTGGCAAATTTACATGTAAAACAGATTTTAGAAAAGGAAAAAAAATTGTTTTGGTTGAGGAAAAACTGAGGCCTAGAGGACTGTCCAAATATTCACTCCCTGTTAGCCATGCTAGTTGTGAGGGCACTACTACAAATCCTTTGTCCTCCTGAAGAAAGGATGTCTAAAAACCACTGTTCTAAGGAAATCCAAGTTCACTGTGATTTCTAATATTAAAATTAAAATAACTTTTAGTTTGATACATACTCAGGGAGCACTGAAATAAAAATTCTGAGACTCTCTTCTCATCAATAATAGCATTAGCCTGTGGGCAGGGGGCATGGTGGACGTGCCTGGAGGGATGAACTACTCAAGAGGCTGGGGTAGGAGGATCACTTGAGCCTGGATGTTTCACACCAAGGTGGGTAACACACTACAACGTTGTCTCAAAAAAAGAAGAAGAAGAATGGTACAAAACTGTATTTGGTAACATTGGAAAGAATAAGATCATTTCTAAAACTCTAAGAAGTCCAGATGAGCCTGACAAAAAGATTAAAGTGCCAGGTAGAGAAAACATGTTAACTCCAGACAAATCTGTCCTACTGAACAATGGCCTACAAATATGCAGTACAGGCAATGCAGTTTTCAAAAGTCAATTATTTGAACAAACACATAAAATTCTAGTAACTTAAAATTCTAGTTAGCTATCAACCCAAATGCCCTTGAACAGATGAAGAAACAAAATGTAGTAAATTCAAACAATCAAATACTACATAGCAATAAAAATCATTCATAGAATCAACATGAACAAATCTCAAAAAATTATGCTAAGTGAAAGCAGCTAGATATAAAACACTAGATCTTATATTATTTCATTTATATGAATTTTTTTTTTGGTCTTTTGAGACAAGTGTCTCACTTTGTAGTGCAGGCTGGCCTCAAACATGCTGCAAATCCTCTTGCCTCAGCCTCCTATGTGCTGGGATTACAGGCATGAGCCACCACGCCCAGCTACATGACATTTCTAAATAAGGCAAAACCAGAGACAGAATGTAGATTGTTGGCTCCCTGGAGTGAGAGGTGAAAAGGAGAACAGTAAATGGGCCTGAGGGTACTCTGGGCTGTGAGAAATGTTCTAGAACTGGACTGTGCTGGTGTTCTGTTTTGACAGCCCTCCAGGGGACTGTGGAGGGGCCAGAGCCTGAGCTAAGCTCTGGCACTTCTATGGGGAAAGGGCAGTGGTTTGCAGTGGTTTGCACTGTGAAGGTCAGTTAGGTATCTGCAGGTGTTCACAGAGATCTCATCTGCAAAGCGGGAAGCACAGTCTACTGGAGTCCTGGTGAGTCATGTCCTCTCCCCAGCTCTCTCGACTTTGTGGTCATTTCTTTCTGGTCGGATAGGAAGAGGATCACAAAGACCACTTTCTCTACTGCATCCATACTATTTCTGGATTTAAGTGGCCATTTACAGAATATGCCTTTAACACAAGAAGCCTCCACACTAAATATTGTTAACTTTGGCCAAGGGCAAAAAAAATTATACACACAAAAACCTGAAAACTGGATTACTGTGAATAGTTCCATAATTTCATAAATTAAGATTCACTAAACTATACACATAAAATGGATGAATTTCATGCTATATAAACTATACCTCAATAAAACGTCTTAAAAATCCTGCTATCAGCAGCTTAATATCATTTAATGTTCTACTTTTATAAATGAAATCCTTACTTTGAGTAAGTTCTCCCAATAAGGATTTTTCTCCCATAAACCTCCTAATTCTAAGATTCTGTGCTATTGTGTCCTTTGCATCAAGAGATCACAGTTTCTTATAAAATCACAATATGCTTGTCCCACATTTGCTGCTTCTGGCTAACTAGATAATCAAATGTATGTTACTGTGCTCATGGCAGCCGTCCTATTCTGAGAGTTACAATAGACTGCACTGCCACTTATTTACCGAAGAAATGGTCTGGGTGTTGGTATTCCCTGTGGCCTAAATCCAGCTAAAAATGGTTCTTACCTTTTTGAAAGGCTTATAAACACATGCAAAAACCACCCAAGGGGACCTGCCCATAAAGCCACAGGAAAGGAAGGCTGAGCTAGATGTTACCTGTTGTTGTATTTTAGATGAAGGCAGTAAATACGTACAGCAACTTTTAAACTCACGATTCCTTATTTTTAGGATTTGTTAAAAAGAACTCTACAGTCTGAGGGTATAGATCATTGGTAGAACACTTGCTTATTAGCATGTTCAAGGTCCTAGGTTCAATTCCTCAACAGTACAAAACCAAAAAACTTCCACAAGGCAAAATATACTTCAATTCTGAAATGTGACTTACAGTGTAGTCTAATGTTTAACTTTATTTCTGAAATGTATTTTTATGCAAAAAATAAACCTTGTAATGCAAAAGTCTGCATCCTTATAAGGCATACTTAAGGCATTTTTCAATCACAAAGGTATAGGATATAATACATACCAATCCATAAGCCATACTTCTTTCATGCTCTTGAGTTATATCTGCTACATATGCAAATACCACGGAGAAAGTAACTGCAAAAACCCCAGAAACAGAGATAACAGCAAAGTACCACCTAACAATGAAAGACAATTGACAAGAAACATTAGAACAATTGCCATTACTCGCACTTTCCTTCATTTCTATTAGCTAGTTAGGGTAAGAAAGTTGATTTTAGTCAAGAGCTCTCTAAGATAGTTTGTGGATTAACACTTCCATAAATCCTAAGTCATGGTTATCATGAAAACATGGGGACAAGAAGTGGTCCTTCAACCAGAAATACAGCATTTAAAAGTAGGTTATATAATTAAGTAAATCTTTTACCCAACTACTTGACTGTTAAGTGACTCTGTTGTCTCTACTAAGTACTCCATCAAAATAAAGCCTATTAATACTTCCTTTATTCCTATTTTCCAAAACAGTACTAGACAAAAAGAAAATTTGGCAAAGCTGACAACTTATTTCATATTTATTTTGAGCCTATATATAGGAAGGAACTAGGTGTTTTTTGTAAATTATTTTTAGCTCTTCAAATAAAATTGGCAAAATAAATTCAGCCTTCACACAGAAGAAACCTGAGTGGCAGTGTTCATAAAATCGACAAAATTCAGTACAAAAAATGAATAAAAGATATTTTTTTAAAAAATTAATTTTACTATAGATGATTCCAAAATATTAGGTGGGAGTTAGAAATTTGTATTTTAATGATATTTATTTTTTTAAAATCACATGTAGTCATAATGATCTTACAAAATATCATTCCACCAGGTTTTATCACTACTACAATTTTCTAACGAGGTTTTCCAAAGAATGTGCTCATTGCCTGCATTCCTTTGGTAAGATTTCATCTGCAAGATTTTTAATCCATGAGAGAAGATCCTGCCCCATGTATCTCCTAGGCTTTTCTAGACATACAATGGAAATACAGTACAGCACATGTGTGATGTGCATTAATTAACATTAATACTCAGGGGAGGAATGGAAAGAACATCAAAGAATGAATCTATTACTCTATTTCTATGAGACATTCATTCTTTTGGGGGAGCTTTCCTTCCTTTCCTCTTAATTTTGATCAGAGTGCCAGGAGCCTAGTCGTGTAACTATGAGCAATAAATGCCTGAAATCTGACCAAAGAGATGAAAATAAAGGTTGAATGGGAATTCTATAAAGTTTCCTTAAAAGAAAGTGGTATGTCTTTCTTATCCACACCTTCATGCTTAAGTAGCTGTGACTGTGAGGCAATAGCTGAGGATGGCAGAGCAACAAGACAGAAGCCTGGTTCACTGGAACTGCTATCCCAGCTCTGGACTACTCCACTTCAGACTCTTTTTAAGTAGAGAGAGAAATAAACTGCCTTGACTTTAGGCAACCATTATTTTGGGATTTATTGCTATATACGAAAACTTTTCTTAATACAAGCAATGATAAACTGTGTTTTTAACATTCTATTTGGGGAAAATAAAAAGTTAGCAATTCTATCTAGTCCCTAAAATACTGTTTTGAAATTTGGGTTGTGAAACCCAAAAGCAGGTACACCATTAATCTAGATGTTTCCAATAGCAGCATCCAGCTTTAAACCCTCTATTAGGCACTATATGTTTAGGAGCCTTATCTGTGTTAAAGAATAAACTTACTAAAAGAATAAAAAGTTGGCAAAAAAAAATAAGAAATAAAAATTAAGAAAACAATTAACAGAAAGTGATATTTGATTGCTGTAATCTGAATACGCACATACCATGGGCTGATCTTCATTAAAGGAATTGGGGCACATGTGAAAAATACTGTGAGCAGCAAGAAGGATTTTCGGCCCCAAACATCAGAAAGAGCACCAATAAGTGGGGCACTGAGGAATGACAATAAACCCTAAAAAAAAATTTAAACAAAATAAAGTATGTGATAGCATATCATTTTACTACCATAATTTTTTTTTGTTTTGTACTATCGTAATTTTGAATAAGTTTGTTTCTAAAATAAGTAAATCACTGAACTTTAAACAGTAACTTATTTGTCTATATGTAATTTAAAAGTTTCCTCAGGCTAGAATTATCTGCAGGGCTCTTGCTGGGTATTAAATATGAAATGCTCTAATGAATTCTCTATCACAGTATCTGTTCATTAGCAGTTTTAGAAAGAGTATCATGTGCTAACTGCCCATCTTATACGGATGGGCTACTAATTTGTTTATAATATCAGATCTGTTTATAAAGAATTTATTTAATAACCAACACTTTACCATGCTGTTACAGTTTTGTTTTTCTAAGTTTTGGGGGTATAATGTTGTTCTTTCCAATCAATATTCTTTTTTCTTTTGGTACCAGGGATCAAACTCAGGATGTTGCACTTGCAAAGCAGGTGCTGGTGAGCTAAATCCCCAGCCCTCCAATCAATACTCTTAATGTTAGTTTATAAAAGCACTAAGACTTCTGGAATAATGCGAACATAAAAAAGGAGAAATATGTGAATTATTATACAGAGTTGGCAATATTTGGGCCAAATCATATTTAAAACCTAGTTAATCTAAGGTATTACATAATCTCCCACACTACAGTCTAATTATAAAAACTGATATTTAATGGATTACTCAGTTAATTTAAAAGGGGCAGAATTACACATATATAAGTATGTACATTTAAACATGTATAACTCACCTTTACTCCTTGAATTAAGCCATTCATCAGAAACGTATGTTTTGGGAAGGTTTCATGTAATACCTAAAGAATAAAAATAAAAATAAAAATGACATGCTTTTAGTCTCAGTAAAATTTCTACATTTATATTTCAAATATCCCTTCATAATACAATCTAATTTTACTTCATACAAATTTTCAGATTTGTATGTATGACACTATGTATGATATGAGTAAAGGCTAATAATACTAAATATTTATATGGCATTTACTATGTTACAGGACACTAAATTGGGAGTTTTACATATATTATCATTTAATGTCTCAAAAATTGTACAATAGGGCCGGGGATTTAGCTCAGTGGTTCTACCACCTGCCTCACAAGCGCAAGGACCCAAGTTCGATCCCTGGTACCAAAAAAGAAAAAAATTGTATAATAGAAGTTTAATGTCCTATCCCAGATCACACAGTTAGAAAGTAAAAAAGCTGAAACTGAGCCCAGGAGGTCAGGCTTTAAAGTCTATGCCTTTGAATTTTGTTATGGTATTCCCCATATGGGAACTCTCTTTCAGGTGGATACTCATAATCTGGGATACAAGACTAGGAGAACAGGGAAATTTTAATGGCCACAAAGTAAATATAGAAAGAGTCCATAAAGAAAAAAATCCCAACCTATAAAAATTTATAATGGTTATTCTATCTTCCAAGGCCTGTTCTCAAACTACATGGCATCAATTTCATCACTGAGCAACAAGTGAACGAACTATTGGGAACTTATTGGTTGAAAGAGTAACTGATGGGAAAGACAACTGGAAAAATTAAAAAAATAGCAAGTACTATTTTTTACAGTATATATAGCAGGGGCTTTATGAATACTCTTTATTTACTCCTAATAGCACTATAAATTAGATTGAATTACAGCTTTACAGATGAAGCAATTGAGTTGTTACTTGACTTAAAAGCCCATGCATCTTCCATTATACAATACTGTCTCAATAAAGACAACAGAATGGCAATGAAAGGAATAAGAAGAAAAGTGGAGAGAAGAACCTTTATAAGGATTAGAACTGCTCCCTCTTCTTCAGTTACTCTTCTACCAAAAACTAGAATTTTAACAAAATGTACTCACACCAGGTAAAATAAAGAAAATTAGAGGGAGGGGCCAGGGATTTAGCTCAGTGGTTCTGGTACCTGCCTCGCAAGTGCAAGGTCCCAAGTTCGATCCCCGGTACCAAAAAAAAAAAAGAAAAGAAAATTAGAGGGCTAGGAGTGTATTTCAATAGTCAAGCACTTGCCTAGCATGCTCAAGGCCCTGGGTTCAATCCCCAGTACCACAAAGAAAAAAATTAGAAATAAAGTGTTAGTCAACAAAAAGCATGAGAAAAACCATGTATTTCTAATTTTTTTCTGAATTAGTAGTTCTCTACCAAGGCTAATTCTGGGCCCCAGGGGACACCTGGTTACTCATGGAGGCATTTTTTATTATCACAACATGGAAAGGGGTGAGAGGAAAGATATTAATAATATCCAGTAAGCAGAAGTCAAGAATGCTGTCACACATCTTACCATACACACATCAGCCCTACAACAAATAACTGTCTGCCTCAAAATTTCAATAGTGTTGAGACTGAGATACTTTGTTGTTAGTTATAACAAAAAACAAGGATTTAAAGGATCTCCAGACAGTAAATAGTTCTGGCTTTTTCTAGCTTTGCTAGAAAGCTAGTTTCAGTCCAAGTATTCAACTCTGCCATTGTAGGACAGAAGCAATCACAGAGTATATATAAATATATGAATGTATCTGTGCTTCAATAAAATTTTATTTATTTATTTATTTATTTTTTAAATGTATTAAATTCTTTTATTGGTACATTGTAGGTATA
>NW_004624857.1:2845720-2857766 GCF_000247695.1 Heterocephalus glaber | reverse complement strand
TGTAGGTATACAACACAATTACATTTCTCATTGGGAATTGTACCTTTACATAATGCATCTTGGTTCTTATGTTTTCCCCATTCCTAGCCCTCCCTTCACGCCCTCCACCCTTCCCTATTTACAAAGACTTTATTTCCATTTTTTCCATTTCTCGTCATAAAATTTTATTTATAAAAATAGTCTGTGAAAAGGATTTGGTCCTCTGGCCATAGTTTGCCAGTCCTTGTTCCAATGGAAAAGATTTTAAATTCCTGAAACTGGTATTCTAAAACCTTTCATAATCAACTCAAATCTTTTTTTTTTCCCCCCAATTACTAAGGACCGCTTACAAGCCAAGTCTTTCTAGGAACAAAGAACAGTTTGGACATTATAAAGAATGAAGGGCATAACAAATACCAAAAAGAAGTTTATAATTTGCCAAATCATATCACCAATGATTCACTTTGCCAAGCAATCATTCCAATCTGTTCTCCTTGATGCTTTAGAAATATTCTGTCTTCTGATAGTCATACTTGTATACAATGACATTTTGTCCATTTTGAATGTATGCTCCCATTATCTTCTCTACCCAGCCTCCAAACCTTCGGAACTGTTCCTCTGCCACCAAATTTTCCCTCTACAGCAATTTCTCCTTTAGAGCCACATAATTTACAGCATTTTAACAAACAAAAATAACAAATAATTCAATTGTAAAGAATTTTTATCTGTCATAATCTCTTAAGTCTTTAAATCTGAAGAGGAAAAATATTTTCTAAGAAATTTTATCAATCTTAAAATTTTTAAGAACTTTTAAAATTTTTGAGAATAAATAATCATTAAAATATTATATGCCCTGGGACTATCTCTGTAGTAAGGGATGCACACCAACCTAGGTAGAAGAGATGCTAGTGGGTTTCAGGGTCTCATGACATAGGCTGCCTATCTAGCAGCCTTAACTACCAAACACTGGCTTACTATTTCTAGAATCACAGGTCTGTTAAAGGAGTGGAGTCATTCTTTAGTATTATAGATCCATACATCTGCTGTCATTAATTATTTATCTAGCTGCTATTTAATCGACAATCACTGATTTAATACCCAACTATGAACCAATCGTATATTCAAAATCTGTCAAAAGTGCTATGCTTCAGTTCTTAAAAATATTTGTCAGTACAGAACAATTCTTTGTAGTTAATTTAAATCTCCTTGTTAGTGGCTTCACCTTCCCCTACATAATCTTCCATATATAACACCAGCTTTGTACTTTTGTCTGTGTTCTAGAAAAGCTTAAAACTCAAAGGTATAATTAACTGCAGCTCCATAAAGTTAAAATATTTCTTATAATGTCACGTTACTTTTAAAAATAAGAAATTAAGGCTACCATAAATCTAAAACTAAACATTTTTTATAATTAAAATGTTTAAAACTGGTTACTTGTTAAGGTAATTAACTTAAAGAATAGCTCTGAAATTGAAATGCTGAAACAAACTATGAGATAATTTTTGATCATGATATATGGGAAGAGAATACTGACTTACAAATAAATCAGATTATATCTTCATCCACATTTTCCCTTTAAAAATTACTATTAAGAGCTATGACTCTCTAGTAAATATCATTTATAATCAGTTTCCAAACACAGAAGACAAAAAGGAAATATTTTTTAACAGACTTTTAGAGAGAGAAAAATTCCACTACTTGGTGCCTTCTTTACCCCTAACCTACCTTTCTGCACCACCCAACCAGAGAAGGCAGTTGTAAGAGTACAAAACAAGGACTACTGTCAACAATGTTAATAATTTTTAAAAAGTAAGCAAAAAGTCTCGAAATAAGCAAAACCTTTTATAAAAGCCCACACTTAATATATTGTTCTTAGTTAACGATACATATATATATAGCAGAATCACTTCTTTAAAAATCATATACATAAGCTTCACCTCTGAGAGTCTAATTTTAGCAAGATTGGTTTTAAGGCCCATTATTTTTTTAAAACTTCCCCAGCATCACTGATACTCACCTCTGGTTAAAAAATCATTGAGGTAATAGATTACATGTTCTAAATAATGAAACTGTTCATCCTGTTGGCGAACCCATCTTAAGGGCAAAGGTAAAGACCATCATGAAGCCCAAGGCTCTTATCTTGCCCAGAATTGGTGGGTAGGTTGTGGAAGAACTTTCACGTCCTACTTACATTTCTATATTGCTCAATATTTTATAACAGCCACTCAGTTGCCTTGGTTACAAAAGGCAATACGTGTTATATATAAAGACATGTACACATAGATTTACATATATATCTACATGCACAATTTCCCTTAGTGATGGTTGAAAGATTTTTGCTATTTGAATAACCAAAGTTCAAAGTACCTGAAACAAATCTCATTCTTTAGAATAGAATCTAATCCCTACAACCTAATTCTTATTGTGACTTCATCTTATCCCTTTCTCCCAGTTTTCACCAACATATAAATTACATCCCAGAGGATGAGGCAGGAGTATTGGGTAAGTTCAAGGCCAGCCTGGGATACATGGCCTGGCCAGACTAGACTATAGAGTTGAACCCTGTCTCAAAATACAAACTAACAAATAACAACAACAAAACATGGTAGCACAGTCATTATTTGGTATCCACAGGGGACTAGTTGCAGAACCCTTTATACACACCAAAATTTGAGGATGCTCAAGTTCTTATATAAAATGATGAATGTCTGGGCCGGGGATTTAGCTCAGTGGCACCAAGCCTGCCTTACAAGCGCAAGGTCTTGAGTTCGATCCCTGGTACCACACACACACAAAAAAATGATGAATGTCTGCAGATAACCTATACAAATCCTCTGTGTACCTTAAATCATTTCCAGATTACATATGATGTCTAATATAATGTAAATACTCAATAATTGTTATATTGGGCCGGGGATTTAGCTCAGCAGTTTCGCTACCTGCTACGCAAGGACAAGGACTCGGGTTCGATCCCCAGTACAAAAAATAAATAAATAAGTGTTATACTATGTTGCTGAGAGACTGACGACATGAAAAATGTCAGTACATGTTTTAGTACAAATTTTTTTTTTTTTTTTTTTTTGGTACCAGGGATCAAACTCAGGATCTTCCACTTGCGAGGCAGGTGGCGGCACCACTGAGCTAAATCCTGGCCCTAAATCCAATTCTTTTTAAAAGAATTTTTCAATCTGCAGTTGGTTGAACCTGAGGATGTAGAAACCACAGCTATGGAGAGCCAACAGTACTCAAGGCAAAAATAAGGCTCTGAGCTTAATAGTTGGACTTTCTTTTGAGAAGATGCTTAATCTTTAAAATATAATAAAAAGTTAAAAAGCAAAGAATTATGCACATGATAATATTACAGGCAACCTTAGTAACCGTAACTCATCATCTTGCCATTTTAAAAATCAAGTATAGGGCTGGGGATTTTGCTCAGTGGCAACATGCCTGCCTCGCAAGCCCAAGGTCCTGAGTTCTATCCCTGGTACCAAAAAATAAAAATAAAAAACAAAAATCAAGTATAAAGATCAAACAGAGGAATTATGAGTAACTACTATATCAATTATAGAAAACAAATTGGCAAAGATGTTATAGCAGTTATTCCAAGAAATGTAGTCAGTTCCCACAAATTAGCACCTTTCATTTTCCTAATCAGAATCCAGTATTTTAGCCTGTAATCCCAGTACTTTGGGAGGCTAAGGCAAGAGGATTCTAAGTTGAAGTCAAGCCTGGGCAACTTGGTAAGACCCTGTCACAAAATAAAAATGGCAAACGGCTGGGAAAGCAGTTCAGTGCTAAGGCCCCGAATAAAAGACTTTAGTATTTTTAAAGCAAAAGCACAAAAGGGGTGGGGGTTGGAGATATAGCTTAGTGGTAGAGTGCTTGCCTAGCATGTAGAAGGCCCTAGATTTGATCCCTAGCACTGCCAGCCAACAAAAATTGATACTAGCACTGTTAATTTACAAAAATACAAGTACTAAAGATAAAATTTTCTCATGTCTATTAAAAATGAAACTGTTTCCTTGTTCTTAAAATAGTCTCTCTTTGTCCAAGTAGGGGGGGAAATATCTATTCCAAGTTACACAAAAAGTTGATATACCTATAAAATAAAACCAGATGCAAAAATTTTAAGGAGGCATATACACTTTAAATCCTGATGACAAATTATGGAAACGTTATAAAAAGCTTTTTGAACAGCTTGCTAACGGTTGAGCAGTCCAGGAACCCCAACTATCTAGAACATGAGTAGGAAGCAGTTAACCTCCAGTACTCCTCAAAACCCTGGGCACCATCATCAAGCAAGCCTAGGCTGAAATATCAACATTATAAGTTTACTATCACAGTAGCAGTCATCAGGTTTCTTCACTTTTCTAAACCCAGGGAGTTGTGAGGATTAAAAAAAAGAAACGTATTGGTTAAGTACTTGAAACCACAGGAGTGATAACCCAGCAGACAGATTCATATGTTAACCTGGAAGCAGATTATAAATAAGCACACTAAAACATTAGGAAAGCTAATAAAACAATCATGAGACCACAAAGTTATTAAAGAACCTCAGGAGCCCTTAACAAGAGGTTATTACAACATAATGAAGTCATGGTGTCATGATTTGGCACCATCTGAGGAAGTTCCAAATCACTGTACTTGGATTATGAAGGCAGGAAATGTGTAAATTAATTTTTGAAAGATTTCTGTCAGAAATCAGTGACTAAAAAAATAACTGGTTAATTTGTAAGTCCATATTACAATTTTAGTTTGAAAATTCATTTATGTAGATTTGATAATCCATTACAGGTAAAAGGTCAGCACTTCTTAATAAGGAAGGGATCTCAATCAAATACATTCAAATTGGCTTCATGTCTTT
This sequence comes from Heterocephalus glaber, assembly GCF_000247695.1. The sequence goes on along the minus strand of NW_004624857.1, from coordinate 2,852,923 downwards.
GCAGTACCGGGAATGACACCCAGAACCTTAACACAGCCATATCCCTGGTCCTCAAATTGGTATTCTTACAATTATATCTGTGTTTTTCAGGGACATAATTTAACTTGCAATGCATAGTTTATTACAAAAAGAATGAAATTTATTTAAAGATTTTCTTTTCTTCTGAATCTTCCTTTAACTATACTCATGAATATGTCCTGTATATTCATAACTATTGTACAGTTATGATTATGTATGTACAGTAATGATTATGTAGCTATCAGCAAACACACTAAGAAATATGGACTGTAAAAGTAATTCAATGTACTTAAATCATTCAACTTTTGGTAAATCTCTTTGTAAAAGCTTTTTGATAATAATGATCAAGCTCATGAATACATTAAGTATATTACTTTTAAATTTCTCTTCTAGGATTTGATAAGCTGTACATTTAAACTACATCTTTTCAAGATATTATGAACTTCTACCATAGATAGCTTTCTCTTTATTCAATTACTCTTATCTACACTGATTGGAGAAAACCAGCTATCATCTGAGTTGTCTGATTTATTAAAGAGGTCTTTTCTACGGTTCTAAACCTTAGAAATGTAAGTAAAAACCAGTGTTAGGCTTTCTAGATCTTTAGCACAAATGAAAAGAAATTTCTTGTTTGGAAAATGCTACTGCAAATCTCAAAATAATTAGGCCATATAAAGTCAATCACAAACATTATCTTTCCTGAGCCTGTTGGTTTAAGAATCCCTTCACACTATCCCAGAGTGGTGATTAAGCCCCTGCCTGAACATGTCAGATGACCTGTTTGAAATCATACACTTCCACCGCCACCCCTCTTACTTTTTAGTAAGAAAAAGGGGAAGGTTAAAACAGACAACTAAAACAGTAAAATACAGAAAAGTACTGAAGAACTGAAAATACTGGTGGAGTTAACCATGGAAAGGAAAAAAAAGCCCAAAACCAGAGCAAAAGAAGTTTCAGAGTCAGTGGTAAATAAGTTAAAGATTACTTACCACCAAGGTGGGTGCCGTCAATAGTCCCCAAGCAAAAAACTCCAAAAAGATGACGATAACCGCATGATAAACACTAGGAGAACCTATTCCTTGAGGCTACAAAAACAGATTTTTTTAAAAGTTAAAAAGTGCATTCCAGAATTATTAAAATGACAATAATCAATAAATATTTATTAAGAACATGCAGTCATGCATCACTTTACAATGGAGATATGTAGTCTAAACTACTGCTGTTTGGTATCTTCAATCAACTTGCATAACATTTTTTTTTTTTTTGATACCGGGAAGCGAACTTGGGACCTTTCGCTTGCGAGGCAGGCGGCAGAACCAGTGAGCTAAATCCCTGGCCCAACTTGCATAACATTTTAAGATCAGGATTTACATCCAGACAAACAAACATTATAGTTTCATACCTTAGGCTTTCAAGTATATTCAACAGCCTTCTGCGGAAATATTAACAGTTTGGATTTCTCTACATGCTGAAATGATGCTTCATCTTTTTTTTGTATTTTTTAATGTTGTCATCAAGCATCATCAACATTTAAAATAACAAGTGTCTCTCCTTACCTAAAGAATCTGGGTACCTGAAAACCCCTTTACTACAACTTGCAATTAGGAACTTGAGAAGAGGGGGACACCTGAAGGACTGCAGCTGGGAACGAATTTGTACAAAATCTTATTCATTCAGCAAACATTACAGATCACCTACTATGTACCACAAATTCTGGGACTACAAAAACAACCAAGACTCACTCTCTGATCTCAAAATTCACAGTCTAAAAAGAAAGAGATTACATTATAATCATCTGCTTATATGTAAATGTAATAAAAAGATACAGGTTAAGAATCAAGGGAAAAGTGTGACAAAGAAGTGGTGTGGATAAATCACATCAGAGAAAAACATAATGAAGTAGACAAGGATCATGACTGGAGAATAAAGTTCTAGTCCTGGAGTAAAGAGGGAGGCAGAAGAGCCAGCCTCAAGCTTTATTAAGGAGTCTCTCATTTTTATACACACAGAAAATCAATGAAGGATTTTAAATAAGAGAATGATCTACATTTTTTGATACATCACTTGTGATTTCCTAAAGGAAACCGAGGAGGCTAACTACCTGCAAAAGGAGGCTCTCTGAATCAGCTCAAACAAGAGATGATGAGAGCAGGAAAGTGATATAGATGCTGGAGGGGAAGGAATGGATGTAAGCACTCGGAATTTGAAATTGGCAGAATTTTATAGATCATGAGAGGACAAATTAAGGATGACTTCTAAATTTTTAGGTTGGTTGTCTAGTACTAGAACCTGACGATTTCCCAGCATTTTCCCCCATGAGCCTCAAGTTTACTTAAGTTCTAGGTGACCACCTCCTTTACTTAATACATTTCTACTGTTTTTGAGCCCTGATTAAAGCAATAATCGGCAGATGTGATGTTTGAAATCACCAGAGTGGATATCAGGAGGCTATAAAGTGTGAAAAGAGCAGTGGGCTAAAACAGCGCCTCAAGGATCACCAACATTTTAGTAGTAGGCAAAGAAAAGGAACCCATGAGGAACAGTGAGAGAGAGAGAAAGAGAGAGATTGATTGAGAATATAAGGGTCACAGATGACAAAGAAGAAGTTTTAGGAAGGCTGATGACCAGTTCTAAATAAAGCAGGTATTGTAAGATAAAGTCAAAAATGCCCATAGGATTTGGTAAGCTCCAGACCTATTTTGTTCAACATCACATATACCTAGCAAAAGAAAGCCCAGAAGAATTTCTTGGGGTCTTTAACATGCTAATTTATATTATGAACCTCCAAGAAGACGATTTCCCAAACTTGACCAAGAAATATTTGTTTCACATTAACAGATATCTTATGGACACTTGAGTTCATTGGAAAAAAGTTGGGAAAATAAAACATAAGATGATGGGATGGCAGGGGTGGCAAAGTGCATGCTTTATACACATTAGACCCTGTGTTCAATCCCTAGCACCCCCACAAAAGATAATATTAAAATTATGCAAATCTATGCACAGAGCAAAATGGACAGTAGAAAAGAATGTGTTAAAAGTGGTTTTCCAGGGCCAGGGATTTAGCTCAGTTGTTCTGTTGCCTGCCTTGCAAGCGCAAGGTCCTGAGTTCAATCCCTGGTACCGAAAAAAAAAAAAAAAAAAGAAAAGTGGTTTTCTATTTAGGTGAAAAGCACTGCATCAGTCACAAAGGATATGAGGGAAGGGTTTCCCAGAAAGTAGGAGGTATTATTTAAACTAAGATCTGCAAAGTCCCTCGGGAAAGACATTAGCACTGTCAAGTATGTTTGTGGAAAAGAAGGGGTGATGATGGACAAGAGTATCTGAGGTAAATGGAGCATGATATGCACAAGTCAGAATGTAAGAGACATCACTGCCTTAGTTCAGGCTCTGATATTGAATAAAGACAAGTAGCAGACCCACAGGGAGGTGGGAGGGGAGAGTAAAGGGGGCGCTTCACAATGAATTTAACCACTATGTACAGCAGATGTATACAATAAAAAACAAAGCTAAGAGGTAAAGCTGGAAATGTGACTGAAAAAGGCCTTTTTCTGTAGCTAGGCCTTTGCACTGAGCTACATCACTAGCTACCCGCCCCCCTTCTTTTACTTTTTATTTTGAGACAGGGTCTTGTTGGATCACTAAGTTGCCCAGGCTGGGCTCTAACTTGCAATATTCCTGCCTCAGCCTCCCAGAGTGCTGGGATTCCAGGCATATGCCATCATACCTAGATCACATTAAGACCTTTAAATTAAAGGCTGCAGGAAAATATCCCAGTATTTTAAGCCACAGAATAACATCACATCACAGAATTGCCTTTCTAGAACAATGTTCAATGCCACGTGGCAATTAAGCTGAAAAGGAGTCAGCAAGACCAGAAGATAGGCCACAGCAGCAGAAACTGAGGGGAGAAAAAAACAGTTTGAATCAAACAGTGGTGGTAGGAATGAATGGAGCAAAGTAAGTGAACTTAACAGACATGAGGAGACAGAATTAACAGGACTGAGTGGCTGACTAGGTGTGCAGAGAGTAAGGGAAGATCAAATATTAAGAGATATTTCACTTTCTGGTTGGGTTAGCTGGATAGTGAGTAAAGGGGAAAGCAGAAAAGATTAATTCAGCTTTAGACATACTGCTGTGAGAAAAAAAATACACGACATTGGCTGAATCTAGAAAGCGAACAAGCGCTGGGAGTGTGACACTTGCCTAGTACGTATGGGGTCCTGAATTTGTTCCCTAGCACCAGAGAGGGAAAGAGAGAGGAGGAGGAGAATGAAAGAGCCAGGAACAGTGGCACACACTCGCAATCCTGGAGCAAATATTGATGAAGGCTGAAGCAGAATCACAAGTTTAAGTCCTGCCTGAGCAGCTTAATGAGACCTTGTCTCAAAAAATAAAAGGGACCGGTACCTCAGTGGTAGAGTGCCTCTGGGTTCATGCCCCAGGAAATAACAACAACAACAATATCAGTATCTTTTTTTTTTTTTTGTACCACGGATCGAACTTGGGACCTTGCACTTGCCAGGCAGGTGGCAAAACCACTGAGCTAAATCCCCAGCCCCCAAAATCAGTATCTTAACCTGGCAAACAAAACATTCATTAAAAACAAAAACCCTAAGACATGACAAAAATATAAAGGAAAGATACTAATAATTTTTAAAATATCTAGTAACATTCTATGCCATGGAAATCATCAAACATTCAGAAAAAAAAGGGCAGCAGCACCATTTATAGTAGGAATAATTTTGAAAAGCTAAGTAAATGTTCAACCTCTTGTTTTGTATCCTATATTCAAATCACAGTCTCCAAATCAGATAGAATACCTAGCTCCAAATTTAGGGTAATTTTTAATGATATGTAAAAATGCTTTATGACAATGTCAAATTTCAAAAAAATCAGAAGAGGATATAAAATTGTACATACAGAGTAATTTTGGCTGTGAAAAACAAAATGTCAACAGTGTTCATGTTGGGTAGTAATTTTTTAAGTGATAGAATATTGCTTACTAAGCTGTTCTGTTTTCTAAATCTTTTCTAATAGACATGCTTAAACTTTACAAGGAAAATGTCTAAGAGAAAAACTGCAAAACTAAGGTGGAAAAGATTAGGTAGCTCTACGTAGTACTTGTCCTTCCGGAACTACTTTCTTATTTTATGTATGATTTTTTTAAAGCGGGGGGGCTGAGACCACAGCTCAGTGATAGAACACTTGCCTAGCACACGAAAGGCCCTGTGTTCCATACCTAGAACTGCAAAAGGAAGAAAGAAAAAAAGAAAGAGAAAAGGAAGTCAAAGCAGGAATACAGACATTTGTTTGTTCTAAAATACTGGTAATTTTGAGAACTGTATTATGGATTGAACACCCTAATTTGAAAATCCAACACCCAGAATCTGAAACTTTTTGAGCAATTTTCAGATTAGGGACACTCAATCAGTAAAGTCTACGGAAACATTCCAAAATCTGAAACATTTCTGATCCCAAGCATTTCAGACAAGAGATGTTCAACCTGCATACCTGTAAGTCATCTCTTTTATTTTAAATAAATTCAAAAGCAATGAAATATTCATTTGCATGAATTCAAAATGGACATATTTTGGAATACTTTACTGATACGGAAGTAACACTTTCAGGTAAGACTACTGATTTAAACACTGGAGTTTTCACAGAATATCCCATGAAAATTTAAGAACAATTTGAGATAGAAAACAAAGGGTGTGGGCTGGACAAAAACACCAGCAGGAAATGTAATAGGCAAGAAGGGCAAATATTTGACCAGTAAGTACTTCACAATGTCAAGACCACAGAGTTCATATTATAAAGAGATCATAAAAATGATGACATGTGAAGATATTCAAGAGAATTTCAAGAGAGACAAAGTGAAAAATTCTGAAGGAGACCAATGTGAACATAAATTGACACATTCAACTTTAGGTGGCCAAGATGTCACCTAAAACAGTAATAATTACTGTACCCAAAGTCCATTCAGCTAAGTAACTTCTTTCTTATGGAGGCATGAGAGATGGCTCCATGACAGTCATCTCTGATTTCAACTTTAGAAATCACAAACAATCTCCTTTAACCCTCATCTCCATCCCTCAAAAATCCAATCCCCAAATTCCCAAATCATACTTTCTATTGGTAACAGGTCAGTTTCATTAGCTAGGTTTTTGGGTGAGTCTTTTAAAATGTACTTATTTATTCCTTTAACACTAGAAAACTACTATGAAGTCATATTTAGCTATGTAAGAAACTTATTTTATCATATTTGGCCTAAATTTACTTTATCCCAAGATCCCTGAGGTAAGCCCTATATTTTACTATTCCATAATCTAGATCTTCTGGTACAAGCATAGCACAAAAGTGCTTAACAGATGTTTGGAGAACTGAAATGAATTACAGACAGTCCCTTAATAATGGTTTGATTCAGGATTTTTCGACTCTGTGGTGGTGAAATACACACTCAAGTTTGTACCTCAAGTTCTGAGTTCTAATCTTTTCCATGGATAATATGTAGCACAGTATTCTCCTGTGATGATGGCCAGTGGAGTGATAGCAAGCTTCAGCTCCCTGTCAGCCACACAATCACAAGGACACAGTATTGTGTACAGTGTATTGTGTACAGTGTACAATAGTGTGTTGTTAAAATAAGCTACATATTTTAAGTGGATTTTTGAATTAAGATGCTTTCCATTTATGGTGGTTTAATTGAGGTGTAACTTAATCCTAACTCAAGGACCATATATATTCTGTCTCTTCTATCTATCACTAAAATATTTGGAGTAGTAATTATATGTAGATACTGTTAAAGAGGTAGTATAGTCATTAAAATTGCAAATATCCTCTATTAATTCCCTCCTTTACATCTTGATATGCCAATGTACACTGTGGTTATCAATCACATGGACTTATTATACAGACTAGTTTTTTTTTTTTGGGAAACAAGGTCTTGCTATATAATTTAAGCTGGACTTGAACTCACTATGTAGCCCAGGCTGGCCTTAAACTCATGGTGATCCTTCTGCCTCAGCCTCCTGAGTTCTGGGATTACAGGCGTGCGCCACCACACCCAGCTATAGAGTACATTAAAATAATATAATATTGGGCCGGGGATTTAGCTCAGTGGTTCCACCACCTGCCTCACAAGCGCAAGGACCTGAGTTCGATCCCCGTTACCAAAAATAAAAA
>NW_004624857.1:2782738-2845620 GCF_000247695.1 Heterocephalus glaber | reverse complement strand
AGAGAGAGAGAGAGAGAGAGAGAGATCTGGTGTTTCTTTCTTTTTCTTTTTTGTACATGCCCCCATTCTTTTGGATCAGAGCTGCACCCTTATGATCTTACTTAACATTAATAACCTCCTTAAAGGCCCTGCCTCTAATATAGTCTCAAAAGAGTGTATCAGTTAGAGTTTTCCAGAGAAACAGAATCATTAGACCATATTTAATATGAGGAGTTGGCTCACATGGTTAAGGCTAATCTTACTCAGAAATACCCTCACAGACACATAGAAATAATATTCAACCTGGGCACCTGTGGCCTAATCAAGTTGAGACATAAAACTACCCATCATAGGGGGTTAGGTCTTTAATCAAAGAATTTTAGGGAAACACACTTCATTCCAGAACATTTGAAGATTTTGTTGCAAGTATTATGTAAAATTGGTATATGGATTCATAACCTTTCTAAAAGTCTCTAAAGTTCTAAATTATGAAACATCCAGCTACAAAGGTTTCTAAGAGATTACTAGTCTATTAAAATCCCATAACCAAAAAAATAAATAAATAAAAACCCATAACCTCTTTCCCTCAAAGAGTTGGTATTATAGGACTATTGACCCAGACAATAATAATATTTTAGAGGGTCAGGGATTTAGCTCAGTGGCTCTACTGCCTACCTCGCAAGCACAAGGTCCCAAGTTCAATCCCTGGTACCAAAAAATAAAAAGTAAAATAATAATAATAATAAAATATTATCCGTTAAAATTTATATTGCTTTTATGTATCAGTTAAAAAATAACTTAAATTTTTTAAAAAGTGGGACCAATTGGTACCACATGTCTCCTGATACAATACCCTGGGAAGTTCTCTGTACATATGTAGTTTTCTTAACCATTAAATTTAAATTTTTTTCTAATTAAGTGGAACAGGGAAAATTCTATGTGAGCCTTTTTCTGCAAGACAAATGATATGGAATCATTAAAAAGGATCATGAAAGACACACAAACATACAAAGCAGGGAACTCTCCTAGATTAAAGAAAACTAAATCTAACAACTATAAGCAATATATGATTCTTGTGTCTGGGACTGAAAAAATAAATACCTATAAAAGATATCATGAAAACTGGAGAAATTTAAATATCAAGTAAATATTAGATAATGCCAGTATTCAGATCTTAAATCTCCATTAACATGTTCACAATGGGCCCATACATGCATGATTGTCCCACACCAGCCGATGGGACAGTGGTTCAAGTCAGCGGGAAGGTGTTAAAGCCCCATCTGTTAAAACTTGGTCCCCAGTCCATGCAACTACAGGAACATTTAAAATACATGGCCTAGTTGGAGAAATTCAGGTCACTGAGGACATAAGCTTGAAGGGGATACTGGGAGTTGACAGTAGGAATGGTGTGGTAACTTTGATTTGTTTTGGGATCTGTCCAAAGGATTGGTGGAGCATACTTCTAGATATGTCTGAGTAGGTCACAGAAGCATGACTACAGATATTATATAGGGCCCCTTCCTTTGTGGTGACGTTCCCCTGCTCTGCTTCCCAGCCATCATGAACTGAGAATCTATGCTCCACCTCACCCTTCCACCATGATGTTCCTGCTGTACAGCCAGCATACCATGAACTGAATCCCCTGAAACTATGAGCCAAATTAAACTTTTATGTTGTAAGTGTTGGGTATAGCAATAGGAAAGCTAATATAAACAATGATTTAATTTCCTGATTGATATTTGTATTTTATTATTTAAAATATTGTTCTATAGGAGATGCAGGCTGCAGTATGCAAAATTAGCATGATTTCTGCAACTCATAATTAAAATTTCTGCAAAATAAGTTATCTAGGCTAGGGTTGAACTTGTAATCCTACCTCAGTCTCCAATACTGCTGGAGTTATAGGCCTGTGCCAGCAAGCCCAGCTAAAAAGGATGATTTGAAGAAAAAAAAAAGTAAATATGGGTGCAATGCGGCATGCCTGTAGTCCCAGATACTTGGGAGTCTGAGGCAAGAGTATCACTTAAGCCCAGGAGTTTGAAGCCAGCCCAGACAACACAGCAAAATCCTCTCTCTTAAAAAATAAACAAAAATTTACCCAGGCATGGAGGTGCATGCTGTAATCCCAGTACTAGGGAGGCTGAGACAGGATTTCAGTGAATTCAAGGTCAGCCTGGACTACACAGTGAGTTCAAGGCTGAACTATATAGCAAGTCCCTGCCTCCAAAATAAATAAATAAATAAATAAATAAATAAATAAATAAATAAATATTAAAACTTTATAACAATCTATATTTATAATCTTACTCATTCCAGTAACTGCAAGTTACACACTATAAAACTATCTTCATTTTATAGTCTGACACAGCAAATAAAATATAGAATGAACTCAATCCAGGCAACCACAGAGCCTGTCTTAACTACTGCATATACTGCCATAGAATAAAACCTTTCTTAGGTGTAGCAATCAAATCTCATCTGAATGATTATCCTAAAGTATAGCACCATGACTGGTAGGTAACAGGTGCTTAGCTACAGATCGACTCCAAAGCCCTAATCATGACAGTCACCAACCTGCTACATAACTTAAGAAAGTTATTTTACCTCTCTGAGCAGTAAGAAATAGCCTACACATGGTCCTGCTAATGGCTGAACTTACTACTCAACTTTACAATATTCTAAAAGTAATATGCATTGAGTAGAAACTGTACTTCAAATTTAAAATTTTGATCTTTTCCATGACTATCAATATGCACATACTTCTCTTGTGAAGCTGGGCAATGACATCAAGCCATAGCTCCTATTCAGCCAGGCCAATACTCTACTGCTAAACTACAATATTTTACAGATATATTAAATGCATTTTGAACTTATAGTATTTTCAATCTACAATGAGTTTACTGAGACACAATCCCCTTGTATTAATCTCTTATTTAAATCCTCATCTAACTCTCAAATTCTGAGCTATGATTACCCAAATCAATGTGAACCAAGCAGTTATTATGCAGGATATATTGGCTTTACTAACTTACACTATACTGCTATCAGTGAACCATGGGTTTACATGGATTGTTGACTAGGAGAGAGAACTTGTTGCACTAGTAACTGGCATTATAATGACATTATATTCCCTGTTTACTAAATGGCATACCACCACATTGAGAATCATTTTACAAACCAAATGCTTTGGACTCTTCAAAAATACCTGGACTAGTTGGGTGTAGTTGGGCCTGCCTGTGATCCCAGCTACTCAGAAAGTAGAGGAAGGATTGCAAGTTGAAGGCCAGCCTGGGTAATTTAGTGAGACTCTTCTCAAAATAAAAGTTGGGCACAATGGTGCATACCTGTAATCCAGGAGGATAAAACAGAAGGACTGAGGATTAAGAGGTTTAAGGCCAGCCTGGACTAGCAAGATCCTGTCTCTAAATTAAATTAAATGGAGTGGGGATGTAATAGAGCACTTACATACCATAAATGAGGCCCCAAATTGAATCCCAAATTTTGGGAGGAAAAAAAAAGTAAGGATTATAAAAAACAAAACTTTCTAGAGCCAGGTGTGGTGACCCACACCTTTAATCTCAGCTACTTGGGAGGATAAAGTGAAAAGATTACAAATTCCAGGCCAGCCTGGAGAACACAGTAAGACCTCATATCAAAACAAAACAATAATAAACAAACAGAAAAACCTCTTCTAGACTAAGAGAGGCTGAAAAAACATGGCAACTAAATACAATGATTAAATTCTGCATTCAAAAAAGTATGTTAGAACAATTAGGAAAATGTGGCTATGGGCTATGTGTTACACACTAGCATTGTATCAACGCAAAATTTTCCAACTGTCATGACTGTATTATGGTAATAGGGAGAACGTTGTTAGTCTTAGGTTTTATGAATAAAGTGCCATGATGTCTAGTTAACTCCCAAGTGGCTCTGAAAAAAAATGTGAGCATATTTATAGGGAAAGAAAAACACTATAAATATGGCAAAATGCTAACATTTGGTGAATCCTGAATCTATATAATGGGCAAATGAATATTCAGTGCACTACTCTTGAAATTTTTCTGCAGTTATGAAAATTCTCAACATAAAAATTAGAGAAATAAAAAAGCATGAAAAGGGGCCAGGAATTTAGCTCAGGGGTACCTCCACCTGTCTCCCAAGCGCAAGCATGACAAAAAACAAAGATAGGAGAAAAATAATCTTGAGCTTAGAATTTAATTTTATGACAAGTTAACAAACAAGCAAGGGTAAAATACATCTTTAGAAATAAACACTGCATTTTTTTCTGAACAATACATAAGTAACATGAGTAAGACAAAGATACTTAGCTACAGGTATGGAAAAATTGTAGATTTTTATGCAAAGACAAAGAACAAAAAGTTCCTATAGGAAATACTGTAACTACAGATCTGCTATAATGGGATCCTGACTTGTTATGGCAGGGCTGAAGGAAATACAAGGCCCGACAACTAGTATCTGGCATCATCACGTTTTTGTGCTTTTTCTTTCTTTAATCAAGCAGGGCAAGGTTTACTATATTTGTAAAGCAAAAGGAAAACCAGTCTTCAATGTCCTGAAAATATGAATCACCAAAAACACTCAGTGACACCAATTTGCTAATTGAGTCATTTTGGATTAATTTGCCGTGAGACTTAAGAATTATTTTGACATGCTACAGATCAATTTAAAACTTGAGAGATACTCAGAATCTATATATCATCAGAGTAAAGAGGTACTAGTTAGTCTGCTCCTAAATAGAATGGAACATTTCTTTTTATTCAGTGAAGGTTATGAATCCCATCATTGCCATCAAAAATTAAAAAAAATTTAAAAAAAAAAGAGTTCAGTGAGATCAAGTTTTGCTTTAAAGCAAATAAACAAAAAGACCCAGGATTGAAGATTATGTTGCTTTGCATAAATTCTGGTAAGTGGTGTGACAACCTAATGCATGTTTCCACTCTTAGCAGGAAAAGATGTTGCTATATTACATCAATTAAGCCTTCACTGCCATACGGTTCAACGACTTCAAACTAAACTCACCATAAAGGTAAAATAAAATTAAAAATTAAAATTAAAAAAAAGGGCTGGGGATGTGGCTTAGTGGCACCACGACTGCCTGGCAAGTGCAAGGTCCTGAGTTCGATCCCCTGTACAGACAAGAAAAACTAAACACAACAACAAAAAACATTAGTAGCTCAAAAATCAAAGTGTCACCATGTTTAGAATAGAACCTAAACCCAGGACTGGTCTTACTGTGACCTCTAATTCAATCAGTATATATATTGATAAATGACAAAATAATATCTATCACTCCTTGTTTAAAAAAGACTCTGTAAGGGCTAGGGATTTAGCTCAGTGGTTTCGCCGCCTGCTGTGCAAGCACAAGGACCAGAGTTTGATCCCCAGCACCAAAAAAGAAAAAAAAAGACTCTGTAAGTTAAAGTATTTTACATGGTAAAATTCATAACTTTTTATACATTGAGAAAGTCAATCCATGATGAAGAATAAACTACTACACCTGTCATCAAGGAGACAGACCTATTTCAAGGTTCTTAATATAGCCTGCTTGAAACGATCAACTTTATTCTAATTGACACTCCTATTTCAAAATAGTACTTGTTAAAACACAACTTGAGTCTTTAAACTACTAAAAACTTTAAATCACTAAAAACTTTAAATCATAAGTACTTTATAGAATATTAATTGGAAAAGGCTTTTTATTTAAATTGCAAACTTTCAGTAGCTACCAACAAAATACCCCTGCAGACATTATTATAGTGGCAAGCAGATGATCTAAATATATCACAATGAACTAGGTACATAATCTGAGAAAATTTCTTACTAATTTATCCCCAAACACTAACATAAAGTGAAAGTTGAAGCACAGAGATAAGTTATTCACAGTGCTGCCTTCCAGAAGACACCTGCCCAAGACTGCACAGCTGGCGTTCCCCATCTTCAGGTTCTGCATCCACGCACTCACCAAGCAGAGGTCAAAAATACTCAGGAAAAAGTGCATTCATACAAGACATGTACAGCCCTTTTCTTGTCATTATCCCCTAAACAATACAGTGTAGGGCCGGGGATTTAGCTCAGTGGTTCCGCCACCTGCCCTGCAAGTACAAGGTCCCAAGTTCAATCCCCAGTACCAAAAAAACCCAAAAACAAGCAAACCAAAAAAACAGTGTAATGAACATGTATGTAGCATTTACATTGTATTAGGTATTATAAGAAATCTGGAGATAAAATATACAGGAGGATGGACACTGGTTAGATGTAAATAGTACCCATTATGTCATTTCATAAAAGGGACTGAACATCTCTGCATTTTTTGCTATGGAAGGGGAGTCTTGGAATCAATCTTTGGAGGATAATGACAGACAACTGTATGTACATCTTTGAGATTGATTTAACAGCTCTCTGGGTCTATGAAGACTTTACATCCTTAAAAGATGTCTTATTAACCATCTGAACTATTCTTCAGGAAAACATAAGAGATTGGGGTCACCTTGGATTCCATGCTTACTGACTCCTATTTATTCTCTTTAAATCAGGAGGAACCGGGTGTGGTAGCCCATGCCTGTAATCCCAGCACTTTGGAAGCTGAGGCAGGAGGACCAGTCTGAAGCTAGCCTGGACTACACAGTTCAAGGCCATCTTGAACTACATTGTGAGACCCTGTCTCAAAAAACCAGAAAAATTAAATTAAATTAAAAATCAGGAGGAATATAACCCAGCATTCTGATTCTCTAGGCATGTTTCACTTTGCCAATAATATGTCAGTTTCATTTTAGGTACTTAGAACAAAGTAATTCACATATTCTCTGCTTTCTCTCAAATGTTTCAAGTCATTTTACTAATCCACTTGTGAAAGAACTGTATATTTTGTCAGGGATGTAGTCCCATAACTGTAATATTAACACAATAATAAAGAACATATTTTTAAAAACTGAAAAAATTAATTTAAAAAATGAAAAAGAAAGCAAACTGAAAAATCACAAGGAAAATTAAATTTTGATAATGTGTAATTAATAAATGTACAGCTCACAGCCTCTACAAGAAATGCTTATATAAACAATCTTGGAATATACGATCATGATTTAACAAAGCTGAAGTAGTCTAAAAATGTCAGAATGTACTTTTAAATTAACTACCTTAAATGGTCTACACTGATATATATCAAATGCTAGTTTACATATATGAAAACATAACAAAACTATTTCTACATATGGATGCTTGAAAAGCAAATTCAACAGTGTCATGGTCACTTTCATCACTGAAACGGTAAACAACAGATGACTACATACTTGATTAACCTATGGAACTTATACTGTAGCTCCTTGTTCTGTTTTCAAACACAACTGCTCTTTTGGGAAGCAGGGGCTCTTGGGAATCTCGCAAGCAAACTGTGTAGTCATCAAAGAAAACTCTGCAAACTTCAGAGTGAAAAGACCCCTCAGGTTAAGAACTCCTGGTGTAGAAACACACAACTTAATTTACCTTAATTGGGTACTACTCAAATGGACTGAAATATAATTTCACCGAAAAACATAGTAACAAAAGGGACTGGGGATACAGTGAAGCAGTAGAGTCTTGACTCCAGGGCTCATAGCCCTGAGTCAGATGCTCAGCATAGAAATTTTTTTAAAAAGTGATTTATGATGAACCTGGTTTGGACAGAAAAGTTCACTTCTCCAACAGGTAAAAACTATAAATCTGCTCTAAGTATTTGACAAATCATAAATAATTCACTATTCATTTTATTTATAAATATTTAAATTGGCTGATCAAGCTTATAAAGATGTCATGAACAAAAGGACAAGGCAAAAGAACTTTTAAACACCAAGAGCAGAAAAAAGAAACCAAAAAAAAAAAACATCAGAAGGGGATCAAATTAGTAGCACTGAAATATGTGAAATAGTGATCAGTCATATACTGATCATACAGCCTCAAATACCTGCCTCTGAATGCATCCACTGAAACATTTTAAAAGCCAAAGGGCAGTTTTTTTCTTTCTTAAAAAAATGTTCAGCCAGATATAGTGGGGCACACCTATAATTGAGCAGCTGAGGCAGGAGGATCCCTGGCAAGTTCGAGGCCAGCCTGGGCTACATAGCAAGAAGGAAGAAAGGAAAGAAGGAAGGTGGGGGACAGAGGGAGGGAGGAAGAAATCATAATAGTAGTCTCATCTATTGCAAAGGGCAGAAAAGCAAATGTCATTTTTAAATCATACCTAGGATTATAATGGTTGTACTTTTTGGTCTTATAGTAGATTAAAATACACTGTAGAGCAAAACAAATGCTGACATTTATTAAAATGTATCTCTTGATTAATTATAGGAATAAAATTACAATAAAAGTTCATCTAGGAAAGTGCTAGTAGAAAATAAGTGTTATCACTTTAAATTTACATACTAGGTAGGCCCCTTGGGACTCAAAGGTGCAAAACAAAGCCCCTATTCTAACAGCTATCCACTGTTTAGAATGGAAAGTGAAATATTAAATACAGTAAGATGAGAAATGATAATACTGATGCACACAGCTCTCAAGAAGTTTTCATTTACAGTATTAAAAAATTTATTTAATTTCTTCTTATATTTGTTGGTGCAAAAAAATATTTCACTGTACTTAACCAAGCTACAAATTCACTACAACTTTAATAGGTAAAAGGATAAAAACGATTCTTTAAAAAGCTCTTCCAAAATTTACAAGATTTGGAAAGAATCTGCTACAGAACAAATCAAAATTACAAAAAGTTAATGAAACTACATGGACATGGCAGGTGTGCTTCTTGATCATGGTTCCATTATCTTTTGCAAAAGCCACTGACCTTTAGTATCACTTGGTTTTTATAAAATATAATCCTTTCGTTGCCTGTTTTGAAGATTTTACGGATAATTTAAAATTTCACATCTTCTATGGCTTGACAAAAGCAACAGTATTTTTCTCTTACCAACTTGGTCAAAAGAGTATAACTATCCTCAACTCTCTTGACCAAAGTAATATTTTAACCAACCAGATACAGTAAAAAGAATCTGAGAAATGTCGAACTTTTTCAACAAATGTCAATGCTATAACTAATAAATTTGACAACTAAAAATACAGTCTGAAATCGTCCCACATGTCCAAAGCTTTTTAAATTTTGGCATCTTTAGACCAGGCCATGTTTTGAAAGAGCAAAAGAAAATTGTCATTTCAACTGAATTCAGCACACCCTCACTGTCGGCCTACTTACAAATTTAATATGTGCTTGCAGTTGATCAAACCTCCATTAAAACACAGAAAAATGGAATGAAAAGGAACTACATCGATATACTTCTCAGGAAACGTACCTACCTTTCCATTCTATCTCTGAACGTGGTATCAAAGGATAAAGCAAAGATCAGTGAGTATAGCAACGGGAACTCTCAGCACCAAAAAGTATAGGTGAGTTTTTTCAATTAAAAATCCTATGTACCCTGCTAATAACCTTCAGCACAGGCCATAAAGTTTACTGTAAATAACAAATACTTATAAAAAACAAGATTTTCTTGTCTTCAATCTGTGTTCCTTCCAAACCTCTTCCCTTAAGCCTTAGGCCAAGATCACCTCTACGTAGTATTTTTTAAGGCACAAGGTGAGGACTTCCCTGGGAAGTAGCCGACTAAAGCGGAGGGCCGGGGTTCAACGGCCAGGGTCCTGGCTTGGGAGGAGGAAGCCCCTCCCGTGGGGCTCGGCGCTGTGGGCCGCTGAGCGCGGACAGGCGAGGAGGCCGCTGGTCGAAGCATATGGGAGCGGCCGGACCTGGCGGGGAAGCGCGGCTCAGGTGCCGGCCGGCGCACGTGGGTTTGAGGCCATAGGGGCTACCTGAGGGGACAGCGGGGTCGTCAGGGCGACAGGGGCAGGGTCGGGGGTGGCTTCGCCGAGAGGACAGGCCCGGAGGCCGCAGGCCGGCGCGAGGAGCATAGCCCTCGCAGCGGCGGCGCAGGAGTCGGGGCCGAGACCCGGGAGCCGTGGACCGGGCAGGAGCGGCGGGAGGCGGAAGCGGAGGGGCAGAGACTGTACGGGGATCCCAGGGACGCTCGCCAGTGCGGAGCCCTGCTTACCGTGCCTCCGTCCTTAATGATGATCTTCTTGGCCAGCATGATACTGCGGTTCGCGGCCCGTTTCTTCTTCTTCCCCTGGGTCATTTTACCATCCTCGACTCCTGGCGCTGCTGCAGCCACTCCTGGGGCGGCCGGCCTCAGCGGCGAGTGCTGTCCCGCCACTACTGCTGGGCCGAGCCGCTCGGGGCTCCCGCCGCCATCTTGAGGGCCCGGCCTGCCTCCGGCGTCGCGTCACATCGTGCGATCGCCCCACGAGCGCCCCGCCCCGCGGGGCCCCGCCCACTGAAGCCGCCGACCGCCCTCGCGGGACCCTCGGCGGCTCTCTGCGGCTGGGACCTCTGCAGTTCTGCTTCACAGATGAAGGAATCTTAAGTTTCAGGAAGTTGTTACCTGCCGGTGGCTGTTAAAAGGTTGCAACTGGAACTGTAACCATAAGTCCTGAAGTATGAATACAACCTCTAAGTGTGTTCTAACCAAGACGGAAATGATGGCAACAGCAAGAAAAAATAATTTTCCAGTAGGTAACCTAAGAGGTAAAGATGTTAGATGTTTTTGTTTGTGGTACTGGGGATTGAACCCAGGGCCTTCCCCCGACCTACTTTCCAGCCCATTTTAAAATTTTGAGACAGGGTTTCGATAAATTGCCCAAGGGTGGCTCGAACTTGGGATCTTCCCTAAACCGCCTCCCAAAGTGCCGGGATTACAGGTCTGCACCTTTTTATTTCCTTTCTAATAAAAGCTTAAATGACCTGTGTCACACTTTGTAGGCCACTTTTTACTATTTTATTTAAAAATCAATTTGGGAATGGGAGATTGTTAGAATGATTGGCACAGGTGGAATGTGAACTATAAGGTCTTACTACAGTGTAAAATTTTGATTTTTGAACCTGGCTGAGACAGGAGGATGGCAAATTCCAGCGAGCCCAACCGGACAATTAGCAAGAGCATGACTCAAAGGAAAAAAATAAAAGGCTGGAGATGTGCAAAGGCCCAGGATTTACTCCCCTAGTCCAGAAAAAACAAATCATAAAACTACTGGGTCACTTTCTTAGACATACACTTTAGTGACGCTTTTCTAGCTCACTGATGCAAGCTGACGTGACAGCATTGACTGCGGAGGCCAGGTCATAAAAAAACTGAGTCTGGCAGATGCTGTGCCATGAAGATACCCTAGCAGCTATGGTGAGGCCTGCTGTCTAGGAACCGGGCCTACCATGGCCATGCAGCCACCCTGAGCACTTCCTGAGAAAGCCTCAGCCGGGACCACCAGTTTAGCCACACCCACACCGGGTTCCTGTCCAGAACTGAGACAACATACTGTTCCAAGCCGCTTAACTTTAGGGAGTTTGTTACCTGACTCTATTGTATAAATAAGTACACAAAGTAAAAGAGAAGAGCAGGGTAAAGAATGTGATTTCTTTGTACTGCTCTTGTAACTTTCCTGTAAATCTGAAATTATTTCAAAATAAAATGTTAAAAAATAAATTTGTATTTTTTGTTCCTTCTATTTACACATTGACTACAAATGCAGAATAAACCAATTTTCATAGAAGGGAGAAGAAAGGCATGTTAGTCTGATAGATTTCCTGTTATATTTTCTAATAAACTCATAAATTTTTAAAACATTTTCTTATAGAAACATTTTAGATGAATTCCAAGCCCTTTACAGAAAGTAATATGAAATGTTTTATAACTAAATCCTCAGGAATATGTTTTGGATAGATACAGAAAGCTGGTAAGATTAGGGCCGGGGATTTAGCTCAGTGATTTCGCAGCCTGCTGAGCAAGTGCAAGGACCTGAGTTCAATCCCCGGAACCAAAAAAAAAAAAGCTGGTAAGATAATTTGTGTGGTTACTCTTGACTTATGGCCCCTCAAATGATACTTTTATCCAACTGAACCAATCTTTTGGAAATAGTTACTGGTCAGTGATTCAAAATGTATTGAGTACCATTTGTAAACATAACTGCATGGAGGTTGCATTCTAGTGGTGGGCATATTTTAAAAAGCCTAAGGGCTAGGAGTATAGCTCCGTAGTTCAGTTTGCCTAGCATGTAGGCTCCAGGTCCAAGTCTAAGACCACACACACAACCACTCACACACAAAAGAAATATAATTTCAGATCAATCCTATTCTAACATCTGTTGTCTATACATTTATGGCATTATATGTGATTTAAGTGGTGAATGTTCACAAGCTTTATGTGAAGAGGGCAGTAAGTCAGTTTTCTGGTTTGAGTCAACAAAAACTAGCATTGGCTAACATGACCCAAAAGGAAATTATTTGGAAGGATACTGGAATTAATAGTAAGGACACAGTAAGGTTTGGAAAAGGCAGAAAACAGCAGGTAATGAGGCAATAAGGGAGAGGGATTCTTAGGTGAGAAGGGCAAGTGGCTGCACTACAGACTCCTGAAGAAATTAGACCATATTGAAGAATCTAAAACCGATTTCCTATCCCCAAATGTACCACTCATTAATTGGTTGATTGCAGTACTGGGGATTGAACCCAAGATTACATGGAGCTGTATCCCTCAGCTAGCTTTTTTTTTTTTAAAGACAGTCTTGCTAAAGATATTTTTATGCTTTTACTATAAAAACTTAATAGGTTTTTTAGAATGTCTAGGCTCATTTGTGAAAAGCACAGATTTAGAGAACTGTTATCTCTGAAGAAACTAAAATTTGGTTGTTTACATTGAAACCCAAGTGCTATCATTGCCCTTTTAGTAAAAGAAGGACAAAGTTACCTGGTGAGCTAATAAGTTTTGTCCAGTTAGGTATCTTACATATAGTTCTAAAGAAAATTCATTACAAACTCCACCTGTGTGATGAGTTTTAAACCCTATGTATTACAAAGATTTTTGTAAAAGATAGTTCTGTTTTGGGTTATATCACTGACTACTTGTGTGATTTCGAAATTTAACTCCTGTGGATTAGTTACCTCATCAGTGTGGTCCTAAGAGATCTCTATGCTCTGTACTAGGCTATAGGAAATCTGACATCAAACTTGATGGGCTTAAGTCCTAGAAAATAAAAGAACTCAAATGTAAAAAAAAAAAAGACAGTCTTGCTAAATTGCCCAGGCTGTGGTCATCTTGCAATCTTTCTGCTTCAGCATCTCAGAGTGCTGAAATTATATGAGTCCACCACCACACCTGGAAAATGCCATTTATCAAAAAAAAATGCACTTCATGATGCTAACAGAAAGGTTCCTCTTTAACTAAGGAAATTGAGTAAGTCATTCACATTCCTTCTGCCTGACATCCCACTGAATCACCTATTATTATGGCTACAAGAAAATCCTATACTTTATATGAATAGAAAGGCCAAAAATCCATACAAAACTGCTATAAAAAGAGAATGAAAGCTTTTCAATCAATAGAAGCTAGACACAGAGATGCATGTCTGTAAACCCAGTTACTGAGAAGGCTGAGGTGGGAGGGAGGACTACTTGAGATCAGGAGTGCAAGAACAGCCCAGACAACATAGAGAGACTCTGCCTAAAAATCGCAACAAAATTTTGTTGGGGGTGTAGCTCAGTGAAACACCACGTGCCCAGCATGCCTGGAGGGGAAAAAAACCCCTCCCCATGGGAAATACTACCCTCTAGAAAATAAGAAACAAAGGAAAACTACATACAATGCTCCAACATGAATTAAATATCATTAAATAAGCAACTGTAGATATGAAACAAAACTTTAAAACTCAATAGAAAATGATAGCTGCTCAGTGTACTAAAAAGATATTTTAAAAGTGACAACTAAATTACAGGGTACTCGAGAAAATAGATACAAATTGTGGAGAACACTTTAAAATAAGATGGAATTGTATAACCCTAAGTGTGCTATAAGTATGCTGTAACCCTAAAGTATGCTGTGACTTTAAGAGTGCTGTGAGTGATCTGTAACCATAGTAACCATAAGATATAGAAGTAGAACCTTAAGCAGTGTGGAATTGATAAGGATGCACCCCGAACGGGACAAGGCATGGTCCAAAATGGACAGTGTGATAAGTCTGAACCAATACCACAAACGCCCAGTTAGAATAGTATAAAAGGAGCTGAAGACCTCAAGCAAGTCGACGATCCGTCCCACCGACCAGTCTACTAGTCAGTCTGTTGATCTGACTACCGACCGGGACACATGCACCTGATCCCGCTGGAAGGAGCATCGTCGCCGACCAGACAAGGCCAGAAGACGAGGCCAGCGGAGAGACGGACAGCCTAGCGCCGACTCGACGCCCTTCGTCTACGGATCGGACCCTCTGACCCGACGGGAGGAAACATTGCGCTCCCATAAGGACTTGCGCAGTACAGGTACAGGGACGTGGTAATTGGCAGACTTAATATTGTCTTATTTAATATCGTGTGATAATTGCATAGAAGTGAATTATAATAATATAAGTGTGTGAACTGCCATCTGAGTCTGAGTCCTCTTTACCCGCGGTACCTGCTCGCGACACAAATGAAGACAAACAGTAAAGAACACAACAGTTATGAGAACAAAATGAAAAGAGATTTTAAAAGATCAGGGTGAAAATTATATACAAAAAATTATCTAGGCCTCCAGGCAAATATCAACAAACAAAATTAACGATTTCCGAAGAGGAAGCAAATCAACTGGTGCCAGACTTCTTGATGATAATACCCGCCAACACAACAGTGGAGCAACATTTTCCAAACACAAGAAAGCTGTATTTTAAGTACCAAGTAAGTTCTAGAATTAATTTTGCATGTGCCGCAACTCAAGAGAATTGTGTACTTCCAATCCTTTACTGAGTAACCTCCTAGAACTGTATCTGGCCAAGAGCTGAATAGGAACACTTGGGATAAAGTACTGAGGCAACAATACAGGTGACTAAAAGTAGCTGGGAAGGTGGCCTGACACACACACAAAACAGTTCTCAGCGCCCTGCATGTGACTTCTCATCAGAACTCGAGTAGGTTTTTGATAGGATGACCTAGATATGAGCCAGCGTGGAAATATGAAAAAGACAGTCGCCACTAAGCGCTCACTGTCATGCCTCTTCACAACGGCCCAACCTACACTGCAGGGTGTATATTGTATTGTTTCCTCCCTTTTTACTCGGCCCATACTCACTTCCGAGAGCCCGTTTTTTCCCCTTACCCTTCTGGTTTTTGTCCTTCCTACCTTTAATAACTTTTGAACTATGTAATGGATGATTCACATTTTCAAAAGTAGAAGAAAAATTTTAAGGTAATTTCCAAAATTGAACACTAATAAAAACTAACGAATCTTCCCCCCCCCACCCCTCTTCGGTACCAGGGATTGAGCTCTGGACCTTGCACTTGTGAGGCAGGCAGCGGAACCACTGAGCTAAATCCCTGGCCCAAAAAGTAATGAATCTTTTAACATACTAATAACCAGAGAAGTAATCACCAATGACTTTGAACACATCCTCTGACTACATACATATTTTTATGGACTATATTCTAAGGACAAACAGAAATGCAAAGAACACTTGTATTTTACTCAGTAACAATATTGGTACTGTAATTTTGAAATATGTATAATAGAACATAAGCAAATATATTGTTATTGGGAAGCAAGATTTTCACTCTAGGAAGACAAGCAAAATTAAAAATAAAAACTGTGTGACATTAAACTCAATTGTAAACACTGATTTGAATTCATAATCTTTTTAAGAATATTATTTCCTAGCTCTGTCCACAGTGGTAACCTCTGGACAGTAAAAGCAGTAACAGGTTAACAACAATAAATTCTGAATTCCATTCCTTTTAAAAGGAACAGCATTCCTGCGAGAAACAGCTGACATTCCAGGTTTGGAACAACGCAAGTATAAGGTAAGTCTGAGCGCGCGCGCGTGCGTGCGTGCATGCAGACTGGTAGAACTCGAAGGGAATGCAGCTATGTCTAAAAGATGCAAAAGGCAGTTTGCAGTGACTTACAGGAGCGACATGCTCGAAATATGAGCACCAAAATTTACATTGAGGAATTTTTTTTGAATTCATGAAGATAGGGCCGGGGATTTAGCTCAGTGGTTTCGCCGCCAGCTGCACAAGCGCAAGGACCTGAGTTCGATCCCCAATACCAAATATAAATAAAATAAAATAAAATTCATGAAGACATAATGATCTTTGAAAACAGAGGCACTAGGGAAAATAAAGGGTTTTTTTTCTTAAAAATAGAAAAATATAAATTAAGGAATGTGGAAGGAAATTAGAAAAATTTTCTTAAAAGTTTTGAATCACCGTTTTGCTCTCTGATATAATAAATGTCTAAATAAAGCATCGTTAGTGAAACCTAGGCTCAGCGGTACACATCTGTAATCCCTGTTACTCAATGCTGAGGAGGCAGAGATGGGAGGATCACAGGTTCAAGTCCAGCCTTAGCAATGTAGCAACACCCTGTCTCAATAAAAAATAAAAAGGCTGGGGATGTAGTTCAGTGATAGAACACCCTTGGGTTCCATCCTCAGCACCACAAAAAAGAAAACAAGGGCCGGGGATTTAGCTCAGTGGTTCCGGCGCCTGCCTCGCAAGCGCAAGGTCCCGAGTTCAATCCTCGGTACCAAAAAAAAAGAAAAAAAAGAAAAGAAAAAAAAATCATCAATTGTACCAGGCATGGTGATGCATGCATATATAGTTCCAGCTACTGGGGAGCCTGAGGCGGGAAGATCTCTTGAGCACACATGTCTAAGGCCAGCCTAGGCAGCACAGCATCTCAAAAAAAAAAAAAAAAAAAAATCAATTGATGCACTAAAGCCACAGAATGAAAAACTGGTAGGTAACAATATTCCCCACAGTGCCAAAACATTACTCCATAGACTATCCACGAGGAAAGGACATTTACAATAGAGAGATCTACTAGTCACCACCTTGGCCAAGTAATCAATTCCCAACAATGATAAGACCATTTAGACATGTTATAATTGGATGTAATATAAAACTTGTATCACCTATAATTATTCTTTCAAAAAATTTAACCTGAAGCTAATCAAACCTGTGGTCTTGACTTCCAGTTCAAAGAACACACAAATAAAGGAGAAAGCCAAACACAGATCACAGATATACATGGATATAAAAATTATACCAGTAAGGGCTGGGGATTTAGCTCAGTGGTTCTGCCGCCTGCCTTGCAAGCACAAGGTTCCGTGTTCGATCCCCAGTACCAAAAAAAACCCCAAAATTATACCAGTAAGTGACTCAGATTCTTCAAAAGTCCTATCCTGAGAAAAAGAGTACAGGGAGGGATCTTTTAAACTGAAAGAGATAATCAAATGTAAAGCACAAACCTCAGTTGTGTCCTCATTCAAAAAGAAGCAAAAAAAAAAATCTGTAAAAATATCAGTTTGAGACAATTAGAAATACTTGAATATAAACTTAGATAATGCAATTTGAATTAATTTAAATTTTCAAGTGTAATGATGGTATTGAGGTTCATCCATTATGAAAGTGTCTTTATTTGTAGGATATTCCTGCTGGAGTACATAAGGGGGCAAGTGTGGTAATAAAGATAAAGCTCTCAAAATGTAAATAATAGTTGCATTTAGGTAGTATGTTGTTCTCTTACCTTTAATAAGTTTCAAAATGAAAAGTTGGAGAAAGTTTAAATTAAAAGTTTTTAGCTGGTTGCGGTAGCACATGCCCGTAATCCCAGCTACTCACGAAGCTGAGGCAAGAGCAAGACACTATCTCAAAAGAAAATAAAAAGGGCTGGGGATATAGCTCAGTGGTAAAGCATTTACCTTGCATGTACAAGGTCCTGGGATCAATCACCAGTAGAGTGCATGTACACAGGCACACAAACACACAGCTCTTTAACATCATATACAAATGTTGTTTTTTTTTAAAAAAACCACATAAGTCAATTTAACACACTTACCATTTTCTGTACTCTGCATTTAAAGTACACTTAATAAAACTTCATTTTCAGATTACCTCAAAACACTGCAACAACATGCATCTTGAGGGGGGTGTATTTTGAGACAGGGTCTCACTATGTAGTTCAGGCTGTCTTGAATTATGTAGCCCAGGCTGGCCTCAAACTTGTGGCGATCCTCCTGCCTCAGCCTCCACAGTGCTGAAATTACAAGCATGCGCCACCACACCCAGCCATTCATTCCGCTTCAACTTTCAGTGTGTTCTACTTTCAGTCAGAAAAAAGTGTATACACCTAGGGTAAATTCATTTCCAAAAGAACACTATGCTAACTTTTCTAAAAGAAAGTCATTACTTTCAACATTTTAGAAATCCTAAGTGAATAAATGAACATAAATGCATACATGAAAGACAATGGATATTTTGATCCTATGGTAGAGGACTAACACTCAAACTCACATAAAGGATGACCTGAAATAAGGACCTAACAACAATGAAACCCTTCTGTGAGTCAAAGGAACAACTGGTATCAGTTCTTCTCTGTAGCTTTTCCTTAAATTAGTAATGGTTAATAGCAAATTTAAAATTAGTTCAAAAATTTTACATTAATATCTAGGATAAGAGATTTTAAACCTTTCTTAGAGGGTTTTGGGGTTTTTTGCTTTTTAGGGGTTTGAGACAGGGTCTTGTTTTATTCAGGCTGGCTTTGAACTATTTAGCCAAGGCTGGCCTCAAATTCCAGGTGACCCTCGTGCTTCAGCCTCCCAAGTGCTAGGATTACAAGCGTGCACCATTTTTTTTTTTTTTTTTAGACAGGCCAGTCTCCAGGTTGCCCTTAAACTTCTGGGCTCAAGTCACCCTCCTGCCTCAGCCTGAGTAGCAGAAACTACAGGCATACCACTATGCCTATCCCTTATAAATCAATTAAATCTGTCCTAATATTACAACCTTTGCCCAGGCATGGTGGTGCACACCTGTAATCCCAGCACTCAGGAGGCTGAGATAGGAGGTTCTCAGCAAGTTTGACACTGGCCTGAACCATACAGTGAGACTTTATCTCAAAAGCAAAAATTATGGCCTTTAATAAAATTATTAAACATCAGAACAGAACTAAATGACAATACAATGCTATACATATATAATAATATATTCTACTTAGTACAGTATCTGATCGTGAATGTTTTTCTGCCCTAGATTCATGCTATATTCAGAAACACTTCATATAATTTCTAAAATTAAAAATGACAATGTATAAATTCAAAGTCTCTATAAATAAGAATTGTACACTAGACATAGTGGTGCACACCTGTAATCCCAGCTACTTAGAAGGCTGAGGCAGGAGGACTATGAGTTCCAGGCCAACCTGGGCAACTAAGCAAGACTTGTCTTAAAATATTCCCTACAAAGATGACTATGTTGAACCCCTGGACCCTGATGTCAGCAAGATCTCCAGGGAGGCGCCACCAAGGACTAGAAGACTTCAACCACTTGGGCAAAGAATCAGTCAACCAAGCCAGCTAAATGAAAACGTGGACACTGCAGCTGGAGTGAGCCGCCCGTGCACACGGTCACACACAGTGGCCAGGAGCAGACTGAGGCTGTGTGTAACTGCAAGAAGACAGCACTGAAAGCTCCGAGTCTGGCACCTCCTAGTCTCTACCTTGTGTATCTCTTCCTCTGCTGCTTCTAATTTGTGTTTTCTTTCCCTGTTATAAATGTGTCTTGGAGTATAATTGCTTTGTTAGCACTTTCTAGCAAATATCAAACCTGAGGGTGGCTTTGAGAAACCCCGAATTAGAAATCGCCAAGACACTGTCCACTACAGAAGAAAGTCAAGTATTTGTAACAGAAAGTAATTTGCTTATTTCTTGATAACTTCTTCTCTGGAATAAATATGTAATTGGTCCTAGCTGGGTGTGGGTTGAGGCCAGCCTGGGCTGCATTACATAGTGAGTTCAAGTAATCAGTCCCGCTTTAAAGAATTCTCTTTTGAGAACAGTAAGAAAGACCAATATGATTACTAATGCTAGCCTCTACCTGATTCTGTTCAAAGGTAGTTAATAGTTACAAGATTTATGTTATGAGGTATCTTTGCATAGTACTTGGATTTGAGAATTGTGATATGTTTTCAACAAAAGAAATATTCTAATATAAAAAATTACATTAAAGATTTCTAGTTAATGGTTTTCATGAGAAGTTACTAAAGAAAAGTATACATTTTAAAAAGCTGAAGCTGGGGATGGTGGTGCACACCTGTAATCATAGCACTCAGGAGGCTGAGCCAGGACAATTGCCACAAGTTTGAGGCTAGCTTGGGCTACATAGTGTACATAGTGAGTTCAAGGCCAGCCTGAATTATATAGCGAGACCTTGTCTCAAAAAAACCTAAAACAATGACAAAAAAAGCTGATACTCTCTTTTTGTTTAGTTTATTTTATTATTTGTTCTGTTTTCGTTCCCTCCTGCCTCAGCCTCTCAAGTACTAGGACTACAGGTCTGCACCACCGTGCCTGGCTTGTTATTTTCTTTTTCTGAGAAAGGTCTCACTATGCAGCCATGATCCCCGGTACCAATAAATAAATAAATAAATAAATAAATAAATAAATAAAAATAAAGCATGTTGTGTAAAGTTTCCCCAGAAGTGGAATTAAAATCCTACATATTGCTTATTACATTTGACCTTTATGCATTAAACTGACAGTCACAATAGAAAGTTATATTCAAATTGTGGAAACAATATAATGAATTACTATACATAACCTTGAAGCTAGCACAGAAATATTTTATTTAAAATAAAATATGTTTGGGCTGTTATCATCGTATAGATAGACAAATTCTAACTAGTTTAAATAAAACCCAGTTGTTCATTCTAGAGCACAGGCTAGAGAAAAGGACAATCAAATATGAAAAAATGTTAAATAGAGATAAAGACCAGAAATTCATTTTGATATTAAAAGAGATTAATTCACTGATTAAACCACAGATACAAATAAAAAGAGAAACAAGGAAATCTAAGGAAAATCCATATAGAATTATTTTTTTAAATAATCTAGTTCAATAATTAAATAGATAATGGATATCAAAAAATGACAAGAGAAATATGTGAATTAAAAACCAAAACAAAAGACTAATTTATACATTCCTTTGTATTATATCCATAAAAAATTTAAATATACAAATCTCATTCCTAAACCCAAAAGAATCTTTCTAAACAAATGAAATACAGACACAGGCATATTCAGGATCCAAATCATTCAAAAATATTTTTTAAATTACAGTAAATTACATAATAAGAAATGAAACAATTAAATTACAATTATATACAACTATTAAAAGGTTTTAAAAAGTTGAATGATGGTACAAAAGTGCAACAATTAATTTAATGAATACTATTCACTAATGCTTTTACAGTATACCTATTTTAATTTTTTAGGTCATAGATTTAAAAGAGCAAATCTTAAAAAAAAATCTTTAAAAAATTAAAGAGCAAATCTTGAAACCAAAATATACAAAAGAATTTATAGTTAATCTTGAAACTAATTTTGCTCATGTGTTCTAACATTGTGAATTACAGTAATATCCTCCAGAAAAGTCAGGTATTTGGTAAAGCAAGGCACATAGGACCAGATTTTGATAAAGGTGCTTTTTCTTTGGCCCTATAACTTCTTTGAATATCCTGGAGATATTAAGATGACTTTCAATATAACATAAATAGCTTTTATAAATCTTATATAAAGTATACACATATAGTACAGTAATTAAATATGCTTACAGTGAATGTTTAAATGAGTGATGCTAAACCCTTCCTTTACAACAAAATCTCAGTTTGAGTGACTCAGTTTGAGTGAAAAGTAAAATCATTTAATATGTAAGAATATTCAGGATTAGACTAAGTGTATAGACCAAAATGTCAATTAGTTTTCTTTCAAATTCTGTTATTAGAATCTAGTTAAAATATCAAACTGCCTTTCCTTTCTATGAAATTCTGTGACTTTCAAAATAAATTGATGTAAATATTTAAGTTTTGCATCTCTATACAATCCACATTAAATTAGCTTACTATTTCTCTAAAATCACTTATTAAAAAATTGACAGTATTACTGTCTTGAAACATCTACCTGCTATATTTCAAACTTTTCTTCACAATACCATATTCTTTTTTTTTTCTGGTACCAGGAGTCAAACTCAGGACCTTGTGCTTGCCAGGTAGGCATGGCACCACTGAGCTAAATCCCCAGTCCCCCATATTCTTAATTTTTAATAGAATTATCAGTTGGCACTCTTCTCTCATGAATGAGCATATTTTCACATTGAACAAAGTAGTTGAGAGATAACAAATTCACTTTTAAAAGCATAAAAATATAAAGAGTCAAAGTCATTGTTATAAAAGCTTGATATATTAAGACCTTTGAAGGTCATCAAAACACAAACCACTGCTGGGGATTTAGCTCAGTGGTTCCGACGCCTGCCTCACATGTGCGAGAACCCGAGTTCGATCCGCAGTACCAAAAACAAAAATAAAAACAAAACACAAACCACTTACATGAAATGGCATTATCTGTATATATGATATGATCCAAGGACACAAGTCCATCTTCTCAAACATGAGTATTTCCTTATGAATTAAAAATTAGAGGGCTGGGGATTTAGCTCAGTGGTTCTGCTGCCTGCCTCGCAAGTGGAAGGTCCGAGTTTGATCCCCAGTACCAAAAAAAAAAAAAATTAGAAACTACATAGCCCAATAACAGTTTCAAACCTACTAGAAAAGCAAAATAAAAACTATACCTAATTGGGGCCAGGAATTTAGCTCAATGGCACAGTGCCTGACTCACAAGGGCAAGGTCCTGAGTTCAATCCCCAGTACCAAAAATATATATACACCTAATGAAAATTTGCTTTTAAAATATACTTTAGATTATTTTGCCCATTTTCACATCTCTTAATTATATTTTTTATAACCCTTATTGGAATCTTGAAAATTGAACACCTAAAAATGTGTCTTTACTCTGTCATACCTAATGTCCAATAATTGCTGGTATAAATTTTAAGTGTTAAAATAGGGCAGACTAAACCTAGATTAACAAATGTGGATATACATTGCGTTAATAAACAATTGCCCAAACAATACTTCAATGTGAAACGAATATATTTATTTTTAGTGTTGAATTCTGTGTACTTATAAAATTTAATTTCACTTAGTAGTAGAAAATAAGATATAAGCCTGAATGTTGCTATAGTCCTAAAAATATGTTCAAAATGAGGTAAAGTTATTAAATAAAATATTCTAAAAGGCAGTCAGCAAAAATCTGAACTCTAGTATCCAGAAAATTTGCTTGGTGCCATTTTGTTATCAGTAAATTGATTCTAAATATTTTGTAATCTTCAGCAATTTGAAACCCTGAATGAAGCTGATTAGACCTACAATCTACAGCCTATGTTTGCATTATCAAGGTAACACAGTCCAAATTAGCCAAGAGTACCCAACAGTTTATAACAACACTATTTTTGAGTCAAATTCTACTTAACAAAATCCATTAGAACTATATAAAAATATGTATTTTTACAGTATTTCTATTAGAAGTCTTTAAAAATATATACAGTATAAATGAAAAAATAAAATACTATACTCAATAGGTAATTCTGTATATAGTTCATAATTAAATTAAACCTATATCCCCAATTATAGAAAGCATATTTGCCCACTAACATCTTATTATTTCTAATATATCCCCTCTCCTCTGAACCAACTTATTAAATAATTCATATAATTTGCATTCTCAACTCCAGTGTTAAAAGGGTGGCGGGGGGGGGATCCACTATTTTAAAGCAAAATGGTGGTTCTCTCCCAGAAGCTCTATGGGGACATAGGGAATTCAGAGTTCAGCTACAACTCCCAATCAAAAAGTCACAGTATCCCTGAGGACAGCAGGCTTAAGAGAGATCTGAAAAGTTCTTTTGACCAGACTTAAATTTAAAGCTATAGTGCTATAGTGCTATTTAAAGTAATATAATAAGTCTATAGGGAATGTCTACAAGAAAAGACATTTTGGTCTTGGTCTTTTTTTTTTTTTTGAGACAAAGTCTTGCTGTATAGTTCAGGCTGGCCTGGAATTCACTATGCAACCCAGGCTGGCCACAAACTTGTGATCCTCCTGCCTCTACCTCGCAAATGCTGGGATTACAGGTGTGTGCCACCATGCCTGGCTGTTCTTGGTCTACTCTTACATGCACTACTATTTTTTTAGTTGTTGTTTTTTTTTCAATAGTAGTAGACTAAAGGAAATTTCTACAGCTCAATGAGCAAAATATCATTTAAAAACTTTCTAGTTGTATACAATATATGGTTGATATTTTAAATTTTTCCAAATGGAGGTATTAGATAATAGTGATTATTTTAAATTAATAAATGAGTATTTAATCCAATTAGATTATATTTTAAAACTTTAATGGCAATTAACACATACAAATGTAAACTGATATTAAGGATTTATCTGATTTATAGAAAAGAAATGCAATTAAGAGATTAAGTAAGGGTAAAGCTCCATTTTTATAAAAGTCACCAGCTACTATGGAACACAAGAACAACTGAATTGTTTTTTTGTTTTTTGGGTTTTTTTGCTTTAAACAATTCATTTAACTGAAATGCCATATACTTGCTTCCATTTATTTTGATACATCCTGTCCCCAAGGTGATTTAGAGGATCTTCAAGCCAATACAAATATTTCATAAATATTTGGCCATTTAGGTATACATCTGCACAATACCTCACATCTTTCAGCAAGAAAAACACTGAAGAGTAAAGAACTGACACAATTAACTGGGTATAATGAGAATCTGCTCCAAATATTTGTTTCTCTGAGGTAAAGGCACCACATACCTGGTTCAATTAAGAAAACCATCCTTACAACACAGGATGATTTTTTATTTTTAAGTAGGGCTTAGGGGATTCAGCCGCTAATTAGGTGCTGCAGGGCAGAGCTACATCCCCAGCTTATGCCATGAATTCACAGGGAACAGGTTCCAACAACTCAGGCTCCTTCCCATTGGTTCTTACAAAGTGTGCTTCTCTGGGTGGGGCAGGCTGGTGCATCAGTTGAACCCAGGTACCTTTCTCTTTGGCTTTCTTTTTCTGATCATTTTCCTTGACCAGTTTCAGGAAGCTATCTAGACTCTTTGAGTGTTTAATATGCTCAATATGCACATTAATCCTCTTGGCAAGTATCTTGCCCTTAACTTGCTTATTTACAACAATGCCAACAGCATGCTGGGTAACATTGTAGACTCTTCCAGTTTTGCCATGGTAACATTTGTGTGGCATTCCTTTTTGAACAGTATCCATTCCCTTGATGTCTACAATATCATCCTTTTTGTAGACTCGCATGTATGTGGCCAAAGGAACAACCCCATGTTTTCTAAAAGGCCTAAAGAACATATATACCGGGTTCCCCTCCTCTTTCCCTTTGTGTTCGTCATTTTGGCAGATTACTGGAAGATGGCGGTTCTGGCCGAAAGGCCAACTGGACTGTTTTTAGGTATTGTAAAGTACTAAAAGGTCTTAGGCTATATGTGGAGAAATAGTTTCTCTACACTAAATTTAAATATGAATTTTACTCTCTGACAAACCAGACCCAGAATATTATTTAATCAAATTTTACATAATTTAACGAATAATATTTAGCAATCCTAGGCTGAATAATCTTTTGTATAAATATAAAAATCTCAGATTGTGAAAATGTTTTTCAAATCATACTTCTATTTTTTCACAGCTGTATAGGTAATTATAATTTTCAAATTTTGAATATTCCATTTGACTTGATATATTTTTACAGAAATAATAAGATAAAAACATTTCATAAGAGTAAATACATCTAATTTGCAAAAATTGGTATCTGACATTTGTGTGCTCTTACAAAGAGTACATAGGACATTTCTGCACCAATCAAAAAGGTAGATTCTTTTAAACTTAGATTTCAAGTTTCCTCAAATATTTCTTCTAATTCAAATTCCTGGAAACACTTTCAAGTTTTGAATTCTAAATGTAATGTGTTTTGTTACATATACAGTACATGCTTTATCATTAAGCACATATATTTTTCAAACCTTTGAACAACATGATCAGTTTCAGGATGACAGTTTCTTCAGAAAATCCATAGACGTCCTCTGTGGAAGACTGATGTTGAGATTCTGAGTGCACCATGATGGAAAACCAGTAAAAGATAGTACATGACTATGCTTTAGTGGGGTTTCCTGCAGGCTTGGGATCATAACCGTATAAGAAAGTAGCTGTTATTACAAGGATGGCTCCAAGGAAAAAGACACTGAATAAAAGAAAAATAAAAGAGATGAAAATCAAATAAAGGCAAAACAAGATCTTTCTATGCATTTAGTAAACAATTATACTAGGGGAGCAGGTGCTCCAGTAAGAATAGAGAGCACTTCCTACATTCTGGGTGCTGAGATGCTGGACATGCATCACACAGTCCTCACAATGGCCCTTCGGGAAGTACTAGTATTAGCTTCATTTTTTACTGATAAGGAAACAAATTTAGTGTGAATAAATGCCTAAAGCCCACAAGTTTAGAGTAAAACAAGATTCCAGTCTAGGTGTGTCCCACTCTAGAGCCTGCACTCATCTACTATTCTATAAGGTTTCCCAATACAAATACTTAAGATGCTTTATTTTACCATAACATGCATTTTCCATGCAATGCATTCAATGATAAAAGGTCTCAATTCTTTATTTGAAAATATAAGAGGAAAATCTCATTCTTTTATGTCAAATCCTGGCAAGGTCAGTTTAAAATCCAAGGTAATATCCAAAGCTCAGAATTGATTTTCATAAGATGCTTAACAAAAGGAAATTAGAGTGACTGCAACGAGCTCACAATTTTTCTTTTCATCTATCTATAGATATAATCTACTTCACATAAATTGGAAATGAACTTAAACTGGATGTTAACTAGACTACTTAACTTTTATGCCTACCTAGCCTGACCTCAAAATCACAGTGATCTTTCTGTCTCAGCCTCCCAAAAGCTGGGATAATAGGCATGTGCCACCACACTGGGTTGCATACTTTTTAAACGCTGTTATTGAGTTATAAATTAATCTTGACTTTAAAGTTTCTATTAACAGTTCAAAGTCATTCTTCTGATCTTAAAAGAGAAAAAATCTGCTCTATGAAAGTAAAAGATCCCGGGCCGGGGATTTAGCTCAGTTGTTCCGGCACCTGCCTTGCAAGCACAAGGTCCACCGAGTTCGATCCCCGGTACCAAAACAAA
The DNA here is from genome assembly GCF_000247695.1 of Heterocephalus glaber. The sequence goes on along the minus strand of NW_004624857.1, from coordinate 2,818,415 downwards.
TAAATAAACAAACAAACAAATAAATAAAAAATTTTAAATTTAAAAAATTAAAAAAAAAAAAGAAAGTAAAAGATCCTGGGGGCATTTAGCTCAGTGGCACTGTGCCTGCCTTGCTAACGCAAGGTCCTGAGTTTGATCCCCGGTACCACACACACACACAAAAAAAGAAAGTAAAAGATCCTTATTATGATATCAAAGTCCTTTCCTAATATGGTTCCTTCAAACTCATTCTCTCAGATTCCTCCTCACCCAGTCTGTAAGTCTGCCATTCCACTCAGTGTGCTCTCTAATGACAGTGTTTTCACACATGTCCTCAGTCTACAATTTCCTTTCCTCAAGAAAAGTGTTTATTCATAACAGTTCAGGTCTACTGTCGGTAAGACTCATTCTCCTAGGCAGAGTTACACTATTACAATACTTAGCACAATCCTATTAATGCATTTACTTATCTGCTCCCCTATTCAACCATGTGCTGTTCAATTATTGTTGTACCACCAGTGTCCATCATATATAGTGAGCTCAGTAATAACTATGATTAATAAAGAGTGTTGAGGGATGGGGATTTAGCTCAGTGGTTCCGGCACCTGCCTCAAAAGTGCAAGGTCCCAAGTTCAATCCCCAGTACCAAAAATAATAATAATAATAACAATAATAATAATAATTTTTAAAAAGCAAGTGTTAGGCCGGGGATTTAGCTCACTGTTCCGGCACCTGCCTTGCAAGCACAAGGTCCCAAGTTTGATCCCCGGTACCAAAAAAAAAAAAAAAAAATAGCAAGGTAAATGGGTAACTTCTTAATTATCTAAAGTGCAGTAAGAAGTTAGGTCATCAGTTTATCTTTTGCTTTTAATGCAGAAACAAATTTTGTTAACCCTCCCTTTGTAATATCTCCAGAGTCAGACTGTTTCTCACCATCTCCATTGCTACCACCCTGTTTCAGCTACCCTCTTTTTTTTTTTTTTTTTTTTTTGTAGCTGGGTTCAAACTCAGGACCTTGCGCTTGCAAGGCAGGCGGTGGCACCACTGAGCTAAATGCCGACCCGAGCTACCCTCATTTTTATCAAGGTTAGGGAAGTTGTTTTCTGACTGGATTGCTTGTTTCTTCTCTTGCCTGGGCATCCTCAGTCTTCTATTCAACAACCACAATGATTTTATTTTCAGTATAAATCAATGTATCACTGCTATGCTCAGAAATTCTAATTGCTTCCCATCTCCTAAATTAAGAAGTTCCAGGGCCGGGAATTTAGCTCAGTGGTTCTGCCGCCTGCCTCGCAAGCGCAAGGACCCAAGTTCGATCCCTGTACCAAAAAAAAAAAAAAAAAGAAGTTCCGGGGCTGGGGATTTAGCTCAGTGGCACCGTGCCTGCCTCGCAATGCCTGCCTCAAAAGCGCAAGGTCCTCAGTTCGATCCCCGTACCAAAAAAAAAAGAAGTTCCATACACTTAAATTCATCCTGTAAACCATTCTGTGACCCATCTATAAATATTGCCTTCCCTTAGGTTACTGTGGTTAAAATGTGTCCCTGTGTCAAGGAAGATATGGGCCTAGGCCAATGAAGGAACAATGAAGGACTGCCATTTACCAAACTGGGAAACCTAGCCAGGAACAGGCAATGAGTATCTAGTAAATTTTAGAGTGAAAATGTTGAATGGCAACTAGATAGATATACAAGCCTCAAATTCAAATTTAAATGAAACTAAATGAGTACAAATAAGACTCCAAAGTTTAAAGACTGAGAAAATCAGGAAGGAGATGAAGTTGCAAGAAAACTAAAAATGGTGTCCTGAAAGCCATTAAAATGTAATTCCATTAGTCTGGGATTATAAATCAATAATTGAAAAAAGAAATTCATAGAGCCTTCAATACCATCTGTAATGAGTACTTATTGAAGGACCCTAGTTAGCAAAACAGACTCCATATTGCTTCTGGACCCACCTGCCTGCCCTTTAGATGAACTCAGAAGAAGGAAGCTTAGAAACCTCCTCCCCTTAGAAAGTCTCTTTAGAAACAACAATTAATCAACTGTTGTTTTACAAATGTTCTAAGGGCAGGACGTTCCGCTTCTGTACCTTTTGCTTGCTTTGCTAGTTCTATCCCATAGCGGGGCCTAGAAACTGTTGGCCTCAAAGGTGTATAAAACATGCTTGTCTCCCCCGGGTCCCAGCCGGTAATAAACTCCTGTGTGGATTTAATATCGGTCTCTGGTTGGTTCTCTCTCGCTGGGTGTAACACTTATTATGCTTAATTCTTCCTGAGTCTGTCTCCTTGCTTGGCATCGATGACACCACAAGGTCCTGGGTCTCCTGCCTTACCTTTCACTATTCTTTTTACAATTCCTTTCCATGCTCTTCTTCTTGCTTATTGAATTGAGGTTTCTCTTGAGCCACCTTCTCTATATAAATTATCTTCTTCAGGAATCTCATCTACTCTCCTGGATTTAGTTACATGAATTATGTATTTAAAATGTCATGATTTATTTTATAACTTTATATGACATAAAAATTTTATATGACTTTTTACTTTAGGAGAAAAACATTCAGATCTATTACGAAAATTCTGGCCATTCAAATTTGCGCAAAAAGTTTCTGGTAGAAAATTTTCCTTCATGTATTTAGTTTGAAGTATTTTTTTTAAAAGACAGTGAAATGGGCCAGGGATTTAGCTCAGTGGTTTCACCGCGTGCCTAGCAAGCTCAAGGACCCGAGTTCGATCCCCAGTACCAAAAAAAAAAAGAGATAGTGAAATGAGTTTTAAAATTACAGAAGTTGTAATAGGATCACTATAAGAAGAATTCTTATTTTTCTATATACTTATGAAGATTTAAAGAAATAAAAAAATATTTTACCTGGTTGGCACAAAATCCTGTAGCCAAAAATAGGATATCAGTGTTGATAATATTATGGATAAAGATGTTGCAAATCCTTTTAAAATATTATCTGCATACTTAATCACAGCAGCTATAACAAGGCCTCCAAGTGCCTGTAAAAGTTTTAAGACATTATTTTTTATTACTCAGTGAAGCTTTAGGCTTTTGTCCTATAAATTTAATCTCATTATTGTAAATGATTTACCTTAAGCATCTCTTATAACCACTAGATTTGTAGGTTTGGTACAATGACACTCTTATTTCAAAAGGTATTCACATGGAGTTTGATCATACTATTATCAGAGGGAAGACAAAAATACATCTTTCAGCTTCACTTGCTCTTAGTCAACCTAATCATTCATTTTGGAGCTCACATCTCTGGGCAATACATAAATTTCTTTCTAGCATTGCTGTAAATAACACCTCTGGTAAGTGTCATTGTAACAGTTACCTAGGTTACTTTTCAGGGACTTGAGGCCATTTTTGCTGTAAATACTGACTCTTCACTAGGACCTGCAGATATATGATAGGTGACTGGAATAGGCCAGAATGGGATGCTTGGCCTCTCTTCACATACTGTTTCCTATGTTGCCCTCACCTTTAAGTAAAATTCTACTTAGCTTTGCATATAGACACATGGATTATTTGCAAAATATTTTGCCTATAACTATAATGTAGAGTCAACTTCACCTAAACTTGCTTAGTATCTTCCCATCCCCTTTGGGGTTAACGACACCTACCAGCCACATGACCAGAAACATCAAACCATAAAGGGATAAAAAAGTGGTACCAAGTTCCTGGAAGATCATCTATTCTAAGACATGAATATGTGTCCCCTTAATTCCCTATCTCTCTCTCTCATTATTCCTATCCTGTATCTGTAACCCCTCACTCTCTCTGGAGTTGAGAAGCTGATTTGTAAGCAAAGCTCCCTCTTCCTCATTCTTTGGCCAAGAATAAAATCTTCTCTCTCCAGACCACACTGGTTTTTCAATGGGATAAGCTTCTAGACCCGCACTTGGTAACAATATTATAAAAAAAATTTATCCTTACCCAAATTATTAATTAGACATCGCTTCTTTAGACAAATGTGCAAAAACTGATTACTGAATAGTGAAATAGTTTTACTTTTGAGTAAAGGTTAATTTAAAATGTATGAGTTTTGTTTTACTTCTGTTTTTGTCTTTGTGTTAATAGGGACTGAACTCAGGGAGCACTGAGCACATGTCCCCAGCCCTTTTTACTTTACTTTCACAGGGACTCCCTAAATTGCTCTAAATTGAACTGATGGTCCTGCTGCTTCAGCCTCCCAAGTAGCTGGAAGGTTAGGAATAGCTGGGATAAGCATATCCCATCCCATCTAGCTTTATTTTTCTTCTCCCAGTACTTAAAGAGACTGAGCCCAGGGCCTGCATGCTAGATAAGCACTCTACCACTGAGCTACATCTGCAACTCTCCCAAATTTTTTTTACTAACCTTTCAATAGCCTCCTAACTTGGCTTTCTTATAGATTTTCCCTATCCCATTTCTCATTGTTGAGATTACTCTTCCTAAAGTACAGTACTAATAGTGCTCTTAGCCCTTTTTTTGTTTTGTTTTCACTTTTTGAGATAGGACTCATTTTGTAGTTCAATCTGGCCTTGAACTATTTAGCCTAGGCTGGCCTCAAACTCATGGCAATCCTCCTGCCTCAGGCTCCCAAGTGCTAGGATTACAGGCATATACTACCATGTTCCACCTTTCTCTTCTTTTCTTTCTTCTTTTTCTTTCCCTATTGGTGCTAGGGATAGAACCCAGGACCTTATATATGGTAAGCAAGCACTCTACCACTGTGCTATACTCCCAGCCCTATGCACTCTCTTTGTAAGTATATAAAGAACTTTCTACCAAATCCCTCTCAAATTCCAGATTGTGGCTACTTAACAAATGAGGTTTGAGGGGAGGTTAGGGTACAGCTCAGTGGTAGAGGACTCCTCTAGCATTTCTAAGGCTCTAGGTTCAATCCCAAGCACTGCAAAACGGTTTACTGCAAAGCTGAGTATCCCTCATCCAAATACAAAATGCTTCAAAATCTTGACCATTTTTGAACACTGACATGCCACAAACGGAAAATTCCACACTTGACCTTCTATGATGTATTGAACAACAGCTGTATTGAAAATACTGTACTGTGTAAAATTACCTTCAGATTATGTGTATAAGATGTATATCTAAAAAAACACAATTTGGGGCCAGGAATTTAGGCGCTGGTGGCACTGCACCTGCCTTGCAAGCTCAAGGTCCTGAGTTTGATCCCCAGTACAGGGGCGGGGGGGACGACACAGCAAAACAAAACAATTTTGTGTTTAGACTTAAGTTCCATTCCCAAGATACATCATTATAGGCAAATATTCTAAAATCCAAAACCTGAAGGCAATGATTTGTATCTTTATTTTCATGTCCTCCTGAGTACTCAGTAAGTTTCATTTGAGGGGTAAGGAGGGTTTAATGTTTTTAGTGGTTTCCTTTTTTTTGTTTTGTGGTACTGGGTATTAAACCCAGGGCCTTGAGCATATTAAGCAAGTGCTCTACCACTGAGCTACATCTTCAGCCCATTTTATTCTTTGAGATAGAGTCTCATCTAGTTGGCCAGGTTGGCCTCAAACTTGTGATCCTCCTGGCTCAGCCTCTAAAGTACAGTGAGCACCACTATGTCTGGCACTAGAAAAAAAATTTTTTTCCAAGACAGGGTCTTGTTATGTAGTCTAGGCTGGCTTTGAACACACTATGTAGTCAGGGCGGCCTCAAATTTGCAAACATCCTGTCTCAGCCTAAGTACTGAGATTACAGAGATGCATCAACATGCCCAGCCCTAAATGAGTATTTTCTGAAAAATTACTCCACTCTTGAACAACTTCAAAATAGTTATAAACTGAAGAAATGTGACAACCTAATAACTATAAATTGAATTTTAAAATTGTTGCAGAATTAAATGTTTCTTGGATTTTAAACCACAGACCTTCTATGTAATGATAGAGCTACAGAAAACCCAAAAGTTGTTTGCTCTTAGCTTAAACTTTATTCTTAAACTTGCATTTTCACAATGTTACGTTTAAATACTCCAGAGTTCAATCATAAGCCTTTTTCAATTAAGTTGACATAAGCACAACAAGACCAGTAGTACTTTAACTTCCCTCGATAAAGTAAGTACAATGAGAGAACTAACGAGAGAATTTTTTCCCCTAAAATCAGCATGTGTGTATATATAGCTACTTTGATTCTCTATAATAAAATAATATTTATTAGCATTAAAGACTTTACATGCTTTACCTGAAGGACAACAACTATCCAGGTCAGTTGGTTATATCCCTGAAAAAATCCATTCTTTGATACCAATTCTCCATCATAAATATACACACCCATCAATCCAAATATACTCCCAAAGAAACCTAAAAAACAATGAAGTCTATGTCATATAGTTTTTCTGAAGATATATTTATCTGTTGGCATTCCAAATAATTTTATACCTTATTCCAAATAATTTTATACTTTATTTATACTAATTTTTTTACTCGGTTAGTAAGTACTTTTACTCGGTTCTTTCTTTCTTTTTTTTATAAGACAGTGTCTTTGCTAAGTCATTAAGTTGCCCAGGCTGAGCTCAAACTTGCAATCCTCCTGCCTCAGCCTCTCAGAGTGCTGGGATTACAAGCATATACCACCATGCCCAGCTGGTTTACATAAACTTAACAACAAAAGTATACTTGATATTATATTATAACTATAAGACATAAGAATATAAGAAGGCAAGGCAAAGACATAAGAATATTTTAAAAAAACAAAAATACCAACCTTCAAGCACTAAAATAATATTAACTATATAATTACATTGCTGTCCCAGCATAAATTACATGATTATATGGCTGCTCATGCAAATATCTGTAAGATGCTCACTTTAACACATCATTTTGTCCTGTATATCTTATATCTTTCCATTGCTATGTTTAGATTTGTTTACTTTCATATATGTATATATAAAAGCTCACGTATGTGATAGCATTGTTTTGTATTTAGACATTTTGAAAGCACAATAATCAATATCCAAAAAGTCAGGGCTGAGAAATAATCATATAACTGTACACCATTGGAAGGTGCACAGATTATTGAATTCTTATTGTTAGAGCTAGTCAGCTCAGTGAATGCAAAGCTATCTTGTTCACTGCTGAATTCTCTAAAATATTGCCTATCCCAGGATTACTGGACCTAAAAAATTTCCAGGAGCACTGCTAAGCTATGGATGAACCCATCTCTCTCTCTCTCTCTCTCCCTCTCTTTCTTTCTCTCTCTCTCATTCCTTGTGGGGCATTGGTAAATGTATATAACATATTTTAATTATTTTCATCCCCTTTACTTCTCCTCTCTCTCCCTTCCCTTCATTCCTTAGTCCAGGACCCACCTCTTATGGGTAGTTTTGGAATATATTTAAAGAGGACAGGGATAAATAAGTTTTTCTTATATACATAAAGCTTAACTAGGCAGCTTTCTATGATGAAAAGGAACTAAAAACAATGTAAAATACTATTAAAATTTCATTTATGCCTGCTCTTTCTTAATGTGTCTAATTTTCAACATAAATTAATCCTGCCAGATAATTACAAAGGACTCCTGAATATATTTTTTAATTTAACTTATAAGTAACTGATAATTACATACGTATGTTTTATATTCTTTCTTCCTTTCTTTCTTTCTCTCTCTCTTTCTTTCTTTCTTTTTTGAGCTAGATTGTCACACAAAGGCCCAGGTTTGGTCCCCAGCTTATGACACTACTGGGAGGTGACAGAACTTTTACAAGGTAGGAACTAGTGGAAGGTCTTAGGTCACTGGGGGCAAGCCCACCAAGGGGACAGTGAAATCCTGTCTCTCCATCTCTGGTTCCCAGCAACTACAAGATGAACAGCTTTTTCTACCATGTGCTCCCATCATGACTTACTACCTTACCACAGTCCCAAAAGCAATAGGGCCAACTAACCATGGACTGAAACCTCTAAAATTGTTAGCCAAATAAAACTCTCTTTGTAAGTTAGTTCATCTGAGATATCTGTTACAGTGATGGAAAGTATATAAGGATGCATACATGTCATACATGTCAGTATGTACAGACCTACTATATTCTAACAGCTGCATAATATTCCACTGTCTGAATATTATAAAATATGTATGGAACAACTGTGTCCCAGGAACTATTCTAAGTGCTTTATGCATATTACTTACTATAACCCTATGAGATAAATACTTGTATGTCTACTTTATACATGAGGAAACTATAAGCTCACACTATAATAAATAATGGTTTCATCTGAATCTAAGCAGTATGGCTCTGTAGTCTGATCTTTTTTTTCCTCCCCCTCTTGGAATCTATAATCTGTTTGTTTGTTTGTTTGTTTTTTGGGTACTGAGGACCAAGCTTGGGACCTTGCGCTTTCGAGGCAGACAGCAGAACCACTGAACTAAATCCCCAGCCCTGGAATCTATGATCTTAACCACTATTAAGATCACTATTATGATCTTAATCCACTATTTATCAAAACAATAATTTATTAAACCAGTCCACTCTTCTATTTTTTACATCATAACCAATGCTGAAATGAAGAACCTTGGACATCTATTTTTTGCTTTTGTAGGATAAATTCTCATTTGGGTGTTAAATTCTTACATCAAAGCCTATATTTATTTAAAAATTTTGTAGGTATAACCAAATTGAGATCTAACAGGGTTATATAAAAATCTGTATTCCTAGCAACAATAGGTAACAGTTCCTGTTTTTCCATTCTCTGGCTAAGATTTCTTATCCATTTGCTGATCTTTTATAATTTGATACTTGAAAAATGCTATTATGTTATTTCAATTTTTGTTCTTGTAATATTGAGTTATCTATAACTTTTGTTTTTTGTTACTGAAGATCGAACTAGGGACCTTGTGCTTGCGAGGCAGGTGGTGGCACCACTGAGCTAAATCCCCGGCCTTAACTTTTTTAAAGTATTCTTTCAAAAATTTTTCAATTGGCTCACAATTTTTCCATGAGAATAGTGCTGTCAGATCAAACCATGAAGCACCACTGATCAAGAATTCTGATTTATCTTCCATTTTTATCTTCCAATACAAGAAAATTTTAGCCAACTCATATAAACCTTGAATATTTTTTTTCTGTCTGCACATTTATATAAATAACTGATATTAGTGCTTACTACAATGTACATGCAAAACATGTACTCTATGTGTTATCTCATTTAACCCTCATAGCAACATATAAGATAGGTACTATAACTAGGTACTACACTTTATAGATGAAGAAAGTGAAGCACAAAAAGTTTAAGTAACTTCTCAGAGGTCACATAGGTGATAAGTAATGAAATCAGGATTTGAGATAACTTAAAAAATGGTAAATCAGGGGCCAGGGATTTAGCTTAGTGGTTTCACCACCTGCCTCGAAAGTGCAAGGTCTCAGGTTTCATCCCGGGTACTAAAAAAAAAAGGGGAAATAAAGTTGCTTAATGGATTTAAGCCTGTGAATCTGTCTTCCAGACAAACTGAGCAAAAGATAATTAAATTTTGCTTTAAAAATATTTACCTTGAATGTTTATTCTTTAAAAAAAATACATTTCTACAAATTTCACAGAGAAACAAATTCTATGTGATAAAATGGAGGTTCAGGTTTTTTTATATTAATGAAAAAAGGATAAATTTTAAAAAGGTAAAAGGATAAATTTTAATCACATTTGGAAGGTATAACTTAAAATATGGGTCAATTTGAGTATAGTTTACCATTTAGGAGCTGGAGAGACAGCCATGATTGCTATGATTGCTGATCAAGAGAAACATGGTATATCTATTAAGTAAATCTGATTTGGGTTTGGGGGTGGTTTAAAAAATAAAACCCTAAAGTCACAAGGACAAAGGCTTAAAATAGAAGATGTTGATTTGCAAATGAGTTGCTTCTCACGTGGACAGTTTTATATGTAGCCCTATCCAAAAGGAATATAAGCCCAAGAATACTGTGTTGGAATCCACGTGTGAGGATTGGAATATAACAATACTATACTCTAAATATTTGTTGAAAGGCAAACCTTCAGTGTGGTTTTTTTTTTTCTTTGAGCTGCATACCTTCGGTTAGAAAAATGCTGTAGTATTTAAGGGCTAAAACACCGAAATATAAAGGCATTTTTAGGTGTTAAAAGAAATGAAAAGTTAATCACTGCCAACTTCTTTCATTTAAGTATCTTAATCCCCTTTTCTAGGAGTAAAATATGTGAGCTACTTGCAATAGCTTCTGGGAAAAAACAGCAACCAAGGATAAATTTACTAAGCCTCAATAATGAGGACAGAACAAGCTTTACTCTTATTTCAAATCTAAAGGTCCATATTCTTGAATAAAGGGCATTTTTGAAAAGGCAAAAACATTGCCAGATATTTGTATCAATAGCAGATTTTAGGCAAGGCTTATTTAAAAATGTATACAGAAATTTATAAATACAACATAATCATTTTTTTTGTTACTCGGGATCAAACTCAGTTCTTTCTGCTTGTGAAGCAGGCAGCGGAACCACTGAGCTAAATCCCCAGCCAACATAATCATTTTTTAAAATATATTAGAGAACATTTGAAACTTACCAAGCTGAATGTTTCTTATCCATACTGATTGTTTTGTTTCTTTTAAGATTTTCTCAAAATAAACTCCAGCAAAGCCACTTGAAAAACAGGCTGTGAGAACTGCCATGAGGCCCACAAATTGAGAGCCAGCTGAGAGTTCTTTAGAATCAAGCTCTTGGGAATCTGAGGGCCACTAAATACAAGCAAAAACAAAACTGATATTTAATTATATCTTACAAAGTGCATATTATGAGCCCACACAGACCTTACATAAAAATGCATCCAATATCATTTAGGAACTGCAGAGGAGAGCTTTTGAATAAAAGTCTTAGAATCATTAGGTTTTTCCCCCCCAGTAATAACATATTACTATTTCAATTTATGATTTCAAAAAATACCTTAGGGGACAATAAATATTTACATTTCATTTATTACAGAGACCAATCTATTATATTAAGATAATCCTTTAAAGTCTAATATTTTAAAGACTAGCATTGCAAACACAGGTAGATGAAAGGATTAGAATTGTATGTTCCCTTTGTTGCCTCAGCAAAAACATAGGAAACTGGAAAGAAATGTGCTAAATCAAGCAAAATAAAGAAAAACACTTCTAAGGAAAGAGGTCTATCAGTAAATGAAGGAAAACTGAGTACTCTTGAAAGAAAATGTTTTGGAAGGGACTCCAAGATCATCATACCAAGTAAGATACCCTAAGATGTTACTGACCCTGATCTAATCCATTGATACCTTATAACTACTGTTAAATTTTCTATCAAATCTATTTTTTCACTTCTCTGATAGATCTTCTACTAGCTGGACTTCTTAAAGCCATTTTTCCTTTTGAAAGTGTACTGTTCATTGTTACCAAAGACTTCTCAATGTATTCAATAACTCTTAATATCAAAATTGGAGTCCTGTGGGTGTGGTGGCACACACCTGTAATTCCAGCACTCCAGAAACTGATGCAGAAAAATCACCCTGAGTTCAAAGCCAACCTGACAGTGAGTTCTAGGCCAGTGTGAACTATGTAAGTAAGACCCTGTCTCAAAAAACAGAAACAAAACAAAAAAATCAGAATTATTCACTTATTATTCAGCTTGCCTTCATTGTGGCACTGTTATTGATTCCTTGCCTCTTGGAATGGCCTGCTTTTCTTGGTCCTCTCCTCCCAATCTTTATTCTTGCAGTACTCAATAGACTTTCTGTAAGGATGGAAATGTTCTATAATTCTGCTGTCCAATAGGGTAGCTACTATCTTCATGTGACTATTGAGCAACTGATAGGTGGGCAGTATGACTAAAGAACTGAAATTTTAAACCAAGTATGGTAGTGCAACATCTATAATCCCAGCACTTGAGAGACTGAGGCAGAATTGCCGTGCATTTGAGTCCAGCCTGGGCTACATAGTGAGTTCAAGGCCAGCCTGAACTACATATCAAGACTCTACCTCAAAAAACAAAGGAAAAAAAAGAAAAAGAACTGAAATTTTAATTTGGTTTTGATTAGTTAAATTTAAATAGCCACATATGGCTTCTAACTCTACAGTAGAGTTTATATTAAAGCTCTCCTTGCTGAAGAGTTAATCACAAAAGTACTGGCATCTCTTCTGAGTTCAAGTCCCAGATTTCAGTTACTGCTGTTCAAAAACTTATTACTTCCTTAAAGCCTGTATGATTAAAATCTGTCCTCCAAGACCAACTTTTTTTCTTGGTGGCACTGGGGATAGCAATGAGCTACATCCCCAGTGCTTTTTTTTTCTTTTTTTTTTAACACAGCATCTTACTAAGTTGCTAAATTATTTAATGACACAAACTAATCTATATGTGAAGAGAATAACATACTCCATGAAGGAAATCAATAAAGAATCATCATCAGAAAGATTGTAAGAGAACCAAGAAAATAATTTCAGGGAAGCTGACAGACATTAAGGGGGTAGCTAATAATATCAAATGTTCTACATATCTAGTAAAAATCAGCTTTATTTTACATCCAGTTTATTTCCTTAGTCATAGTTTTCTCCCTCTCTCCCTTCCTTCTTCCTTTCCTTTCTTTCTGTCTGTGCTGATAGGGATCAAACCTAGAGCCTTGTGACATTAGGCAAGCACTCTACCACTGAGTAACATCCCAGCCCAATTTTTTTGGGGGGGTGGTACTGAAGATTGAGCCCAGGGCCCTTACACTAAGCTAAATCCCAGCCCGCCCTTTTGTATTGTGAGATAGGGTCTCACTAAATTGCTGGGGCTGGGTTCAAACTTGCAATCCTCCTGCCTCAGCCTTCTCCCAAAGTGCTGGATTACAGGCACGTGCCACTGATCCTAACTCATTTATTCATTTCTTTATATAAGATTTTATTTTTATTTATTTCTATCACAGTGTCAGTGTATTTTTTAATAAAGGAAGACCTCAAAAAATATGCCCACATTTATTTACTTCAACAATAGACCCATATTCTCTAGGCAAAATAAATAAGGTTTTGAAACACTGATGAAAATGAAACGTATACTTATCTTAAATATTACCTGTACACAAGCAACTCCTGTCATCAAAATTACTAGGGAGAGCCACTGGTACACACCTAACTTTTTACTAAGCATAGACACAGAAAACAATGCCGTTGTAAGAATTTTCAACTGATAGGTGACCTGAAAAGAAAAATACCAATATTATCATTTGTTTGTTTGTTTCTTAAAAGGACTACGAGAAATGTATTTTAAGTACCTGATAGGTAGCTGCATCTAGATTTGACAGTGCCACATAGAGTAAATTATTCTGAAGAGTATATATCCCTGACGGAATAGCAAGCTTAAGTGTTTCCATTGGCTTATTAAGAATTTCATCATGTAGTACTCGATTCAGTGCTCTTAGACTACATTCTAGAATAAACAAGTGAAATAAGAAAAATCAGTAATTAAGTACCTCCAAGTAAGTTGAACATGCTTTCTCTCAAGGTCTCAGTTTTCTAATTTGTAAACAGAGGAAATTGAGACACATGTTAAATTACTTTTCTGTCTGAAATATACTTTGGTGATGCTAATTTTTCAAATGTTAAATATTATAAGGGAGTACATTACGAAGAACATTATCCTTATATTCTTTCACTCCCATATACAGTATAGCCAAAGTGATTATGTATCTACCTATACACAAATGTGTGTACACACACACACACACATTTATGATAACCAAAAGCTCAAGTATTCTTTACTATAGTAATAATATAAAAATTTTTATTTTGTGCATTCTCATTTATCATAAGCCATTCATGGCGACTAATAATTGTAAAGATTTAATCATGAAAACAAGGTAAATCAGGGGGTGGATTTGGCTGCAAACAACAGAAAATCCAACTAACACTAGCTCAACTTGTCTCATACACCATGAGTCCAACTCTAAGGTTTCTATAGCAACTCAGGGACTCCCCTCTCTGTATATTTAAATATACTGGATTTTACCTTCACACTTTTCATTATCTGCATGACATCCAATAAGGTCACCAAATGACTCCTGAACCACTGGTTCTTGTTTTAGGTAGCAAGAAGGAAGAGGAGGAAACAACAGCCTTTAAGGTATCTTTCTGTGCTCCCATTGACCTAGACTACATTAGTTCCCCATACCTGCAAGGGAGTTGGGAAATCAAGTCTTTTCCTTTATTTCCTCTGTATTAGTGACAGGAAATAGAGAAAGGAATTGAAAACAGACTTTAAACTAGCCAAACTACAGTATTAATCACAAAAAATGTCAAAAGAATTTTCAGAGATAAATGAACTCAAGAAAGGAAAAATTGTAAGAACCCCTATACTTTACCAAAATGGCATGTTGTAGATGACTTCCTCGAATATAAACAGGAAAACTTTGATCATGACAAACTTCTGTTTTGTTTTATTTTTGAGACAATCTTGCTATTCAGTCCAAGCTGGCCTTGAAGAACTAGCTATGTAGCCCAGGATGGCCTCAAACCCACAGTTTCTCCTGCTTTATCCTCCCCGATACAGGAATTACAAGTGTGGACCACCAGGCCTGGGCCCAGCCCAAGAAAACATTTTTCTTGTGGATAGTTGTTTGTTTTTGTGGTACTGGGGATTGAACCTAGGAACACTCTACCAGCTTGCTCTATCTATCTATCTATCTATCTATCTACCATCTATCTATCTATTTTTAATTTTGAGACAGGATCCTACTAAGATGCCCAGGTGGGACTCAACTTGTGATCCTCCAGATTCAGCCTCTCTGGGATTAGAGGCATTAAAGGTAGAATGTTTTTTGAAATGAAAACAATTTAAAGATCTCTACCTGCTACCCTTTTCTGATTCAAAAAGAAAAAAAAATTGTTAACTAAAATAAAAATAACTAGAAGACTTTTTTCTTAGATTTATCAGAAAAAATCTAAAAACATTAGCTTATTTTTATTTTTTTTAATTTTTTTTAAGATTATTTTTAAATGCAACTTTAAAATGATTAATGTTATCATGATTTCTTCTCTAAAGAGAAAGCTTTGTTCCACATTCCTACCAATTCCTGGTAATGTTAGACTTCTTTTATAAACCACTGTATTTTGTGGTTTTGATTTCCATGATTGCACGTGAGATTGAGCTCATTTGTTTTATTTTTTGAATACCATTTGGAACTGAACCCAAGACCTTGCATTTGCCAGGTAGGGCTTCTTCACTGAGCACCCTCTCAGCCCTGGGCATCTTTTAACATAGTTGGCCAGTCAGGTCTCCTCTTCTGTGACTTGCCTATTTATATCTTTTGGCTCCTCTTCTACTGACTTGCTATCTTTTCCTGGGTTGTAGGAGTTGTTGTAATTCTGGATATTAATTATTAGTGGTTAAATGTGATATAAATATCTTCCAGCAAACTGTGTCTTGTCACTTCACTTGGTTTGATATATGTATGCATATTTTTCATTTTAATGTATCTCCCCAAATGATCTGTTTTTTCCTTTATGGATTATTTTTATCTTTATGTCTTGTTTGAAAAAAAAGAAAGTTAATGCTAAAGTCATAAACTTTGTTTTTAAATATTAATATTTTATTTGCTTGGAATTTATTTTTGCATATAGTGTATCTATTTGTGTTTCAATTCACTGAAAGCTGGTTTCATTGCATCCTTCCACAATGCAGTTATTTATGTTAAGAATATCTTTGGCAAAATAAAAATTAAAAGAAAAAAAAGAATATCTTTGGCTCCACAGTGTTAAATGCAGTGGATGCTTGTATTCATCTAGTTCACCAGTGATGGTGAAGCTTTTAGAGACCAATGCCAAAACTGCAACCCAAAACTCACATATTTATCGCCAAGTGCTAACACGGCCATTAAACCTGAATACTGAGGTTTTAGTTTAGAAAACTCATATTGTCTCACGTGCTGACAGAAAGGGCTCTGCGCGCCTGCTGCTGATTTGAATCTGATCTCTAAAGACTAGAGATGATTTAAAGCTCAGTCTTTGGCTTTCTTCTCTTCTAGTATATATAACAGGTTAGCTCATTCAGTCCTTGATATTCTGATTCCTTTTTGCAATCCTTGACTTTAAGGCAATAAACTGACAAATCTTACATTTGACTTTTATTTGACTTTTCAATTTGAATGTTTCATAGTATCTCAAACTTAACAGGACCCAAAAGAGAAGCCCTAAATTTCCTTCAAATCTATCGTCCATGTATCATTGCAGCACTCATCCATTAATTTAATCTAAAAACCTAGAAATTACTTCTCAAACTAGATTCCTTTTTCCTGACCTTCACATATCCTATTAGCAAGTCATGTCAAATTAAATTCAAAAGAAGATACATAAATACTCAAGAACTGGAAAATCATCATTGGTATTGGTGATTAGAGACATGTAAGTCACAATCACAATGAGGTATCACTTCACACACACTTGAATGGCAGTAATATAAAAAGAGGAAGAGGGATAAGTTTTGGTGAGAATGCCGAAAAACTGGAACCTTTATACATTGCTAATGAAAATATAAAATGGTGCAGCTGCTGTGAAAAATAGTTTGACAGTTTCCTAAAAAAGGTAAACACAGAACTGCTAGGTGACCAAGCAATCCTACTCCTATATATACAAAAGAAATGAAAACAGGGATTCAAACAGCATTATTACAGTCTTATTCATTGTCCATTCCATAACTGTTCACAAGAGCCAAAAGGTGGAAACAAGCACAGTGTCCATCAATATATGAATAAACAGAAAATGGTACATTTACACAATATAATATTATTCAGCCATAAAAGAAATAAAGTTCAGTACACATTTTATGGAGAAGTATTGAAAACATTATGCTAAGTGAAATAAGCCAGGCATGAAATGACAAACATTATATGATTCAACTTAGGTGAAATATCTAGACTAGGCAAATTCATAGAGACAAAAAGTAAATTACAGGTTATGAGGCACTAGATATAAGGACAAATGGAGAGTTTTTAATAGTTACACAGTTTCTGTTTGTGACTTGACATTAAAAGTCATTAAAATGGCAAATTTTAAGTTAGATATATGCATTACTACAACTTAAAACAATAATTGAATACTCCCAAAACCACTGATTTGTACACTTACAGTGGGCAAATGCATATATAGGGCCCTGGGTTTATTCCCAGTACTATAAAAGATAAAATAAAAAGCATAAACTGTGGCTGAGATGTAGTTTAGTAGAGTATATACTATGTGCGTAGCATGCTCAAGGGTCAATCACTAGCACCAAAAGGAAACAAAAATAAACAAAAACCAGAGAAATTACATGGTTTATGAATTACATCTCAGTAAAACTGCTTTTTAAAAAAACTATCAAGCCGGTGATTTAGCTCAGATGTTCGGGCACCTGCCTCGCAAGCGCAGGGTCCCAAGTTCGATCTCCAGTACCAAAAAACAAAAACAAAACTATCAAATTAGTCACTGTTAGACTAATCAGTGTAACAAAAAATAAAGTCTTTAGTAAAACATTATGACCCTTCTAAAGTTCTAACAGTTTTGGAATTATAAAATTTACTTATTCTCAAATTATCATACTATCTAAGTACAGGAAACCACAATTCATATTTATATTACACAGAAGACATGAATCATAACACAGATTAAATTAATAACATAGTAAACTGGGCCGGGGATTTAGCTCAGTGGTTTCCGCCGCCTGCTGAACAAGTGCACGGACCCGAGTTTGATCCCCAGTACCAAAAAACAAACAAACAAATAACATAGTAAATTTCTACTAAGGTAAAACTTTTGGGAGGGTTTGTTTAGTTTTTTGGTTTTTTTTAAAAGTCTCTGTGTAGGTCAGGCTGTCAGGCTGGCCTTGAACTCACTATGTAGCCCAGGCTGGCCTGGAACTCAGCAGCCATATTCCTGCCTCAGCCTCCTGTGTGCTGGGATTACAGAAATGTGCCACCATGCCTGGCTTGTTCTGTTTCCTGAGACAGTGTCTCACCATGTATCATAGGCTGGTCTATATCACGATATACAATCCAGGCTAGAATAGAACTTGGAATCCTCCTGCCTCAACGTATCAAGTACTGGGATTAAAGGCATGAACCATTCCCAACTAAAACCGTCTTAATAAAAATTTTTAAAATACTTCAATGTTCTTTCTACTAGCTCAATTAGAAAAATGCAAGAATTCAAATATGTAGTTACCAATACATATTTACATATATGTTAATTAAATTAATTTAAAACAAAAAACCTAGATACCTACTACTGTCTTTGTAGACTAATAAAAGGCAGGCCATTATCTTCAAAACTTCAGCAACAACCACTGCTGTAGAAGATAGATAACGAGGTCCCTCCTCCTTTAAAGTCCTAGAATAACGCATTGTTAGAACCAAACTGGTAGTCTGAAAGACCAAAATTCCCAAAGAAAGGTATTTTAGGTTGGAGGACATTGTTTTATCTTCATTTGCCTGAAAAACAAAATAAAACAGAGCAAATAAATAAAATTACAACATACAGAAATGTCTAATGAGAGACTGATTCTAGGCAAGGTAGAAAAAGCACCCTATTCTTCCAATTACCACCACCAAAAACCTTGGACAAAAGACAAATCAACTTCCAAAGACTCGATGCTGTGTAGTCTGTGGGACAGAACCTTGCCTGTCATCTCCATCCTGAAGGAACTAGAGAAGTGGTGGCCCTTCCCCTCTCACCACTATCTGGAGCCACTATGAAGTAGAGCGCTATTGGCCACTGCTACACAAAGTGAACAGCAGCAGAGGCAGTACCTTTCCTCCTCCCCAGTGACTCTTAATTAATATAGGAAGTTTAAGGAGCCGGAGTCCTATAATGCTCAAAATGTCCAGGATATAACTAAATGAGTGTAGCCATAACAAAAACCAGGAAAAATCTCAATTTGGATAAATAAGGATAATCAACAAACAACAATGTGGGGATCACAAAGATGACACAATTATCAGGCAAGAATTTCAAAGAAGCTATCACAAAAAATGCAGCCACAAGCAATTATGAACACCCTTGAAAATTTTAGAACCACAAAGATTAAAAAAAAGTAGTATAGGTATCCCACTTCCTCCAATGACAATAAATCCTTATATTTTCCTTAAAATAATTCAGTATTACTAAAAGTGATGCTTTTTTGATTTTTTATTTTATTATTATTTTTTTTTGTACCAGGGATTGAACTTGGGGCCGTGCGCTTTCGAGACAGGCAGCGGCACCACTGAGCTAAATCCCTGGCCCCTGATTTTTAAATTTTTTATTGGGGATTGAACCCAGACCTTCATATATTAGCATGTTACTACACACACTACTGTTACCGGGTAGCCTACTTCTAAAAGTGGCTCGGCAACTAAATACTGGATTCTGGGTTGCTCGCCTCTCCTTCTGAAGTTAGATTCCAGGTTCTTCGTGTCTTGAACAAAAAATGGAATGAACAAGCAAAAAAGCAACGGCAGAAAGCAAAAGTGAAGAGTGGGGGAGAAACTAGTTCTGCAGTGAGCTTGGGCCAAGTAAAGAGAAAAAAAGGTAAGAGTAAAAATAAAAGTACATTCAGCCTCTGGGAAACAGCATGGGCTATCGTGGAAAGTTAAGACATCACCACTCCATGTGGCTGCTGACCAAATCTCGAGGAAACCCGAGAAAACTTCTACATAGGGATCCTGATAGGCAGTGCTGGGTCCCAAGCCTCGGGTCAACCTCAGGTCATAGCATTGTGGCAAAGTGGAACGGTTTGGTGCTATAGCCAAGTGTTACAGTTCAGTGTTACAGCTGAGTGAGTGCCAAAGCTCTGAGGCACAGCCGAGCGTTATGGCTCAGCGTTGCAGCTACCGCAATTTGAAGACGAGACTCCAATGGTCACTTGAAGAGGTAGAGAAAAACCTTTATTATGCTGGTGGGCTCAGAGGAATTCATACTGGAAAGTCTGAGCATTTGACTAGAAACTGAAACCTTCTTATACAGGGGTCTACTATGTAGGCGAGCATGCTTACAGATGCAAGAGGACAGTTACTGAAATGGGCAGAGCTAACAGACCATTCCTGAGAGGGGTGGAGCTAATGGAACATTCCTGAGAGATCACTAAATTTAAACAGTCACGAAACATTTTGATACATTGGGCAGGAGCCCCAGCAGTACAAATTGTTACATTTCTGGAACAAAATATTCTGTGAAGGACCAGGGATTTAGCTCAATGGTTACGCGGCCTGCCTTGCAAGCGCAGAGACCCAAGTTCGATCCCCAGTACCTCCCCCCTAAAAATTCTGTGGAAAAAAACATGGAGGCAAGGCAAGAGCCTGTCTTATTGTATAATATTGCTCTATCATTTGCTCTTATATATGTGCATATAGTGCTGGGTGTAGTAGCACACACTCAGGAGGCTGAGGCAGGAGGGCTGCCCCAGACCAATCTGGGCTACAGAGTTGAGTTCAATGCCAGCCTGAACTACATAGTAAGACCTTGTCTCAAAAAACCAAAACAAACAAAAAAGGTATATTGATAGAGAAGTGCTATACAATAAGATAGGCCCTTGCCTTGCCTCCATTTTTTTCCCCACAGAATGTTTTATTTTGGAAATTCAAGTTTGTGTTGCTGGGCTCCTGCCCAATGTATCAAAATGGTTTGTGACTGTTTGAACTGTGTGACCTTTCAGGAAGGTTCTGTTAAACTCTGCCCCCTCACAAGAAGGTTCTGCTAAATTCCTCCCCCTCTCAGGAATGTTATGTAGCTCCACCCCCTGCTTCATTGAGCATGCTCACACAGCATGTGTTTGAGGAATGTTCTGTATCTCCCTCCACTCCACCCCCACTTCATTGAGCATGCTCACCTACTTTATAGATCCCCACATAAGGAGGCTCTCATTTCTGGTATAGTGCTCAGACTCCTCTGAGCCCGCCAGGGTTCACCAGCGTAATAAAAGATTTTTCTCCACCTCTTCAACTGACCATCAGATTCTTGAGTCTTCAAGGACTGAGAGCTGCAACCCAGGGCTGCCACACTGAGCTATAAAGCTCAGCTGTGCCTTCTGAGCTGTGGCACTTAGCTGTGACACTGAGCTGTAACACTTGACAATAGTACACAGCTGCTCTCCTCTGCCAATACAATATGGCTAATTAACATGGCTTCAAAATACATACAACAAAAACTAATGAAACCAATGAAAAAAACAGGTAATTCCAGTCATACTTTGAAATTTTTAACCTACTTTTCTCAATAAATAGTAAAACACATAGTTTTTTAAAAAGTCAGTAAGGATGTAGACAATCTGAATAATGCTATGAACCACCATAACTGTTCTACCCAGATCTTCCTTTCAAGTAAGATTTAATGCAGACTATGTGGGAGCCAATAGCTTTCCCACCCAAGGTAACATATTTTGCCCCAAATTGATCCAAAGATTAAATTCAATCCAAAACAAAAACCCCTGTAGCCTTTTTTCTTAGAAACTAGCAAGCTGATTTCATTTTTTGTTGTTTGGATTTCTTTTGTTTTTTGGAGGCACGGTCTCACTATGCTGAACAAGCTGGTCTCAAACTCATGGACTCAAGGGATTTTCTCACCTCAACTTCCCAGCCTCCTGAGAACCAGTGATTAAAAGTGTGTGCTACCAACCCTGGCACAAGCTGATTATAAAATTCCCATACAGAACCAAGCAATGGTGATGTATGCGTGTAATTCTAGCACTCAGGGGGCTGAGGTGGGAGAATTGCAGTTGAATTCGAGGCCAGCCTAGACTACATAGTGAGTATAAGGCCACCCTGGAATACATAGGGAGACCCAGTCTCAAACTATCAGCCCCCCCCACCCCCCACCCCCGCCAAAAAAGAAAAAAATCAGAACTTCCAAGAAGATGGCAGAACAATGAGCAGTGGAGAAATGGCCTCTCCAATATTTGGAAGCCAGATGCTGGAATATAGCAAAATGAGGAAGAGGACAAAAGAAGTAGGTCCCTGGGATCCAGCAAGGATCTGAAGAATTAGAGCCCACAGGGAGAATGAGGAGAGGGACCACAACACCGAAAAGGGAGGGGGCAAGTGGCACTGTCTCCCAGAACCCTGGATCATACAGTGGGGAGGGGCAGCTCAAACCTGCAGAGGCAAAGTGACTACTAGTGACCCCTGAGGCCTTCATGGAGAAATGCACCAGTGGAACAGAGCAGTGGATACTGTGGACTGCAGTGGCTGGTGAATTATTTGGGTTCAGATGCCTCCCAGGAGGGAGCAATTGGCAGACAGCTATTTTGGAAAGGGGTCAAAGGAAATTGGAGCTGCAGGTTGGCTCCATCTAGTGGTTCCAAGTGTCAGGGTGAGGCAAAACCGAGTTCAAGTGGGGAGAAGGTTGGGGAGCCATGTTCAAGCCAGCAGGAGGCAACTTGGAGTGCTGAAGGCTGAAAAACTCAGGTCCCTGCCTCACAGCCAGGAACAAGCAGCCTGAACTTTAGTGGAAACAAAGGCTTGGGTTTACTGGGATTATCCACCACTGCCATAATTTTACTGCTGACTTACTTTGATTAATCAACATAGATCTGGGCTGTGTCTCCTCCAGGTGTCAACCAGTGACAGCAGAGAGACACCCTGAAGTGGACTTTTTTTTCTGCATTTCTTCCTTTTTTGGCTTTTCTATTTTTCTCTTTTCTTGATTGTTCTTGTTTATATGAATAAAAACATTGTTTCTAGTTTTCTTGTTCTTGTTTTTGTTCTGTCCTTGTTTGTTTCTTCCTTATTTCCCTCCTGTCTTCTTCACCATTTCCTAAAGCTTCTATAATCTTCCTTTGTCGCCACCCTTGCTTACAATCCCTTTCTCTTCTATTTCTCTATTTTTTTCCCCTAACCCCTTTTAAATTTTTTCTGCTGAGGGTAAAATCACCACACTGAGAGGATATTTACTGTACACAATTTTCTGGTTTGTTTTAGATTTGGTTATACAACTATAAATCCTCTTCATAAGGTTAAAGGTGGCAATTCAACACATAAGTTTGTCATTTTCTATGGTTTGTTAGATGCTATTATTATTGATTTTATTACTTTAGCCAAAGTGACAAAATTAAATAATATACCACTTAGTTACACAGAAGACCACACTCACAGGAAAGAATACGTAGACTTCTTTACAAACCAGCTACCTCACTTTTATAAACATGCAACAGCAAAAGAATCTTAACATGAAAAAAATTAAAGCATTTTAGAGGTGAAAGATGATTTAGAAATCATCTGATGTAATCTCTTCATTTTAAAAATGAAGAACAGGGCTGGGGATTTAGCTCAGTGGTTTCGCCACCTGCTGCACAAGCACAAGGACCTGAGTTCAATCCCCGGTACCAAAAAGGAAGAACATAGTGAATAACAAAGTTACATCATTTATTCCATCTCCGGTACCAAAAAAAAGAGAAAAAGTTAGATCACTTACTCAAGGTCACATAACCAGTATTTAGAAAAATCAGGTTATATAGTTAAATATCAGCTTCCCTGGCACACATTACATGTTACTGTAAAACTCCAGGACATCCTGGTGCCTTTATCTCTATATGGAAAGAAAGTAAGTTGTCAGCACCCTATATTTGGCATAGACATCTAATTTACCTGGAAAATGTCAAACAATGACTTCAGTCTGTTCAAGGAAGTCTTTTGTTTATTCTGTTACCAAGATCATAATGTACTTAACTTCTTTGCAAATGCAAATGTAAAGGTCAGTTTCTAACCATTCAATAAGGATAGGAATATACCTCAGTGGCAGAGTGCTTATCTGGCACGTGCAAGATCTGAGATACATTCCCAGCACATTACTTCTTTTTGATGGGTTTTTGTTGCTGTTTACTGTTATTTGTGTTTTTTGTAAGAGCATTTATATTTAATTTAAAAGTATAATTTTTAAGAGAAAAAGTAGAACATTTAAAATATTATAAAATTTTGTGCCATAATGACACCACACAAAGATATTCAATTTATTGCCCTGCCCAAGGCCTAGGTTCAGTATCCAGCACTGAGGGGGAAAAAGTCTGGCAGTCACAAAGTTCCACATTCTCCTACAATATGATAGACTTTTCTCGAGAAAAAAAAAAGAATTACAAATTGGGTGTGGTGCTGCATACCTGTAATCCCAGCACTCAAAAGGTGAGGCAGGAGGATTACCACAAGTTTAAGGCCAGCCTGAACTACATAATGAGTTCAAAGCCTGCCTGAACTACATAGTGAGACCCTGTCTCAAAAAACAAAAACAAAAAGTAGAATTGTAAAAGTATGAGTACCAAGAATATAACATATACATAATTTCATCACTCAGAATTAAAAAGCATCAATTCTGTAACATTTGCTTATCTTTCCTTCTTTAAAAATAGTATTAAAATTAGTGTCAAAATTCTCTTTAATCCATACCTCCAAGTCGAATTCCTTTGTACCTCTGCAGAATAATCTATTATCATGAATTTGGAGTATGTATCTCTGGCCTACTTTTTAAATTTTCATATAAAGATACACCCATAAGCCCTAAATATTTTATATATATAATATCAAACTGTATACATACTCTGCAATTTTGTTTTAGTTTTCATTGCTGCTATGGCTTGAGTTTAGATGTCCCCCTAAAGCCTCATGCAGTCATAGGTGGGGCTTTTTCAGAGGCAGCTGAATCTAGAGTGTGTGATTGATTCATGGTGCAATGCAAGCGAGGATTAAGGGTGCTAGGATCACCAGGGATTTAGCTCAGTGGTGCCACCGCCTGCCTCACAAGGTAAGGTCCCAAGTTCGATCCCCACAATCAAAAAAAAAAAAAACTCAGCAGCTCTTTAAAAAAAAAAGGTGCTAGGATTTAGAATGGGTGATTACTAAATCACTCCACTGATATGGTTTGGCACCACCCTAATTCCGGTAGCCAGGATACAATATAAGAGACAGAAAAAGGCTTGTCTTATCTTTTGCTTCCTTTGCCACCTTCTACACACCATGAACTGTTTCTCCTCTGCAATGCCGGTCTGCCATGCCTCTGTACCTTGGAACCAGCCAATTATAGACTGAAACCTCTACAAACTGTGAGCGAAATAAACCTCTTCCCCTTTAACTTTGGGTATCAGGTATTTGGTCTCAGCAACAAGAGAAAAGTAACTAAGACCCCCAATATGGCATCATTCTCCAGGGTGACCAACTTTCAACATGGTGGCAGGTTGATTATATTGGACCACTTCCATCGTGAAAGAGACTGTGCTTTGTCCTTACTAACACAGACACTTGTTCTAAATATGGATTTGCCTTTCTTGCACGTAATGCTTCTGCCAAAACTACCATCCACGGACTCACAGACTGCCTTATCCACCATCACGGAATTCCACATAGCATTGGCTCTAACAAAAAAACACATTTTATGGTCAAAGAAGTAAGGCAACGGACTCATGCTCGTGGAATTCACTGGCCTTACCAAGTTTCTCGCCATCCAGAAGCGGCTGGACCAGTAGAAAGGTGGAATGGTCTTTTGAAGACACTGTCACAGTGCCAGCTAGGTGGCAATAGTTTGCAGGCCTGGGGCAAGGTTCTTCAAAAGGCTGTATATGCTTTGAATCAGCATCCACTATATAGTACTGTGTCACCCATAGCCAGGATTCATGGGTCCAGGAATCAAGGGATAGAAGTAGGAAATTGTACCATTCACCATTACCCTCAGTGATCCACTAGCAAAACTTTTGCTTCCTTTTCCTGTGAGCTTATGTTCTGCTGGCTTAGAAGTCTTAGTTCCAGAAGGGGGAAGGCTTATACCAGGAACCATAACAATGATACCACTGAACTGGAAGCTAAGACTTCCCCCAGTCATTTTGGTCTCCTCATACCTCTGAGGAAACAAGATAAAAATGGAATCACAGTGTTGTCAGGGGTGATTGACCAAGACTATCAAGGGGAAACTGGACTATTATTCCACAATGGAGGAAAAGAAGAATATACCTGGAGTGTAGGAGCTCCCTCAGGGGGCCTCCTAGTATTGCCATGGCCTGTTATTAAAGTCAATGGGGGGGCCTGAGATTTAGCTCAGTGGTTCTGCCACTTGCCTCACAAGCACAAGGACCCGAGTTTGATCCCCGGTACCAAAAAATAAATAAATAAAATAAAGTCAGTGGGAAACTACAACCTTATCTAGGCAGAATGACAAATGGTCCAGAACCTTCAGGAATGAAGGTATGGGTCACAATACTAGGGAAAGAACCAAGACCTGCTGAGGTGCTTGCTGAAGGCCAAGGGAATACAGAATGGATTCTAGAAGGTAGTTCTAAATACCACCTATGACCCCATGATCACTACAGAAATAAGGACTGTAATTGTACTAGTTCTCTCCTAATATGATTCTAATATAATATAATGTTGATAGACTTAATACTGGTTCTTGAGCATTGTTAAGCCTGCCGGGCATTTAGCTCAGTGGTTCTGATGCCTGCCTCCCAAGCGCAAGGTCCTGAGTACGATCCCCAGTACCCCCCCCCCCACAAAAAAGAATTGTTAAGCCTGTTATAATGTTCAGGTTAGAAAATGTTAAGAGTAAGTATCACCCAAAGAAAACTTGCCTTCTATTCTGGGGAGGGAATTAGTGCATTTCCCTTTGTACACAGGACAATTATAACATGTTAGGCGTAATTATGAGCTTATCCTTGTATCTGAAGGCTAGTTTAAAGAAATGTGTCTGGTTGTCAAGTTGACAAGGGGTAGATTGTGATAGTTGATTGATTGTGTCAATCTGAGTAAGAGAAGCTCAACTAAACTGGCTCAGACTCACCCTAGGACAGCTTGTTGCCTGGATAGTATAAAGGAGAAATGAAGGACAGATCTGCTTCGGTTTCTTTGCAAGAGACCCAATCTTTGCCTTCACTTTGGACATCATCTGCTGGCTTCCTGTGCAGACTCTTCAGCCTCCTGGTACAAACTTGCACAGGACACTGCAGTGAGCTCCAGACCTTTCACTGAACCTTTGTTCTCCTGTGTACAGGCAAACCCTCTGCACTCTTTCACATCTGACTGTCGGTGGCCATTGTAAACCAATCTTAGAAATTCTTATATATTTGTATATCTTGTATTATATCTGTGTCTCTAGTAAACATTGATACAATTGCTTTGTCATCTTTGTTGATATAGTCCTAGTTCATTGCTATTAACAACTCTATAATGTTCCATCAAACAAGTGGAGCTTTCATTTACTCTTTCTCCTAGTGATGAACATTTCAAATCCTTTATAATATCTTAAATTTTTTTCAACAGATATCTTCTAAATATTATATAAAACACAAATATCTTGAAGCTATTTTTCTAAAATTTTATTTTACACAATTTCTCAGATCCTCTCTAGTTCTGAAAAACACATAGTAGGCATAGTGTACACACTTGTAATCCCAACATTTGAGTGACTAAGCCAAGAGGATCTAGAGTTTGAGGCTAGCCTGAACTACATAGCAAGTTCAAGGACAGCCAAAAATACACACACACATACATACACACACACACACACACACAATTCCTTTTTTTAAAAACTGCAATCCTTGAGACTGAACCCAAGATCTTGAGCATGATAGGTAAGCCCTCTACCACTAAGCTACATTACCAACTCTTTTTATTTTCAGGCAAGGTCTCCGAGGCTGGCCTTGAATTTGTAATCCTCTTGCCAAGCTTCCTGAATAGCTTGAAATAACGGGCATGTGCTACCAAACCCAGCTGAGTTTTTGTTTTTGCTTGTTTAGAGATTTCTGGTACCGGGGATTGAACTCGGGACCTTGCACTTGCAAGGCAGGCACCAGAACCACTGAGCTAAATCCCCAGCCAAGCTTTAGTATTTTTTAAAAACTCACTCCTTGGAGTACAACGTACAACAAAACGTCATTCATCCTCGATCCATTCATTTGTATTTGATGAGTTTGAAGGTCTAGTTAGAATTTACTTTTGCATTTTGTACAAAAAAAAAAGTACAGTAGTAAGGTTATTTAGAGTTCAAGGACATTCTCAGTAAATATTTAATAGTCTTAAGGGAAAAAAAAGGGGAATGAGGCTATAGCTAAGTAGTAGAGTACTTGTCTAGCATATGTAAATCCCTGGGTTTGATCCCCAGCACTGAAAAAGAAAGACAGACAGACAAAGAAAGGAAGGAAGGAAGGAAGGAAGAAAGGAAGGAAGGAAGGAAGGAAGGAAAGAGAGAAAGAAAGAAAGAAACAGAGAGAGAGAGAGAAAGAAGGAAGGAAAGAAAGAGGAAGAAAGAAAGGAAAGCAGGAAAGAAGAAAGGGAGGGAGGGAGAGAGGGAAAGGAGGAAGGATAGAAGAGAAAGAAGGGAAGGGGGGAAAGGAGGGAAAGAGATAGGAAAGGAGACCCGGAGAGAGGTGATAGACAAACAGTAGACAGATTAAGATAGAGGCCTAAGCATACCAAAATAAGCCCCCCTCAGGGGAGGGGATAAACCCTGGGAAAATTAGAACACAAAGGGAAAGAGCCCCTTGTGCCAGGGGAAGCTAGAAGACAGGGAAGTAGGGGAACAGATGCTCTCCTAATGGTGGAAGCACAGCTGAAAAATGACAACTCATTGTTTCAAAAGACAAAGGCCTGGGTAAACTGAGATATGCCAAGGGACACTGGGGGACAAAGGAAGTCTGCTCCTTCTAAAGTCAAATCCTAAGCTAAAAGTGGCAACTGCTTTGTTTCATTATCTCATTTTCACACCCCACCAAAACAGCCAAACAAAAGTGCATATGAACTCATGAATTTGGGCGCCTCCTTGGCCACCTCCCTTGAAGGCCCTCTCAGGTAACAAGGGCTTTCTTTGTTTTTTCTAATGAATTACACTGGGTTCGTTTCCCACTGCTATCCTGTCGGCCTCATTCTTCCTCATCCTTAAAACAAAATTCCAAAGGGAAAAACTGGTGAAGGGAGGAAGAAGGAAAGGACAGAAGGAGGAAGGGTGAGGACAGGGAAGGGAGAGAGGGAGGGAGGGAAGGGGGGAAGGAGAGGAGAAAAGGGGAAGGGAGGAAAGAAGGAAGAAAGAAATAAGGAAAGAGAGAGAGAGAAAGATTGATCTTGTTTAGTAACACTTTGTTTTGTGGTGCTGGGGATGGAACCCAGGGCTTTACACATGCTAGTTTCCTGCTCGATTGGAAAGTCATATATATTCCCCAGTTTACCAACTATTTATCACCTACAGGTTCCTATTACATTGTAAGTTAAAGAACTTTTCATTGTTTCTTTTTTCTTTTGTTCCTCAAGGTGTCATGTGTCAGTTTATATGATAATATCACCTGTGTGTAATTTACAGCACTGTCAATTTCACAGACTGCAGAATTTCCTTTTCTACATCCAAGTAAAATAGTGTTCAAATATTTCTTCAACCACACAAATACAAAATCTATCAGCCTTCTAATTTTGAAATTTAAAAAAAGTGTTTTGCTTTTTTTTAAACTAGGGACTGAAGCCAGCCATGGTGGTCCATGCCTATAATCCCAGCACTCAGAAGACTGAGGCAGGAGGATTGCCTGAGTTTGGAGGACAGCCTGGGCTACAGAGCAAGTTCAAGTGTTCAAGGCCAGTATGAACTACATAAACAAGACCCCGCCTCAAAAGAAAACAGAAATAAAAAAATAAACTGGGGATTGAACCCAGGGAGGGTTGAGCTACATCTCCAACCCTTTTTGAGACACAGTCTCACTAAATTGCCCAGGCTGGCCTCAAAATTGTGATTCTTTGGCCTCACCCACTGGAGTAGCTGGGATTATAGGCATGCAACACCATGGCTGGCTCGTATTACCGTATTCTTTACATAAAGTCAGTGATATGGAAAATAAAATGACCTAAATATAGCCCCGCCATACTTGGCTAGTATTATTGTACTCTTTACATAAAGTCAGTGATTTGGAAAATAAGATGACTTAAGTGTAGCTTTAAGATTTCCTTCTAATGTGAGGTACTACACAACATAACATGTACTCCTCCCACCCTCCCATTTCCCTAGTCCTGTGCTACTCAGCCCTACCATTTTCTGCTAGGATCATTTCCCACCAGAAGGCAAGGGTTAGATATTCTACAAGGAGCAGAGAGACTAATATAAGAGCCAGGTAAGAACGACAAGCCCTAACCATTATGAAAGATCCAAGACTAAGAAAACTAGAGGCAGAAGTAAAAAATATAGGCAACACACAACTATCCAGATGGCAATCAGCCATCAAATATTTAAGAAACTGTATGGTCAGGCATTGTGAAGAGCATTATGTATACAATAATGACAATCTACTTCTTCATGGAACTTATTTTCTAGCATAGAAGACACGTATTAGCCAAGCATGATGATGCAGGTCTGTGATCCCAGCACTTGGAAGGCTGAAGCAGGTGGAGCACTCTGAGTTCAAGGCCAGCCTGGGCTATATATTGAGTTCAAGGACAACCTAAACTACACAGCTAGATCCTATCTAAAAAACTAAAAAAAAAACCCAAACAATTCAAGAAGCAAGGAAGAAAAAAAGAAAAGAAATAGTGTAAGTAATAAGTAATAAACTGCTATGACAGGAAAATAAAATATAGGATATAACTGGAAAATACCCCAAGGAAAAGTATGGCTCTAATTATGGTCCTAAGAGGTTTCAGTTTATCCCCACTCTATCCTGCTCTAGGTCAGTTCTTAATCCCAACTCCTGACCCCACTGAGCAAAGTATTGTAGATACCTGAAATAAAGATAAGGCTTTTGGGCTGAGGATCAATCGCCAGGACCAAAAGAAAAAAGAATGCTTATCCTTTTTTTTTTCTTTTTTTTGTGAGACAAGATCTCACAAGTCAAAGTCCAGGCTGGCCTTTGAAATGTCTATGTAATCCAGTCTGGCCTGCAACTTTAGATTCTCTTGCCTTCTTACAGGCCTGTACGGCCAAGACTGGCTTATGTTAATCTATTTAATTCAGCCTGATGATAAACCTGAGAAATGAAGGACCTCAACTATGGTGGCACATGCTTATAATCCCAGCATGCAGGGAGGCTGAAGCAGGAGGATGGCAAATTCAAGCCAGGTCTGGGCAACTTAGCAACTTAAAATGAGACACTCTCTCAAAATAAAAAAATAAAAAAGGGGCTGGGGATCTAGCTCAGTGGGAAGGCCTTGGGTTCAATCTCAGTACCAGAGGAAGAAAAATAAAACCTTTCTTTACAGTATTTACAAATGATAAAAATTTTAGGAAAATATGCTTATCAATAAAAATAAATTAACTGAAACTTAACAGAACATATAGAATGGGCTGTTTTTGTCAAGGATTTTTAAAACTTTTAATCCTAGCTGGGGACTGTGTTTGGGTAATTAATGGAACACTATCACCCTTCCCGAAGGGTGAGATTCCAATGCTAAAATTCCAATGTATAGTTTCTTTGGTTTTTTTAACCATCTCTCTTTCTAAACATAAGATTGCAACCTCTCCTTGGTAAACCTACAGTCTTAGAAATTTATATGTACTATAGGATTATGGGTTCAAACTATATAGACTATGAATTGCATTAATTGTTCAATATTTACTGTTAAGTCTCACGTCACTCTGCCTAGTAACTGAGATAGGCTTCAGACTCTCTCAACTCTATTCTCACAGAATATGCATTTCATTAATTATGTTTGTCCAATGTTTCCTGTTCAAGATTCACGTCACTCTGACTACGGAGGGAGACAGGCTTCAGACTCTCAACTCTATTCTCCATACAGAAGGTATCTTAATGAAATGTAGAGCTGATCACATTCCTTAGCCACTGTAAAGTTTAACTGACTCTTTACCAAATAGATATAGTCCAAATTCTCTTACATAGAACAGCTCCTCATAATCTGGCCACAGCCTAAATTTTCTGCTATAAACTCATTACCAGTGGCAAACATTCCTTCCTGCATTTTCTGAACAAATGTTTGTCTGGAAAGTAAAAATTCTAGGGCTGGAGGTGTAGGTAAGTGGTAGACCACATGCTTAGTATACGTGAGGGCCTGGGTTCCATTCTCAGGACTAAAATATCTCTTTCCCCTTCTCTACCACTAGAATTTCTATATATCTTACAGGGTTGAAAATACAGGTCTCCTCTCATTGACGTTTTTTAAGTCTTCCAAGCAGAATAAATCCTTCCCCTACTATACTTCCATGCCATTTTGTACATATAAGCACTCAAACTCAAAGTAATTTGTTGACATACATACATTTCCTTCTTTCATTTATCATTGTATTTCCTGTAGCTTCTTACCAGCCCATCACATATTAGGTATTTACTGTGTTGCATTTACAAAGATAAAAGAACTCCACAATATGTAAATCCTACCAAGAGAGTGATCCCTTTGTGAACTAAATCTTTCTGTACAATACATAAAAGACAGATGCAGCCTAAAACTGGTTTTCATTAAATGTTTTCTAATAACTGTAACTCCATTAAGAGAAGTTAAATTAATACAGAGTTTTGAGCATCTACAACATGTCAGATATACTAGGCATTTACAAGCATTATCTCCTTTAAAAAGGAGAGGGGGAATGGGATAAAATAATTCATTTTAAAAAAATTAACTGGTGTAAAAAAATAAATAAAATGAACTGGTAAGTTGGCAACTGAAAAACACAAAATAAAAAAATAAATAGAATTTATCATTTGTTTTACAGATTAAGAAACTAAGATTCTGAGATATTAAGTATATGGGTTGCCTTGAATTAACATGGCAGAGTTCAAACAGAAATAAGATTTTTCTCAGTCAGCCCATGGTCTTTGCAGTAAAGCCTATGTTTAAGCATGTTTAAGAAGCTGGGTGTGGTGGCACACGTCTGTAAATCCCAGTACTCAGAAGCTGCAGCAGAAGGACTGCCCAGAATTCAAGGCCAGTCTGAAGAATACAGAGAGACCCTTCTCAAAAACACCTCCCCCCAAAAAAGGCATGTTTAAGTATTTGAGGGTCAGTCACAATACATGAGAGTATGCATCTGGAATCAGACTGCACTCAACACCTCTGTGTCCATCCCTTTCCTCATCTCTAAAATGGGAATAAATAATAGTATAAACTGCATAGGACAGTTATTAAGATTAAAGAATATAAATCAAGGGGGAAGTTAAAATGGGTTATATACATGTACCAACTCCCCATGATGATTGTGATCATTATGTACTACAAATATGTACTAATAAAAGTTTTTAAAAATAAGCAATTTTTTAAAAAAGAATATAAATCAAGACTTGCATAATGGTGCATGTTTAGAGTCCCAGATACTTGGGAAGCTAAGTGGGAGGATCACTTGAGAACATGAGTCTGATTCCAGCCTGAGCGACACAGTGACACTATGTCTCAAAAACCAAACAAATAAAAATCACACCGAACAAAAAAACTGAAAATCAGAACACTACATTCCTATATTAATGGAGACAGCCAGGCCAGGGATTTAGCTCAGTGGTTCCGCCACCTGCCTTGCAAGCACAAAGTCCTGAGTTCGATCCCCAGTACCAAAAAAAAAGAATGGAGACAATTAAGTTGAATGTACTTAGCATACACCTGCTCTTTTTGAGGTCTAAAACCTACATTAAACTACCAATTGATATTAATCTAAACTTCAATAATAAATTCATTCCCAGTCAGGTATGTTGGTACACAATGGAATTCCTCCTACTTGGGAGTCTAAGGCAGGAAGATCATAACTTTGAGACCATCCCAGGCAATTAGCAAATAAAATAAAAAGCTGGGAATGTAGCTCAGTGGTAGAGTGCTTGACTAGCATTTATAAGGCCCTGGGTTCAATCACCAGTACTGCAAAATATAAATAAATTAATTAACTCTCATGAATGACATTATTAACTACCAGTCTGATGTTCAAGTTATTTCAGCTACCCAGACAGGTTTACAGTTTACTCTTATATTTCAAGCAATTTTATCAAAACAAAAATACCAAAGTTGAGCACTGGGGATAGAGGTCAGTGACAGAGTGCTTGCCTCCTATGATCAAGGCCCTGTGTTCAGTCCCTAGTATTGAAAAATAAAATAAATTTCCACAGTTGACTGACATCAAATAGAGACCCTCCTCTCAAAACTTTCAGGAAAGAAGAACTTCAAACGTCACAGTTTTTAGCTACCAAATGGTTAGATTAGGCTTTCAACTGAGAAATTATTTCCATTAATTCTATCATTGATCCAGTCATCCATTCAGCATATTGAGTTCCTATTAAGTAAAAGGAATATGAGGATACAAAGTATATCCATATCCAGTACATTAGGGTAGCCTAAAGAATATATGTGGGAACAATGGCAAATTATTTGACCTGTCTATCCTTATTCTTACCTATTAAGAGTTATAATAACTGTTCTATCTCAAAGATTTATTACTAGGATCAAATGATATACTGACATACAAAACAGGCATTTTCAAATATAAGATTATTAATAAAAATTGGAAATAAAGTTATACTACAAGAGTTATCCTTGTTTCTAGAACCAATAATAAGCTTGTTTTATTATACTGTTTAATGTAACAAAAATGTAAGAGTGCAAAATATCTTGATTCTGTGCTCAAGTATTAAAGTGGTAAAAAATTTAAAAGGTTCAATTACTTTCCTTATAGAGCTTACATTTGAGTAGGGATAATAAAACTCTCAAATAACCATAATACAATGTAAATTTAGCAAGTAATAATAAGACTTTATAAAGCCTATCACACAAGAGAAAAAGAATCTTTCATAGAGATGGTAGATTTCAGAAAGTTTCATAAGGTAGATTTTAAGGCACAAAAGGGTAGAATTTCCACAAAGATAATGAGAAAGGCCTTCCTTATAGGAAAAAAAAAATATAAGCAAAGATTAAGGCAAGTAGCCATATAGCATGTTCAGAAATCTCACTTCAAAATACCCCAGTTTAGCTAAAAAACATAGGATGTGTGTTATTTTTTTAAAAAACAAAAGGGTCATATTGATTTGAGTTATACAAAGATTTAATTTAATGTTTGTCTGTTTTTTGACACAGGGTTTTGCTTTGTAGTGCAGGCAGGCTTTGAACTCACTATGTAGCTAGCCCACGCTGATCATCAACTCTCAGAGATTCTCCTGCCTCAGCCTACCAAGTACTGGGATTACAGGCATCCACCATATGCCCTGCTAAGACTTAAATTTCAAAGGGCTTTGAATGACAATATTTTAAAATTTATTCTGGGCTGGGGAACATAGCTCAGTGGCAAAGCACTTATCTAGCATGCATGAGGCCCTAAGTTCCATCCCCAGCACCACCAAAACTAAAAAACAAACAAAACAACAACAACAAAACTATTCTGGAGCCAACAGAAAGTCACTGAATATCTCTGAGAGAAGAATGACCAAAAGATGGCATAAGACCTTTGGATTTTAGAAGTAATGACACAGGCTGGAAGTAAGCACTTGTCCAGTACATTTAAGGTCCTGGGGTTTCATTCCCAGCACCAAAGGGGGAAGGGGGGGGCGGTAATTATGCAGAACAGTGACTTCAAGGAGGACAGGCTGAAAGCAGCAAGTCCAGTTTGGAGGCTATTGGTATAAAAAAAGAAAGATGTGCACAGTGGTGGTGGGAATGAAAAGGGGAAGAACTAGGGAGGAAAGTTAGGATTGGCCAGGCACAGTAGCACATGCAGGAGACTGAGGCAGGAGGATTGCTTTGAGTTCATGGCCACCCTGAGCTACATAGTTGAGTTCAAGACCAGCCTTAACCACACAGCAGCAAGAAGAATAAAGGAAGGGGGGGGGGAGGAAAGGAGAGAGGGAGGGTAAACAAGGAACATAATGGAGGAAAGATA
>NW_004624857.1:2770089-2782638 GCF_000247695.1 Heterocephalus glaber | reverse complement strand
GGGGGAGGGGGGAGAGAGGGGAAGAGAGGGGGAGAGAGACTTAGAAGTCATCACCTTTTAAAGAAAACAACCTGAGTTTACCAATGAAACTAAGACTGCCAAGTGAAAAATATCAAATTTCATCTTTAATTACCAAATGTTTAACTACCGAATGTTGATAAAAACTTAACTCTAGCTGCATCTTCACGAACTGCATTTAATAGAATGTAGTAAGACTCGAGCTTCTACTCTAACATATAATGAATTTAGTCATTTACTAAAGCAAGGCCCATCATTACATTTGACATTCTTTAATTCATTTGAACTAACCTTCCTGAATTAAGAGGTGCTTTTGATGATTTAAATAAAAATGTTAGTTAAAATCCTCAGTTCCAGGGCCGGAGATTTAGCTCAGTGGTGCCTTGCCTGCCTCACAACACAAGGTCCTGACTTTGATCCCCATTACCAAAAAAAAAAAAAAAATCATCAGTTCCTGAATACTCTGAGCCCTACACACACACACACACACACACACACACACACACACACCCCTGTTGCGGTCCGACTCCTAAACACCCTGAAACAGTACTCGCCTTCTGACTCGCCTTACCAAGGGCAGCCTTTCCATTTCTTGACGTCCCTGTGGCTTCACGGGCGCCAGGTCCCCTTCGGGCGCGGCCGTCCCTAGCACAGGGTCGCACGCCGGGCGGGAGCCCAGCGTGCGGTGCCCGGGGGGCGCCCTGCCCACCAGCCCAGCCCGGCGCCCTGCGCCCCGCGCCCCGCGTC
The DNA here is from genome assembly GCF_000247695.1 of Heterocephalus glaber. The sequence continues at coordinate 2,781,873 of NW_004624857.1, read as the reverse complement.
CGGCACGGCTAGGCTCCGAGGCTCAGACTGCAGTTCTCATTCCCTGACACACCCCTCTCCCCAGGACCTTTTCCTCCTCCACCCAGCACATTCCGGACGTCAACGGTCGGAGTTACAACGTGTCACTTCATCTGCTCCTGCTTAACTCGTAGGTCAGGTCCTGGGCGCCGTCCCCTTCACCATGCCCGCCTTCACCTCATCCCCCTGCGCTCCACCTCCTCCTCCGGCTCCGGAGTTGCCCGGCTGCCCCGCGGCCGAAGGCCTCCCGCGCCTGCCATTCTCTGGAGCGCCCAGAACTCACCTCCGGCGCGACTCTGCTGGTTTCCCGCACCGGGGCCCGCGGCTCAGCAACGCCGGGCGCCCCAGGCTGCTAAGCCTGCAGAGCCCGCCGAGCCGCAGCGCCGCCGGCTCCCGCCACCGTCGCCGATGCCACCTCGACGCAGCCCAGGCGTTTCCGGGTTCCCGCGGTCCTGTCCCCCAAATGGTCCGGCTTCCGCCTTGGCCCGGGCAAACGCCGTTCCCGGCTCGGCTCTGGCGGCTCCAGCGCTGCGCTTCTCAGTTTCGTGTCTAAGGCGACGGAGCCTGGCTCCTGCGCAGGCTTCGCTCGCCGCTGCCTGATCGCCGAGGGCACTGCCTCTCGTTTGAACCCTCTGAGGGAAAGCGGTAAAAGAGGTGTATTCAGCCGAGGCCTCCGCTGGACTGTCCGGCTGTGGCGAGTTACACGGTGATGAGCTGCTAAAGGAAGGGCAAAGTCCTTCGTGGCAAAGCACCCAGATTAAGTACGGAGAGGTGGATCCTGACATCAAACCAACCTGCTCCTAAAAATTACAGTCAGTGACCAGAAAACAAACCAGATTCGATCTGACGCAGGTTCCAACCAGCAGCCGGGTAAGAAGCTTGTTCCGTTGCAAATGACCCTTGCCTCGACCCTGAGACCTTGAGGCTGAGAAGAACCCACAGTGGTGCCACCAATGGGCCTAGTGCTATTAACCAGCAAAGAAGAAGAAAACCTTGGCGAGAGACCTCAGTTACCTGAGGGGCATAGCCCTTCCTGGCTGCATGGATCCCACACACATTATCCGCACCACCATTACCACCGCCGCGTTACTAGAGATTGAACCCAGGGCCTCGTCCCTGAGTCAGCACTCTGCCACTGAGCTACATCCCAAACCTTTTTAAAATTGCTCCGGCTGTCCTTAAACTCTCAGTCCTCCTGTCTCAACCTCTTCAGTAACTAGGATTACAGTTGAGGTTCGCTCCATGTTTGCACATGGCAAACATTTCTTTTTAAAGGCTTTTCTCTATCTTTGGAGCTTTGCAAGGGGATTTGGGGAGGGGGTGTTGGTTTGGTTTGGTTTGGTTTTTGGAGACAGGGTCTTGCTGTGTAGTTCAGGGTGACCTTGAACTCCCCATCTAGTTCAGTCTGGCCTGGAATTTGCTGATCTTCCTGCCTCAGGGCCCAACTTCAGCCCCACCCCACCCCACCCCACCCCACCCTGATGCTGCTAGGATTACAGGTGTGCACCACCACTCCTGGCTCCTCTATCTTTGTTGAAATCCTCCAACCACTACAGCCTAGTCAACTGATGGCCAGCCTGAAATTAACATTCTAGGTCCAGTGTGATAATTAAATGGTAGAACAGGATTATGCCCTTCCTTTTAACACACTGCTACTATACATTAAGTTTATGCCTCTTTGTAGTACAAATGATTAAAACTATGCCAAGCGGAGACACATTTAGAAAACAGTGCTGGGCGTGGTGGCGCTCAAGGCTGAGGCAGAAAGATGGAAAATTTCAGGCTAGCCTAGGCAATTTAACAACTTAGTGAGACCCAGTCTCAAAATTTAAAAATATAAAAAGGGCTGGGATGTAGCTCAGTGCAAAGGGTCTGGGCTCAATCTCCGGGGGGGGGGGGGGGGCAGGGAGAGAGAAGAGAGAGAGAGAAACAAATAATTGTGTTAGCATAGTGACTTTAAATTTTTCTATAATATGACCTTGGGAAAATTCTTGGAAGGTGGAATATATGTTGGATCTCAATACTTGTCCAATTGTTTTTTCATGGCTGGGGATCAAACTCTGAGCCTTGTGCATACTAGACAAGCACTCTACCGCCTAGCTGTACTCCCAACCTTTGTCAAAACTTTTTTTAACTAAAATATGCCTGGTATGTGATAAAATGTGCTAGGCACTATTCTAAATGTGTGTGCATGTGTGTGTGTGTACATGTATACAAATATTCACTCAGAAAACAGGTGCTCAGTAAATGTATAATTGTAAAGAGATTAAAAGTACTTTTAAAATACATCGACAAGAAAAATACACTTTATAACAATAAATTCTTTAAAGAAAAGGCTGAAATTGAAAGTGACCAAAAGTATTTCTATCCAAATAGTTATATTTTTTTCCCAAAAAAGAAATTTTTGATGCTTAGGGATGTGGACTTCAGAGGTGTAGGCATTGCTTTATCATATATTTTGTTTCTACATTATTGTAGTTCCTAAAACTATTGAAATTATGACCCAAGAACAGGAAAGACTAGTTCAGTTAGTTGTTTCAAGGTGCCAAATTAGTGGAATCTGGCTTGTTCTGGTTAGTTCTTCAGGGGAAGGAAGCTTTTTGAAAATAAAGCCAGAAAAGATTGCCAAAAATTATCTACCTGTTAGAGGATGTGAATGAGGTCACTTTCATATCAGTGCATAATAGTCAGCTATGTAAACCTTTAGTTTTTTGAGATGGATCTGTAGAGTCTGAAATGAACTTTTCATTTCTTCCTTGGCCAGGAGAGGTGCACTCCGGTGGCTTCTGTTTGTCTTTTTTAGTATAATAGATTTCCTCTTTGAGTTAGAATGATCTCATGAAACTCAAGCCCTTTCTTCCCCTGTATATTCAGAACTGGAGAAGTTACCAGGCATGTTTCCTGCCCCCTGGGGCTTGTTGATTGCAACAAAGCTTCAGTTATCTGATGTCCCAAAGTCCATTGGGAATCAAGGAATTGGTTTTATCTCAGAGTCAAGGTTAAATATAAATTAAAGCATTGGGAATTCCCCATTAAATCGCAGTTGCCTAGCAAAGTCAACACAGGTTCATCTGTAGAACATTGAGAGGAACATACAGTACCCTATGTATTTGTTGGATTAAATCTGATCGGGTCTCTTAAACTTGGGAATGGACAAAGAGGCTACAACTTTAGCAACCTTGGCCCCGTGTTCACCAGTCCCAAAGTACACTGGATTATGTTGTTTACCAATATTTCCCACACTACCTTCAGGGTACTTTCTGTAGTGGATTGTGCTTCTTGGCTCTCTTCTTATTGAGCGGGACCACAGAACTAGTTCTGCCCAATGAGTTGTGATGAGAAGAAATGTGTCACCTGGGGCTGAGCACTGAATTGCCAACTTGTGACTCTCCAGAACTTACTTCCTCTCTGTCTTTGAATCAGGCAATGTGCCTAATTATGACTACTTTTCAGATTGTACCTTAGAGTGAGGCTCCACTAACCAGCCAGAAATATACACCATGGACAAGAAATAGATTTTCATTAGTATAAGTGAGAGAGGAGACCACCTCTCTGTATGGAATTAGGCAACTACGGGTTAACTGTGTTATTAGGGAACTATGGGCTAGCTAGGTAACTAGATTCTTTGTGGAATGTATCTGAGTATCCATGACAATTTCTGTAATCTGTCACCAAAGGAGCGTAACAGAATCAGAAAGTCTTGTCAGGCCAGGATTTAGCTCAGTGGATCCAGCACCTGCCTTGCAAGGGACCCTGCCTTGCAAGGGAAAGGTCCCCAGTTCAATCCCCAGTACCAAAAAACGAACAAACAAACAAAGTCCTGCCAGAACTCTTTGCTCTCCCCCTCACACACACACACACACACACCTGTTGCTCTGCTTTGTATAAATCCTGCTTGCTATATTCCAGGGAAACTCCAATGAAAGTAAGCCTTGTAGATGTAAAAAGAGGTATATAAGGAAGAACAAACTTCTATTGGGTGCTCTCGCGACTGACAGGAGTCACTTGCTGAGCCACCGACATTAAAAGCCACTTTTTCCTCCTATCTTCACGTTAATAATGGTCTGTCCAGGTCCTCACAGTTTCCTGTTTCATAAGTAATTAAGTTTTTCCCTCATTGCTAGAGATTGAACCCAGGGCTCTGACCATGCTAGACAAGCACTCCACTGCTGAGCTACATCCTAGCTATTATTAAGATTTTGGCAAAACCTAGACTATATCAATTAATACATAAATTGATGGCCAATGTCAAGGAAAAATTCAAATTGGAGTATAGTTGGTTCAGGTCCCTGGTTATTTTAGTTTTTCTTGTTTTCTTTTTTTTGTTTTGTCTTATCTGTTTAATTCTTGGATTTTTGGTTGGCTTGTTTGTTTACAGTACTGGGGACAGAACCTAGGGCCTGCTGCATAGCAGGTAAGCATACTTACCTCCCCAACCCCCACCCCCACCCAAGCTGAGGGCATTTAAAATGGAGTTGGGAAGCCACGGTTCATCAGAACTCAGACACAAGTGCAGCAGAATCTTTGAATTAAGCTGCATATAAATCCACTCTGGATGTGAGTTGACCTTTGGACTGGGCAAAACCCAAGTTTCCAGAAACACTATTAACCCCTTCTGTGTAAAAGACTCCTTCCTGCCAACTACTCAAAGACAAAGAGTGCACCTAATCCCTTTTCTACCACAGCTGAACTTCTGCCAGCGCCAATCATAATTCCTGACTAACAAATTTTGTAATTTCCAAACCCCTGGTGGCTTAAAGCTGCCATTTTATAGAATCTTGGAGCAACAGATTGCAATCCCAATCAGCCGCAAACAACTGTCTTGAGGAGATGATTTCATCCTCCATGAACACCACAGATGAGGTAGGTGTGTTTTAACAAAAACATAATTTTCGTGGCATTGATTTAGAAATCAAGTAATGAGGTTGTGCAAGTCAATTGACTTTAGAAGCAGAAGGAATGTAATCCATATTAGGTATTGCAGTATTTGATAAAACTGTGATCTATGATGACTTGGAAGTTAATAAAGAATATGGAGCTGAGCATGATAGCAAATACCTGTAATCTCAGCTACTTTATTGCAGATAGATAAATTAATCTGGTAGGCAGTTAAACAGGGCCAGCCCACGAGGAGCCAATATGGAGGACAATCAAGACATGCACTGAAGGCCAGCATTGTAAAAGGAGAAAAATTACCACACCCACCTGCTTCTCCTAAGGATGAATAGGAGTGACTGATATTCTAAATAGGTTTGGTCACCTGGGTGGGGGACAAAGATCTTCCAAGAAAGATCCCTGATCCACTCCTTTCCACAGAAAATCTTTGCTCATTCCTTGTGCACTTGCTATGTGACTTGTTTCCCCATTGGATCCCATTTAATCAATATTTCCTAAGCATCTGTACTTGTCATAATCTTATTGGTTGTTCATAGTTTTGTCCACCTTGTGATTTCTCATTGGGTCAATATTACCTAAGTGACTGTATTGTAATCTTACTAGTTGACTACAGTTTTGTCCCTCCTTGAACCCACCTCACCTCATGGCTTTGTCCCATAAAACACCTTTGAGAAGTTGGGTGAGTGGGCAACCCATTTTCCCATTCCCCTTCTCTCTTAGGCAGAAGCTTTCTTTCTCTCGATAAATTTTTCCTACTGTTAACCTCCGTTGTTCCAAGAATTCCTTCTTCAATTTTAGAGAACACGAACTCGAGTTTCTGATACCTAGCAGGTTTGGGAGTTACTCTCTTACCCCTATATCAACTTGTGAGGCTGAGGCACAAGGATCGCCTCGAGTTCAAGGCGAGCCTGGGCTACATAGTGCATTTAAGGCCAGCCTGAACTATAAAGTGAGACACTGTCTCAGAAACAAAAAACATAACAACAACAAAACCAGCCCTTTAGCCAAGAATCAAATCAAGCACATCTCTGTGCACCTATACTTAATATCTCTACAAGGATTTAGGCACCACCAAGTAAACCTTTGCATTTGGATGAAATGGCCCTAGAAAGGGAATGAAGATATTACTTACTGTCCCACCAACCTTGTTGGACTCAAGGTACCTAAAATTATGTAGATGGATAAATGGAGACACATCTACAAAAGGACCTTGGGTATAACCATTAGCAAATGAGGCTGATTGGAATCAAGTGAATAAGAGATAACTCTTTTGACTTGAGATAATTGTACTTCAAAAGAGACCAAGAGCCTGTGGAGATTTAAAATGCCTCTGTGACCTCTAACCTTCTATAAATAGGAAATGAGCTCAGAACATTGTTGAGCCTCCGAAGAGTATATATATCTCCAATACAAATGTCAGATATTTTGTTTTGTTTTTGTTTTTGTTTTTGTTTCTGAGACAAGGTCACACAAGTTTCGAGGCTGGCCTCGAACTCGAGGTGGTCCTCCTAACTCAGCCTCCTGCGTGCTGAGATTACAGGTGTGTTGCCACCATGCCTGGCACCAATCTCAGATGTACCTAAAGAAGATGAGAGGAGGGCCAGGGATTTAGCTCAGTGGCTCCACCGCCTGCCTCGAAAGCACAAGGTCCTGAGTTCGATCTCCGGTACCAAAAAAAAAAAAAGAAGATGAGAGGAGTGGATCTGCCTACAGAAGCTCAAGTCAAGAAAAATAAAAAGCAATGACTTGGGCAGCCCCAAGTGAGACTTCATATCTCACCACTGACCAATGATCAGCTCTGCTCATTTGCCTCTCTTCTGTGTCTTTCAGTGACTTTCCACCTTCCTTCCCTTTAGCCTATTGTCTATTATCTAGAAATGTGTCTATTCTAGATATTTCACATGAGTGTTATCCTATAATAGTTTCCATTTTGTTTTGTTTTATTTGAGACAGGGTCTCACTATGTAGTTCAGACCAGCCTTGAACTCATTATGTAGCTGAGGCTGGCCTCAAACTCATGGCAATCCTCCTTCCTCAACCTCCTGAGTACTAGGATTACACGTATGTGTCACTATTCCTGGCTATTTCTCCTTTTTTTAAAGCCTGATTCATTTAGGATAACCTCTTCAAGGTTTCATCCATGTTATCGGCTATATCAGAAACTTCATTCCATTTTCTGTTTTATTTTTCAATGTGGCACTGAGAATTGAACCCAGGACCTTATACATGCTAAGCAAGCACTCTATCACTGAGCTTCCTCCGCAGACCTTTTTTTTTTTTTGGTACCGAGGATCGAGCTCAGGTCCTTGCGCTTGCGCAGCAGGTGGCGAAACCACAGAGCTAAATCCCCGGCCCCTCCGCAGACCTTTTGCAAATTTTATTTTGAGACAGGGTCTCATGGTCGAATTACATTGCCCAGACTGATCTTGAACTTATGATCCTCCTACCTCAGCCTCCCAAGTAGCTAGGATTACATGTGTGCACCATGAGGCCTGGCAAAGTTGAGTATTTTTTCATGTATTTATTGACTATTTTTATATCATCATTGGAGAAATGTCAAGACCTTTGCTCATTCTTGAATCAGATTGTTTGTTTTTTTGTTGCTGTTGCCGACTTGTAAGGATTCTTTTTGTTTGTTTTTGCCTTTTGGTTTTATGAGACAGGGTCTTACTATGTAATTCAGGCTGCCCTTGAACTCACTGTGTAATCTAGTCTGGCCTCAAACTCGTGGCAATCCTCCTGCCTCAACCTCCCAAGTGCTGGGATTATAAGTGTGCACCACCGTGCCCAGTTGTGAGGATTCTTTATATATTCTGGACAGTAAATCCTTATTACCAAATACAGACAGGGTCATGAAGATTACACTTGCTTTTTAAACTAAGCTAATTTTTATAGCATGATTCCAGTGAAACAGAGGTTTATAGGCTGTTTGGTATCAATAACTGGACATCATGTTGAGAATCAAAGATATTCATCTACTAATGAATTACCAGATTGGCTTTGAAGACTAAAAAGAAAGTGCCAAACTACTTGAGGAGTAAGATAAATATTCAGATAGAAACTAAGGTTATGAATAGAGTTTTAAAATTTTCTTTCTTTAATGTCACCAAGTGGGGGAAATAAAATCAATTTTATTTACTTTGTGGTAAATTTCAAGTGCGACCAGATTAAAATGCGGGTAAACTGATTTTCTAATATATTCATTTAAATCAATTTAATAAACTCTACAGAAAACACAGAATGGATGTTATAAGAGATCCAGTAGAGCTGGGTATGTAGCTACTCAGGTGGCTGAAGCAGGAGGATCACTTGAACCCAGGAATTCAAGTCCAGCCTTGGCAACATAGTCACACACAGAAGAAGGAAGTGGGGGAAGAGGCAGTGACATTGTGTCTAAAAAAAATCCGGTAATAATTTTTAAAAGGATGATAAAATGTGTGTATCAGCACCCAAGTTAAACCCATAATGTCTTACATTTCTCACATACCAACATGGTTTGTTTGTTTTGTGGTACTGGGAATTGAACCCAGTGGTCAGAGTACTGACCACTGACCTGCATCCTCACCCTTTTAATCTTTTTTCTTTCTTTTTGCTAAATGATGCAGGCTGGCCTCACCCCCAACCTCTCAAGTAGCTGGATTACAGGTGTGTGCCAGCACATCCAATCTACCTATGTGTGTTATATAGCAACTTAAAACAATAGTCCTCCAGCAGTTGCAGTTATGAGACATGGATTACATATATTTACATAGCAAAACAACTATATATTCAAAGTTAAGTTCAGCTGTTTGAAACTGAAGAGCAGCACAACAGCTTTTTCTCCCTGCTGCTTTGTAGCACAAGCTGAATTCTATAGTATAATCCAGATAGGATGTCTATTTGTGTGACTTAAATCATTGCTATAATTTGTGAAATTACTAGGCAGTTTATAAGAAGATTTGTAAAACTGAAAGTGCCTGTTAGCACAAGCTATTTACTTTTAAGCTAGGTAAATTTTGATTCAAATATGCTTAAAGTGGCACAGCCTGGATACCATAAAATTTACACAAGTCCATCGCAACAGGTCACACCAGCATCATAAAGTTTCTTTATTGCCAAGTGTGGTGATGTGCACCTGTAGTTCTAGCTATTCAGGAGACTGAGGTGAGAGTATCAGTTGAGCTCAGGGCTTTCAGAAGAGCCTGGCAGCATAGATGATCCCATAATAAACAAACAAGAAAAAAAAAAAGTACATTTCCATCTCCGATTAAGATGGCATATGCATACTCTATTTCTCCTGATAATCTGATGACAAGAAAAATCTTGGACAGAATACATGGAACAAAAAACTAATGACTCAAAAAACCAAAACAAAACAAAAAACCTAAACAACAGGAAGCTCTGAAAAGTAACAGCAAACAAACTGGAGAGGAAATCAAATCAAAGAACAACAAAATGATGTTTCATATTTTTTTCCCTCTATTATCTCCTGGTTTAGTCTGAAAAAAACCCAAATTCTAGAACACTGTAAAAAGCACAGCCAAGAGAAAATTAATCTCTCTCTAATAAAAGTATGACAAGAAGGCCTCCAAAGAATGGAGAGAATGAGGAAATACTCTGGTTTTTTGTTTTCCTCTATTGGCTCTGTAGTGCCCCAGATCCAAAGCTGTAGTCTCCCTGGGCAGTGTCATTTCAGCAGCTGAGCTTGTTAATTTTTTTCTTTTGAGCTTGTTGATCTGTTTTGGAGATTGTCTTAGTCCATTTGGGCTGCTACAACAAAATGCTTTAGATTGGGTAGTTTCTAAACAGTAGAAACTTATTGCTCATAGTTTCAGAGGCTGGAAAACCCAAGATCAAGGTGTCACCATCTTCAGTGTCTGGTGAGGGCTGTTCTTCATAGACAGTATTTTCTGTGTCCTTACACTGTGGAAGGGCCAAGGGGCCCCTCTCAAACCTCTTATAGCACTAATTCCATCCATGACAGGTCATACCTCCTACCTAATCACTTCCTAAAGTTGGCCTTGCCTCTTAATACTATCACCTAGGAGTTTAAGTTCCAACATATGAATCTGGGAGATGGGAACACCATCATTCAGACCATAGCACAGATGGACTGTTATGGGAGTTGTCTGGAAGCACACAATGACTGAGAGCCAGGCCTTCTGGCCAGAGGACCACGAGAAGCAGCCCTGAGACCCAGAGTGTGGTGCAGATTTCACAATGGAGGAGCTCCAGGAGGGCTGAAGTCCTAGGATCACCCCTAAGGTGTTCCTGAGTAAAACTCTAAAATACAAGGGTGTAGCATGGAATGACTCTCTTTGTACCTTCCTACCTTTTATAAGTAAGTCTATGGAATAAACTAATAGGCAGATTAATCAGAGAAAAGTAAAGATATTTATTATATTCAGAGGGGTGACATAGGGGACAGAAAAGCTAATATGAAAGAAAAAAAGTAAACAGCAATGGTGGAACACTCCTGTCATCCCAGCACTCTGGGAAGCTAAGGCAGAAGAGCAGCAAGTCTGAGCCCAGCCTTAACAACTTAGTGATTAATCAAGACCCTATCTAGAAAAATAAAAAGGGCTGGGGATATAGCTCAGTTCAAAGGCCTTAGGTTCAAACCCCAGTACTGAAAGAAGAAAGAAAGGAAAGAAGGAAGGAAGGAAGGAAGAAAGAAAGAAAGAAAGAAAGAAAGAAAGAAAGAAAGAAAGAAAGAAAGAAAGAGAAAGAAAGAGAAAGAAAGAAAGAATTTAGAAGTTTATATACTGTATTTATCAGGGAAAGTGGTAGAGTGTTATAGGTGATTTAGGAAAGAGTAAATAATTTTAAGGAAAGATGAATTCTTAGAAGATTATGTGGGAGGAATAATAGTTTAAGACAAAGTTTGGAGGCCTGCCCCATACCATCTATAAGTGCGTGCAGATCCTGGTGAGCAGCAGTGTAGACCAGACCAGCAAGGCTGCAGACAGATCCTAGCCAGGGCCCTGCCTGAACCCCCCACCGCTTGTGCAAACAGGCCCAGCCAAGGGCCACCTGAAATAGAACTGCATAGGCACAAAAGCAACAGCCAGAGGTTCGTCCCATACCATCAGAAAGTTCATAGAGACCCTAGCAAGAATCCTGCTCAGACACCAGGGTCTGGGGTGCACAGCCCCCAGCCAAAGGCCTTCCCAGAAAACAGTTACATAGAAGGGCAGACCCTAGCCAGAAATACACCTAGACACCATCCCAAGTGTGAACAGGCACCAGCCAGAAGCCCACCCAGACAACAGGTCAGCTCAGCAATGCAGAAGGCAACCATTCTGAACCCAGGAATTGGTACACTGATGAGCAGCAGAGAACAGGCTGCTTGTTGGCTCACTGAGAATTGAAGACCACTGGGTGAGCAAAATCTTGCATCAACTAATGTGCAGCAGGCTGGATCTGTTTTGTTTGGTTTTTTTTGTACCGGGGTCCTTTTTTTGTACCGGGTTTTTTGAACTCGGGTCCTTGCGCTTGTGCAACAGGCAGCAAAACCACTGAACTAAATTCCTGGCCCAGGCTGCATCTGTTGAAATGAGAAGACATGTAAACAAGTCTCAAAACCAGACTTCCAGATCACCTACAGAAACCTCAAAGGGCAATAAGATGGAACAATCTGACACTCAACCACATGGACTCTCTGAACTGGCAAAGAAAGAGGATCTGGAAAAAATAAAATCAGAAATAATTTCTCAGATAACAGCAGAGATTGTGCCCATAGTGCAAGACAGGATTAATCTAGAGCAGACACAGATTAAAAAAAACAGAGGAGCTGAGGAGCATAATGGAATCCCAACATAGGAAACAAATGGAATCCATAAAACAGATACAAACAGATTTCCAGGAGATTAAAAACTCCATTAGAAGTTT
>NW_004624857.1:2727069-2758323 GCF_000247695.1 Heterocephalus glaber | reverse complement strand
TTTTGGTACCGGGGATCAAACTTGGGTCCTTGCATTTGCGAGGCAGGAGGCAGAACCACTGAGCTAAATCCCCAGCCCAAAAATGTACTATATGTGATGGAAATAAACCAAACTTGAAGTTTTTCAACCAAAAACCAAAAATAAAAAAGACAGAGATAGTCTCTATCATCACTCTTGTTAAATATAGTTTTGGAAATATTAGCCAGAACAATCAGGGAAGAGAAAGAAATAAAAAGGATTTTTATGGGAAAGGAAGAAGTCAAATTATCATTATTTGCAGGTGACATGATCTTTTACATAGAAGAAACAAAAAATTCCACCAAAAGTCTCCTAGAATTAATAACCAAGTACAGTAGCAATAATGCTAGTACAACTTACCAAAACCTGTAGGACACAATTGTTACAGAGTCAGAATACAAAGTTAACACACAAAAATCAGTGTTCCTATACATCAATAATAAACTCATGGAGAAAGAAATTAGGGAAACAATACCTTTCACAATAGCATCAAGAAAAATTAAATACAGTGGTACCTCGTCTTACAAACTTTATTTGTTTTATGATTTGGGGAAAGATGGCTGTGTTTGTGTTTGTGTGGGGATGACTGCCATGCTATCATCTAATATGGAGTTTGCAAATGGAAGTAAAATTTTGTTTAATGCTTTTGTTTCTGAACCAAATTGTGTGCAAACAGAAGCGTTCGTGAACTGAGGTACCACTCTATGTAGGAGTTCGCCTAACCAAGGAAGTGAAAGTCATCTACAACAAAAATTATAATACTCTGAAAAAAGAGATCAAAGAAAATGGAAAGATGTTCCTTGCTCCTAGTTAGGCAGAACCAATATATTCAAAATGGCCATACTTCCAAAGGTGACGTATAGATTTAATGCAATCCCAGTCAAAATATGACAGCATTCCTCACAGAACTAGAGAATGCAATCTTCAAATTCATATGAAACCAGATGAGACCTAGAACAGCAAAAGCAATCCTAGGCAACAAGAGCAAGGCAGGAGGCATCATGATCCTGTTTTTCAAGTTATACTATAAAGCTACAGTGAAAAAAGCAGCTTGGTATTGGGAAAAAAAGAAGCTTGTGGATCAGTGGAACAAAATAGAAGATGCAGAAACAAGTCCTAGTAAATTTAGCCACCTGATCTTTCACAAGGAAACAAAATCTTGCACAGGAGGAAGGAGCCTCTTTAACAAATGGTGTTGGGGAAAGTGGCTGTCTATATGCAGAAGACTGAACCCAGACATTTATCTCTTACCATGTACTAAACTAAAAATGGATAAAATATATAAATCTTAATAAGCAATATACAGGAAGATATAATAGGTAAAAATTTGCTGGGTGTTGCCAGTACACCTGTAATCCTAGCACTTGGATCTGAGGCAGGAGGATTGCTATGAGTTCAAAGCCAGCCAGACCCAAGGATGAATCAGAATAGAAAAGAACAGAAGATGCAGAAACAACTCCAAGCTACCTTATCTTTGACAAAGGGGCCAAACACCTTCACTGGAAGAAAGCCTCTTTAATAAATGGTGCTAAGAAAATTATCCACATGCCAAAGAAATATCCACATGCCAAAGATTAAATCTAGACCTGTTATCTCTCACCACACACTAAACTTAAATAAAAAAGGATCAAAGATCTAAATATTAAAACGAAACACTAAATCTGCTGGAAGATAGACTAGGCAAAACTCTGGAAGACATAAGTGTAGACAAAGACTTCATGAACAAAACTTCAATTCCACAGGAAATATTACAATCAACAACTGGGATCACATGAAATTAAAACCATGGGGGCATCATGGCAAAATTTTTCGAAAGCCACATTATGTGGAGCTTATAACACTTTCGTTCATTTTTTAGAAGTAGTTTTATGGATGAATTTTTAATTTTAATTTTATGAATTTTATTATATTAATGTATACTTAACAGGAAAATAAAATATCAAATTTTTAATATGCAATGAGTGTTTAGAATAAACATGAACATTTTCAACTTAATGAAATGCTTAATTGCTTATAAAATCTAAAAAATAACAGGAGAAATAAAATCCTATGTAAACTACAATGAAAATGTAAGCAAAAGTCTACCACAGAAATAATCTTTGGGCTGGGGATTTAGCTCAGTGGTTTTGCCGCCTGCCGTGCAAGCACAAGGACTGGAGTTCGATTCCCGGTACCAAAAAAAAAAAAAAGAAATAATCTTCGATTCAGTTATCACACCCAAGGCAGTCTTTACAAATGACAACTGCATGTTCCATACAAAAGTCTTGATTACACTGACAGCAAGTATGCTTAGTTTTCTTTTCTTATTTGACAGGACATCCTTATCACCTCCCTTTCTTTCTCCTTTGTCAGGAGTTTCTTATTATATTATACAATGTACACTTAGCAGGAAAATAAAATAGCAATAAAATAAAATATCAAATATGTAATGAGTGTTTAGAATACACATCAACATTTTCAATGTCAACTCTTTACTTGCTTACAGAACCTAAAAAACAACAGGAGAAATAAAATCCTATGTGAACTACAATGAAAATACAAACAAAAGTCTATCACAGAAATAATCTTTGCTTCAGGTATCACACCCAAGGCAGTCTTCACAGATGACAACTGCACATGCCATACACAAGTATCACTTACACGGATTGCACACATTTTTTTTTTCCTGTCCTTTTTATTTTTTAGGGCACAGTTGACATCTTTTTGGTTTTCCTATTGTCTAGAGGTCTTTGTGACTTTGCATCTGCCTGTTCATCTGTCAGTTCACCAGTCTACTCCAGAATTTTTTGGTCTAGTTCCTTGGGCAGAAGCATTTTGTTCTGCCTGTCTTGCAAGTGCAAGGTCCTGAGTTCAATCCCCAGTACCGCAAAAAAAAAAAAAAGAAAAGAAAAAAAGAAAGAAAGAAGAATTTTGTTCTTCCTCTGTTGTAATTGATCTTTAGTTTTAGTTCTGGTCTCAATCCTCTAAGAAAATGTCTCCATAGTATTTTGTATTTATTATTTTTAATAAATTATGAAATTATTTATGCTAGACATGTTTAGGATCAAGTAAAACACAATCATTGGCCACAATGATTCAAATGTTTCAAATGACATCATAGTTGCTGCATAACTTATCAACAACATGTACTCTGCCTTTGGTTTTATTGTAAAAAACTATCATCTCTGACTTCGTGTCAAGGTATCTCTGTCAATCATGCCATCATGGTGTAATGGTGACATCAGCAGTACTACTTTGTTTTACTTTGCCAATGTTATATCTCTCTGAAATCCAAAGATTGGACTATATAATTCTCTATTTCAAACTTCCAACATTTCATTGGGAATTTCTACTTTGTCCTTACATATAGTTCCTACATTGATCAACTGGTGCTCTCTTAGCAAATGTGACATTAATGGGTAACTGGTAAACCAATTGTAGAATGTCACATTCCGATTAGTTTGGGAGTAGGAGCAACAAGTCTGTTTACAACATCATTTGGTTTATTATTGCACAAATAAAGATATGATGGCTGAGTCCCAGGATACATTTCTAAATCAAAAGTATAATATGTCTTTGCATCTATCAGGACATAGTTTTTATATTTTGAAGGCTTATTTGGCAAATACTGCCTAAAGCTATAGTGACCAGAAAATGCTGCAAGCTTTTCATCAATGTCATGTATTCAGATAGTTGTAAATTTCTTGACAGTTTGACACAAAGCTCTCAAATAATGAGCATATAGCAGCCAAACTATTGATTGTTTTTCTTTCTTGGTGGGTGGTTTTGTCATCAAACTGCAGGCAATTTTGAAGGAAACCAAATCTCCTCAGTGTCATTGTTAATCCACAAACCTCAAACCCACACCCATCACTTCTCCATAAGTCTTTTACATTTCTGTGATTACCATGAGAAATCCCTGCTAAGTACAGCAGACCTACGAATGTTTTCAGTTCAGATAGTGAGGTGTCATAATAAACACATTTTCAAGCATGACTACGAATATTTTCAAGTATGACTGTATATACAGAATGTACACATTTTCAAGTATGACTATGCATACATAATGTTTTATTTGTATTTCATTTTTTGTGTTTCACAACATCTTGTAACATATCATCTGTTACAAACAATTTTCAATATTGAATCACAGTGCTGGCATTCCATCCAATAGATTTCACCCCTGGCAAGAACCTAATAACATTTTTTGAGCTAACATTGGATCATTCAGATATACATGACCATTTTGTAGCATTGTGATTAGTGAAATATTTATTTACATTACTGTTTTCTTCCTCATCTGAATCAAGATCTTCATTCTGTACTTCTCTGTCATATCTTGCTAACTTCTTTGGCTTACAGGATCCAAGTCATCATATGTAACCGAGTCACCTGATGACTCACTTTCAACCTTCTCCCAAAGTTGTAAAAGCAGATTTTCATATGATATTGTACTGAATTGGACTAATTCAAGAAAACATTTTAATAATTTCTTTAGAGCACTTTATTTGATTTAATATGCACTAAAAATATTTACTTCTTAGAGAATTATGTCAAATAATTTTCTGAGTAGTTTACAGCCTGAACCACTTAGCTGAATTTTTTAAAAAGGTAAACGATTTGCTACAAATCTGCTGACATTTGAAAAATATCGAATGGAAAATTCTTCTGTTTTGGTCACTTAAAACATTTAATAAATAATTAGAAATACACAAAAATTTAACAGTATATAGTAGGGGTAAAATTGACCTGGGCATACACCTTGCTGTTTATCTCATCATTATGGGTGAACACAAAGATTGCTTCCTGTATTCATCCAGCACAGCTACTGAGGCACAGCTAGCTATATATATATATTGTTATGTTAAAGTACATACTTTCATTAGAAAATATGGTAGGGGAGTTTTTTACCTACCCATAATGCCCCTAGGGTGCTTTTGCACAGCAAAAGAAACCGACAGAGCGAAGAGACAACCCACAGAATGGGAAAAACTTTTTACTACTCCTCAGATGAAGGACTTATATCTAGAATATATAAATATTTTTTTAAAAATGAGACACTTCAAAACAAAAGACCCAATCAAAAATGGGCAACTCATAGGAATAGACACTTCTCAGAAGTACAAATGGCCCATAATTACATGAAAAAATGTTAAACATCACTGACCATCAGAGAAAGGCAAATTAAAACAACAGCAAGATTCCATTTTACTCTAGAAAGAATGGCTATTATCAAGAAATGAAATAATAACAAATGCTGGCAAGGCTGTGGGGAAAAAGAAACTCTTCTACACTGTTGGTGAGAAGGTAAACACACACAACAAAAGGGTCACTCTGTCCTTCATGGGCTTATGCTCCAGCAGTGCCTTTTCCTCCTGTGAGATATAGGTTTTGTTTGGCATCTTCTTCCAGAAGAGCTGTGTTTCATTGTAGCTGAACACTTGTTGAGTGACATATCCTTCTGCCTTCATGAATTCTGCAAATTCTTTCTTGTAGGTTTGTGCAGTGGCCTTGTCAGAACTGGAAGCCTCACCATGTCTTATCACACTGTGGATCCATTTGCTAAGACAAACATTTTTTCATCTACTTATTGGTTATTTGTAGCTTTTATTTATTTATTTTTTTGGTGCTGGGGATCAAACTCAGGACCTTGCGCTTGTGAGGCAGGGGTGGCAACACTGAGCTAAATCTCCTAGCTTTTTATTTTCTTTGCAGTACTAGGGATTGAACCCAGGGCCTTTGCACTGAGCTACATCGCCAGCCCTTTTTATTTTTTATTTTGAGAGAGTGCCTCACTAAGTCACTAAATTGCCTTGACTGGGCTGGAACTTGAAATCCTCCTGCCTCAGCTTCCCAGAATGCTGGAATTATGTATAGGCATATACCACCATGACCAGTTTGTAGCTTTTTTTTTTTTTGGTACTGGGGAGCGAACTTGGGTTCTTGCGCAAAACCACTGAGCTAAATCCGCAGCCTGCTTATTTTTAATATACATTTTTGTTTCCCTGTTTTATGATACAGTGAGACATGAATCATTTGAAGAATATGCTCATATTGGGTGTGTATCACTAAAAAGTTGTAAGTTGTACACTCATAAGGTAAGCTGAATCAGAAACAAAAAAGATAGGCTCAGTTACTGGAAAAATACCTGCAGGAGATAGAAGAATTGGAGTGAGAAGCTGAAAGGAAAGTAACAGGGCAAAGCAGCTTTGCTGTACCTTCCAATGAACAAGATGATAAATACCTAATGTCCAGAGGTGAAACGAAAAGCAGCAGGATTAGAGGAGACAGCTGAGGAAGAGACCAAAAGGTACAGCAGTGAAGCTGAAGACCAGAAGGAGAAAGAAGATGCTGAGAAAGAAACTGTTGAGAAAGATAAAAATGATGTTGAATGAGAAGTCGGGAACACAGACCCTACTTGGATCGAGTCACCCAGAACCAAAGGCCGTGTTGAGAATGGCCTGTTCTCCTCACCTGGCCAATGCCTTAGGTGTCCTTGGTTGAATTCTTAGCAAATTCTACAAAAACACCATTCTGAGCTAGCAAATGTTTCCCAGAAGTCCTAAGAAGAAACGCTCATTCTTTAACAGGATTACAAATGAGCTTCCTCCTTAGACCTTTATTTTGCTGTGAGGTACTGTGGTTTGACATTTTGCTTTGTCTGCTGGGATCCTGGGAAGGATAGTCTTGTCTTCAGCTAAGTCGTTTACTGGCCATTCGGGAAACAATATGTCTGTAAGCATTATTTCTTGGTGGTATTCAAATGATTTTTTTAAAAATGAAAAATACTTTCCCCTTTGTGTTTTGGCGGGTTCTGTAAGTGCTCATGATAAAATATTTTAGCTGAGTGCTATATAATTTACAATCTTAAGAAATTCTCAAGTTGGAACCAAGAAATAGCAAGGAAATGTACAATTTTATCTTCTGGCAAAGGGACATCATTTCTGTATTATAGTGCATGTAAATGCACCCTTGTAAATGTTAATTTTCATTAAATGTGGGATGGGGACTCAAATTTCAGAAAAGTACCAAGAGTCCTGAGAGCTTTGGAGCCTAAACTGCACAGAGCAGATTTTCACAGCTCCAAGGAGCTTTGTAGTTTTCATTCCATAGCAGTCCATTTATATTGGATTTATTGATTTATTTATGAGATAAAGTCTCACCATCTAGTTCAGGCTGGCCTTAAACTCATTATGTAGTCCAGATTAGATTCCACCTCTTGGTGATCCTCCTGCCTTAGCCTCCCAAGGGCTGGGATTACAGGCATGTGCCACCACACCAAGCTACACTGAATTTTCAGTGAACTGGTTCAGAGTTCAAAGATATCATTCCCTACATGGCACTTTAAAGGAATAAAAGTCATATGTCTCATTCTAACATGTGCATTATAATTTAGCAGTCCCATCTGTATTTTTGCATATTTTAAAAATTATTTTTAAAGAAAAGGTGATTTTCCTTTACAAATGGCATGGCCTGGTAACATGCTCTGTTGCCTCCCCCAGGCACTGTAAATTAAATGCATAGATTAAGTTGGACAAGAGAAATATGTTTAAAAAAACAAAATGCTGGCATATTACAAACAGCCACCATTATCCAACCCTGGTGGAAAAAAGAGTCATTGTGATTACAAGTTACAAACAATGTATGTAAATAAACCTCTTCTAGGAGCAACAGTGGCAAGAAGAACACTTTCATAGGCAAGGTATGGAAGATGATTTCTGAAAAGGAAAAAGAAGGTAGTTTTGTGTCAAAGTAAAATGAATCTTCGTTTCTAAATGAGAAGGATGAAAGTGTAGGAAAAGCCTAAATAAATATAGGAAGTTACAGAAGAGTCACAGAAAGGGAATTTTATGATTATTAAAGCTGGCTAAAGTTTAATGGTTTTATTTAAAAGATTGTCAGAAAGTGTTTTAAAATCAAACATTATACTGATGCAAAACTAGAACTTTACTTTTTCTCTTAAGGTTACAAAATCTTCTTGGATTACTTGCCTGCTTTAGTAAGTGGTTTTAAGAGATTCGTCTTTACCTTGTGAGTAATCTGACTATATACAGCACCAAAGATTTTGTGAAGTTTCTGTGCTTTACGTGGACTTCATCATGCCCTTGCTTATTTAAGGGACCAAGGCCTTCCCACTTTTGAAAGAACCAAAGTTTTCCACAGTTGTGTTACCTCCTCTGCATACTTTTTAAAATCTTTTGTTGTCATTTGGTTAAATAGCCAAGTATTGTTTCCCAGAAGGCCATGACCAACTTAAGTGTTCACACTGCACAATAACTTTTGCTATTTTCCCTTCCCAGCAACAAATCCTAAATGATTCACTGATTTTCCAGAAGGCTCCTGAAAAATTACAAAGAAATTATTCTTTCTTATAAAAAGAGAGGTACTAAAAACAATTAGGTTTCAATATGTTACTACTGATGAATTGCACATGGCACACGTCAAATCAGAACCCTCCCTGGGCTAAATCTGCATATGTAAAATGCTACTAATATAAATATCTCAGAAACTGTATGCTGTATGAGAAGTTCCCAAAGATCTTTTTTAATGTCCTTACAATCCATAGTTTCTATCTTTCTTCCTTTCTCCCCTACCCCCATTCCTTCTTTCTGTGTTACTGGGAGTTGAACCCAGGGCCTTCACACCAAGCTACATCTCTTTAAAAAGAAATTTTAGAATCCAAGTCATTAAGTTCCCCAGGCTGAGCTTGAATTTGTGGTCCTTTTGCCTCAGCCTTCCAGAGTACTGGGATTGCAGGTGTGGACCACACCATGTACAGTTCCAGCCTGACATTTCTTAGGAAAATTTCAGCAGCCAGGCATGGTGATGCATGCTTGTAATCCCAGGACTCGAGAGGCTGAGGCAGGAGGATTCTCATAAGTTTGAGGCCAGCCTGGGCTACACAGTGAGTTCAAGGCCAGCCTGAACTACATAGTGAGACCCTGTCTCAAAAAAAAAAAAAAGAGGAAACTTTCAGCAAAGCAAATTTAAGAAAGACTATATGGTTAATTAAAATGTAGGGGCTGGGGATTTACCTCAGTGGTTCCACCTCCTGCCTCGAAAGTGCAAGGTCCTGAGTCCGATCCCGATACCAAAAAAGAAAAAAAAAAATTAAAATGTGTGTTGCACCTATTTAAATAATCAGGCTAAATATAATTAGATAGGGGCCTAGGATTTAGCTCAGTGGTGCTGAGCCTGACTCGAAAGTGCAAGGTCCTGAGTTCAATCCCTGGTACTGCAAAAAAAAAAAAAAGGAGAGAAAATAATCAGGCTAAATATAATGCTTTATTTTGTGATCAGAGTAATCTTTCTTCTCATTGCTTCTCGGCCTTTTGGCTAAGATCAAGTGAAGAGTAATCTTTCTGGGTTTTTTTTGGTACTGGGGATTGAACTTGGGACCTTGCGCTTGCGAGGCCAGCAGCGGAACCACTGAGCTAAATCCCGACCCCAAAAGTAATCTTTCTTAAGATTATGTTTTATTGAAAGGGAAATAACTGGAAGGATATTTTGTGTTTTAGTGGAAAATTATACCACATCCTTTTAACTCCAGTCCTGAGCCCAATAGTAATACCATATTCTGGCCCTGTTCATTGTCTTTGAATTATGTACACTATTTGTAAATTGCAGGTAATTTATGGATATGAAACTCTAAGGCAGAGATTTAAGTTACATCTTTCTATTCCTCACCCTCCCACACCCCTCTGTGGGAAAACCAGTTTGTGTACCTACTTAGATTTCGTTCTTGCTACCTTGCATAAGTCCTAACACTTACCAAATGTTTAATTCTTCATCTTTCCTTCAATATTTGGCTATATCCCTTTAAATGAAGGTTTCTAAAATTTCTCCCTCCCTCTGACTCAACATCTCCAAGAATAAAAACCAGATCACACAGATCCCTTTCAGACCCTGTGATGGTCACAATCTGAAGAAGCCCTCTGCACTGGACACCAATGACTTCATATGAACCTTGGAAGACCCCAGGACTGACTTGTTTGTCAGCAGCAGAAAATGCATGGATTTCTCTATGAACAAGCCATTAGCAGAGCCAGTAGGAAGTCTGACACAATGCTGGGTTATGTATACCCTTACCCAAGAGGTAACCAAGAGTGTATCACCAAGCATGTCAACCTTTCAACTTCAAGAAACCCAATGAGTTTTACAAAACTCTTGGAATTCACTGGACTAGTTACCTTTAGGTTTAACCCCTGGCACTATTTACTTTAAAGCAGCTTTTCATTGTAGTATTTCCTTTTTTTTCTTTCATTTAGGATCCCTCTTTTAAGATGTCTGATGTTCAGGACTCTAAACCAACTGACCTTTTTCACCATCTCTCAGTAGAAAAGTAGCCCTCTCTCTTTTCATATATACCTGTAGCACCAACAAAAATTTTCATATATCCCTATAGCACCAACAAAAGTCCTCAGGAGACGATTTCTTAGACCCTGCTTGGCCCTGCTCAGATTTATTCTCACCTATGTGTGGTTCCATGAAAAATGGTATTTGTTCATCTTTTACAAAAGGCTGACAATGTTGAAATTTTCCCAAGACTACACTTCTGGAGAACAGCCATAGTTAAGAAATTCCACACCTTTGTGTTCTAGGTGTAGAGAGGAGAGATATCTCCCTCTGCCCCACTTAGTTTGTTTCTTTCTCTCTCTCTCTTTCTTTTTCTTTCTTTCTTTCTTTCTTTTTCTTTCTTTCTTTTTCTTTCTTTCTTTCTCTCTCTCTCTTTCTATTTCCTTCCTTCCTTCCTTCCTTCCTTTCCTTTCTTTCTTTCTCTCTATCTCTTTTTCTTTTCTTTTGAGACAGCTGTTTGGAAAGCAAGACTAGTAAACTCAGGCAAAAAAGACATTAAACATGTGTTTGAGATTCTACAGTTAATAGAGACAGTTTACAAGCTCTAACAGGTTGTAATAGTGCAGCACCCTGCCCTCAATGGGGAAATAATGTTGAAAAAAGAAACCAACTGGCTGGCCGAGCAGCCAAGTTGGTAGTAGAGCTAAAATCCTTCACTGTGATGGGCCTTTTATTGCCTCAGATCAGCTTGTCTGATACCTTATCTAACTACTCCAGAGAAGACTGCAAATGGACAAGGAGCTGCGTTTCACCAAGGGGTCTCCTTTAGGACAGAAGTATAATGCTAAGTGCACAATACTCATACTGGAATTCTTATATGCCCAGTGTTAGGACAAATTCATTGTGCTGCCCCCTATGGTTGAGATGCCACTTTACGGTGGACACAAAAGTATATAACTGGTCCTGGTTTGCACTGTGTCGTAGACTCAGGGACAGGAACCTGCCTCATTTGTGCTTAAAACTATCCAGAGCCAACCTACAGCCTCCAGTGTGGGAACTCACTACTGTTCAGGGGAGAATTCCCTCGTAAGGACTGGAAAATAGACTTCACAAATGCTCCTAGTCTAGGGTAACTTTGGTTACTTACTGGTTTTGGTAGATACATTTTCTTGATGTTCAGAGACCTTCCCCATCCAAACAGAAGGAGGAGCAGAAGTGGCCTGTAAATAATACCAAGGTATGGAGTACCAAACCCATACAGAGGGACAATGGCCCCACTTTTGTCTCACAAGTTGTACAAGTGTCCAAGGCTTTTACTATCAAATGCCAACTTCATTCGGCCTGGAGGCCACAATCAACCAGAAAGACCAAAATGAGAATCAGACCTTTAAAAGGATTATTGTTAAACTGTGTCAAGAAACATACTTGGCATGGGGGTAAGGTTTTTTCTATTACCTTGCTGCAGATACATGTAGCTCCCTTTTCTTGGTCTTTGTGGAGCCGGAGATTTAGCTCAGTGGTGCTGCCGCCTGCCTCAAAAGTGAAAGGTCCTGAGTTCCATCCCTGGTACCAAAAAAAAGAAAGACTTTGTCCTCGTGAAATTTTGTATGGTAGACCATTTCAGACCTCATCCATGGGACAAATGTCAGATCTTGCTATAACAAAGTAGCTTTTGAAAAACTATGCCCAATCTCTGGGTGTTACACTAACCCCATACATGAGTTTGTTTTTAGAAGTCACTGTATCAGATGTTCTACCTCATGACTTATATCCTGGCAACTGAGTGCTCCTGAAGACTTGGAAGGAGAAACCCTAGAAAATCAACTCTCTGTTAGGTGAATGGGGCCATATGTTATCTACTGACTACTCATTCTTCTGTTAAACTGACAGTTGTCTAACCTCAGATATACCATACTTGGAGGCAGGCAGCAACCAACAAAAACCCCCAAGATCTTGACTCTTCTGGTCAACACGGTGGTGGATATTTGTGGGATGAAGAGATGGGGTGGCCTGAGCTGTAAGGAAAGGTGGTTGGCAGTTAAGAAAGGTGAAGTGATTGGTGGTCTATGCATGTGCACACAAACTTCAGAAGACATATGTCTTTTCCTGAAAATAAGACCTAACTGAAAAAGAAGCCCTAGCATAATTTTTCAGGATGCTTGGAATATAAGCCCTACTCCCCAAAATAAGCCCCAGTGAAAATCATCAGCCAGACAGATGCATTTAGCACATTCATTGCAAAACATGATGGATGTACTGAATTATAAAATAATATATAATTAAATATAAATAAATATTATTGATATTAATACTTATGTGATAATATAAATTATAATTAAGTACTTGTAAATACCCAAGTGGGTGCCTTTGGACAAGAGGTAAACACCTACGTAAACAGATGAATTTGAGACTGATTACCAGATGACCATAGTACAGACACAACATATGAATAATGTGTGCACTTGATAATGAGTGGACGTGGTTATATCTAATATAAATCTTCATAATTCAATATGTTGTAACAGATGTAACTAATGCACTCGTATGAAATACAAAAACATTTTCTGAATGTTGGTGTCTGTAATTTTTTGTCACTTTTGTGTGGCCCACCATTTTTTCTTTTTTTTTTTTGAGACAAGGTCTCACTATGTAGTTCAGGTGGGCCTTGCACTCACTATGTCACCTAAGCTGGTCTCGAATTTGTGGTGATCCTCCTGCCTCAGCCTCGTGGGTACTAAGATTACAGGTGTGTGGCGCTATTCCCAATGTGGACCATCATTCTTAACTGTCATCATTTTTGTTTCCACTCCTGTCTCCTAAGTCTTCAATTAATACTTGATTTAATGGACACTGTGAAGCCTCGCCTACAAGAGGTCATGACTGTGGGTGAAGAATTCATGGGATAAAATCACTGACAGCTGTGCTGCCAGTGCACTACAAGCAGGCTACATGGAGAAGAGATGCTCATTTAGGGAGAGCTCTATTGCTGGACATGAGAGATTGGGGCCAGTGGTTCTACAGGAAGTGGAGTCACAAGAAATTCAGGCCGGAATTCTGGGTTTAGAGAGTTACAACGATATTCCAGAAGATGACATGAATATATTTGGATAAATGTAGATTTATATACATGAATAAATGTAGATTTTTGTACATGAATACATGAATAAATGTAGATTGTTGTTGTTATGGCTTGTGTTTAGATGTCCCCCTAAAGCCTCATGCTTTTTTCAGAGGTGGCTGAATTTGGAATGTGTGATGCTGGGATTAAGGGTGTGTGATTACTAAACCACTGCACAGGAGTGATTGGTTTGACACTGCCCTTATCCTGGCAGTCTGGATGGGATAAAAGGGAGAGAAAGGAGGGCTGGGGATTTAGTTCAGTAGTTCTACACCTGCCTTGCAAGCTCAAGGTCCTGAGTTTGATCCCTGGTACTGGAAGAAAAAAAACAAACAGGGAGAAAGATGCTGTTAAGGCCCTTGTTGCTTTTGTTGTCTTCTATTGCCATAAACTGTTGCCCCTCTGCTACCTAGCCTTGGAGCCATCTGATTATGGACTGAAACCTCTATTAATTGTGAGCTAAGTAAACCCTTTTCCCTTTAACTTTTGGTGTTGGGTATTTTGTCTCAGCAACAAGTGAAAAATAACTAATACAGTTGTACATGAAAAAAATAAGGCATCCCCTGAACATAAGCTCTATTGCATCTTTTGGAGAAAAAATTAATATAAAACCCAGTCTTATTTTTGTGGAAATACAGTAGCACTACCTGAGGGTGGAGTTTTTGGCCATCTGAGAGTAAGGGCTCACCAACTGGACACCTGTGCAGGCCAAATGAAGGGGTTGGTGGTTTCAATCAGTTTGAGGTAGACAAGGCTATTGCTAAATCTCTAAAAAACAAAACAACACAAAAACTTAAAACAATTGTTACCAAGGTGACCATATATCAGAAGTGTTATGTAGTAATCACTGTTTAGTTAAGCTACCAAAACCAGTGATTAAAGCCAGTAACTAAGAACAAAGCTAGAGGGATTATTCATCCTTCTCTGAGTTTCAAAAGAAAGAATGTACAGTACTCTTTGATTTTTAAAACTTTAACCAGGGAGAGCCACGCATGGTAGCACATACCTGTAATCCCAGCACCTGGAAGGCTGAGTTAGGAGGACCCCCACAAGTTCGAGGCCAGCCTGGGCGACACAGTGAGTTCAAGGCTAGCTTGAACTACATAGTGAGACCCTGTCTCCAAACAAAACACCTTTAACCAGCGGGGGGGAAAGTGGCTTAAGCCTCTTACAAGAGAAACAAGAAAGCACCCAGTGATGAATGTGACTGTGCTGTACACCTAAAATGTACCAATAAACTTAATGGAAAAAAAAGTGAGTTTGGACCTTGGGTGGGCTTTATCTCTACACTCCTGGGAGTCACTGCTGTGTCAATGGTTAAGCCATAAAAAGTTTATTAGTTTCAAGTCACAAAAGCCTTACTGATTTTGGTTTCTAGTAGCTTGTTAGTTACTTTTTGGGATTAAAATTAGATTTCTAATATTCAGAGCCTTACAGGAGAAATTTCTTCTTTTTTAAAGGATTTTTATTAGTACATGATTGCAGTACATAATGATTACAATTACTGTGGGGAGTTGGTACACGTACATCAAACAACTTGATTTTTTTAAAATTCTGTACCCCTCACCTCCCTTCTTCCAAATCTTGATCCCCTTATTTGCAAAAGTTCTATTTTCATCATTTTTCCCCTTCATCTTCCTTCCCTTCCCTACCTCCCCCTCCATCTCTTGGTCCCTCATCAATTTGAAAAAGATCTGCCTACTTCCTCTTTATCTATCTTCTACTTTGTTCTTTATTTTCATGTAAGAAACGTTTTCGTAAGGCTTCTCTGTTCTAATGGATGCTGCTTCTCCACAACTTCTCAGTTGAGCGGAGCCCTCTCCTTGAACCTCCATGACTATATGCTCTGCTAACTCTACCTTTTTCCTTTTTGTTTGCCCAGTTTTTCTGGGAATAACTTGGACTCCACTGGCTTAAGAAACTCAAATGGAAACAAAGCTTTTGTACATAGGGAGGAGAGGAGGTTTAAGGGGAGAATGGGATAAAATAAAGTTTATTTAAAAAATTAAAATTGTGGTAAAATATCCAAAAAAAAAAAAAAAAGAGAGAGGGCCGGGGATTTAGCTCAGTGGTTCCGCCCCCTGCCTCACAAGAGCAAGGTCCTGAGTTCGATCCCCGGTACCAAAAAAAAAAAAAAAAAGAGAAAAAAACTCAAGAGGCAAGCATGGTAGTACATGCCTGTAATCCCAGCACTCAGGAGGGTGAGGCAGGAGGATTGCTGTAAATTCAAGGCTAGGCTGAACTACATAGCAAGACCCTGTCATCAAAAAACCAAAAATTAACAACAACAACAAAAAGGAACTCAAGATTTCAAACTACCTCTTCTACAACTTCTTCCTTCCCATGGCTTCTGCTCCTTTCTCCTTTTGCTATTTTTGATGTTCCATCCGGTTCCCTTGAGTTCTTGATATGGCTCCTTTTATTCCCTTAACTCTTACATCCTTGTGTCCACCCCAGTCAGACCTTTTCCCTTACTACTCTAGCCCCTCAGTCACTACTTTTATTCTTCCACCAAAGGGACCCATTATCCCTCCCTCCTCTCCTGACAGCAACTATCTGAAAAAGAAGCTGAAAAAAAAAAGACTAACTGAAAATAGACTGAATATTTTATATACTCAAGATGGCCTTCGTAGACATCTGGATACTACTAGATGTTTCCTGAGTCATTCACTTAAAATTTAGCCCACATCTTCCATAAGATTGATCTCTGGTAACAGGCAGATACACTCCCCCAAAACTCTTTTTGGAGAAAACTTAAATTCTTTCTCTGTGTCTTAGAGATATAAGTTTTCTATACTATCTATCCAGGCATAGTGGGACACATCTGGAACCCTAGCATTTGAGGTTGAAGCAGGAAGATGGGCTGAGTTTAAGGCAAGGCTGAACTATGGTAGCGAGATCCTGTTTCAAACCTCCCTCCTATTTTTTTCCTATACTATCTTCTCTAGGATCTGACTGCTATATATTTGAAATATAAAGTTTGGGGAGGTGACTCTCATCAGAAAGCAGGAAGAGAGACAGAGAGAGAGGGAGAGAGGAAAGGAGGGAGAGAGAAGGAGGAAGGGAGGGAGAGGGAGAGGGAAAGGGAAAGGGAGGGGGGGGAGAGAGAGAGAGAGAGAGAAAGAGAGCGAGTGAGCATGAGCACTGGCTGGGAAAGGAGGCATGACAAAATCCTGGAACACATGTGCAGAAGAGTCCCAAAGCCCTGCATGTGGACTTCTTGTGAGAACAGGAGCAGGTTTTCCATAGGATGGCCTAGACTTGATATCAACCCAGGGAGTGGGTGATACAAAAAGGACAGTTCACACTGAGTTTTGGCCACTGTGTTCTCTATCGCATGGTGACCCACCCTCATGCTGTAGGGTGTACTTCTTTTCTTACTTTTACTTGACCCAAACTCACTTTGCAGAGCCTGTTTCTTTTCCTACCTTTAAAAAAATCGCTACCATCTGTGCTTGTCTTGACTAATTCTTTGAGAACCTAGAAACCACCTCCAGAAGGAGACTGCAGCACCCCAAAACCTGGTTACAAGAGAGGAGAGGGAGAGGGAGAAAGTGCTCACACATGAGTACTATGTATTTAATAATAGATTGGGTAAACAAAGGTCTTTAATATTTCCCACTAATATTAGCAAAAGGCTTTAACCTTTTGAGTAACCATGTCTATTTGCCAGAAACAGAATTTGGACCCAGCTAATCTTTTACAAACTAGTGAGTTTTGTATTCTTGTGTCTGATACACAGCAAAAATTTAAAAAATGATAGCTAAATGATCTGTTTGCATCTATATGCAATAAAAATATATGTACCATATTTTCCCACAATCTGTTTTTTGGGGTATTCACTTTTTCTTTCCTGTGATATCCCTGTACATGTAATTAATTTCTACATCTTTTTTTCCTGAGAATCTGCCAGTTGTCAGTTTATTTAATTGAGTCACTGTGGACTTCTCAGATGATGCAAGGAAAATCTTCTTCTCCCTACAATTGTGTGGATCAGTTTAACTTCTGAGGCTAAGATCTCTTTATTCCAGATTTTGCATTTTGAACCACAATGACCTGAGTACCACTTAAGGGGAAATGAAGAGGGAAATCCTTGCATAATCCATATTTATAACCATTTATATGTAAATCTTTATATCATGAATATGAAAATAATGCTTGACCTGAAATTTTTTTTTTTGCATTTATTCAAAAACACATTTTTCTAGAAAGGACACTCAAGAGTAATTTGTGACAATTTCCAGGAGAAAACAGAAAACAATAATCACAAACAACAATCCTTCAAACATACACAGGATCTTTTTCTTCTCTCTTAACACCAAGTAGAAAGTGATGTTAACTTAATTCTCCCTTTATAATTTGTTTGCTAGAGTTTAATGGCAGTCTTAAGAATTTTCCAGGAAAAAGGGATCAAGTTCATTGATCTCCCTTCCTAGCAGTAAAGCGTCATAGTTCAAGTAGGGTCAGGTTTCCTATTTTCAAAGAATTCTTTTGCCACATGTGCCCTGCATGTCTGTGATAAACAGTGTCGCTCTACGTATCTGGTCCGTGGTTCTGCAAACTTTGAAGAATAAAGTTGTGAACAAAAGGAGGAGGGTAGGAGAGTTTTTAACTGAACACAAGAGGAAGAATAGTTCCTGGATTTCTAGGAGGAGTCCTGAGTGGGCTGCTGCGTGACCCTCAATCTAGAGACTGTCAGGCCTCCCCTAAATCTACAGGAAAAAATAAACAGGCTGCTTTTAGCAAATATCAGCAGCTTCCCAGCAAGTAGGGCAAATGGACTCCCAACTGTGATTTACAACCCCCTGCAGAAGTACAGTACAGTAATTGTATACACACCTGAGCAGGCTGTCCAGACTGTCCTTGGGCATTTAAGTCATAAATATGTCACCTTAGATTCCTTAGCCCCTTCAATGCCTATATAAGCCTAATTCCTTTCCCAGTTAATTGCTGATCATCTTTCTCCTAGTGTTAGCCTATCCTTTCAGGGATGAAATGTTTCCCAGCTAGCTGCTAGAATCTCCTGATTCTAGTCCCTGTTCACTGGGATAAACTTCTTTTTCTCAGAACGAAGAACCTGGGTTTTTTTTGTTAACAAGTGGATTCTTTGTAACAGAGTCCCTTATAGGTAATCAGGGTGCAGGAATTGCTTGATCACTTAGTGGGCATCTATCAAGGGAGGTTCTGTGATGTTGAAAATATGGCCCATTGGAAGTAAGACTTTCTAACCCCGTTCTTTCAGTGTTTACAGTACACGGGATCTTAGAAAGAAACTGGTTATTTTGCATTATAATTTCCTCAGAACTCAGGAACTTAATAGGGGGTGGTTGGACCTCTAGTGGGCTGCATTCCACATTACCTAGGAAGTCCACTGTATTTTAAATTCTTCAAAACTCAGCAGTTTTGTAGGGGGTGACCACACCTCCCTTTAGCAGGGAGGAGCTGTACTGCATGTTGTCTGAGGAAGTCCGTTCTAGCTCCAAAGTCCTAGTTCACTATTCTTCCTTAGATTCCCATTAGTTTGGCAGACTACCCAGCTGTATCTCAGCCCTTCATCCAGTAGCTGCCTTACTCATAAGCTAACTAAACTGTTTTCTACAATAAGAGACATTCTCTTCCAAGACTGGCTGTGAATAAAAACAGGAGAAACAACTGATAAGGGTCAACAAAATGCTTAGAGATTTTATCAACCCTGTCCCTCAATACTGGAGACTGACAGGGCTTTCATGCGGAACTACATCCCCAGCATCCACATCTTTTAATGTTTTGAGACAGGGTCTTGTTAAATTGCTCAACTACCAGGCTGGACTCAAACTTATGATCCTCTTGTCTCAGTCTCCCAGAGGGCTGGCATTATAGGTGTGCACCACCATGCCTAGCCAGCATTTTAAAAAGTCTTGAGAACACAGAGCTGGACTTTCAATCTCTACAACCTAAATATTCTGCAATGAGGAAATGCCTTTCATCTGTTTACTTAATTTTTTATCCACCCATAACTATAGGAAATAATCAGACAGTCTTATCTTCTTGACTCAAATTTAGTACTCAAATACCTCACCTCTTCATAGCAGGCAGTATTTAAAGAGGCTTTATGCTGAAGTTCCTCTTCATCCCATATTATGATTAAATTTAGATTAAAATCTTTACTAGATGGAAAAGAAAAATAACTCAATTTTCCATGAATTAAAACTTCAGAATTATCTATTACTGAAATAATAGGTATTAATTTTGAGGTTTTGGTTTTGATTTCTTATCTATTAAGACCCATGGAGCAACTTACTGACAGATTGATGACAACTGAAAAACTATTATGAAATCATTAATGGAAATGTAAAAATTTTATAATTTCAGAACTAATTTTTCATAGCATAATTGGAACTCTCTCATACTGAATCATCTCACTTCTTTCAGAACCAGTTATCTCAACTCAGAGGGAAATACCATCAATCCCATAAGACTATGGGGAAATGTGACTGGAAATATCTTGGAAAGACTATATGGAAAGAAGACAGAACAAAAATAATTATGATCAATATTGGTTGGGAAACAAAATTTCACCTTCCTTCATGTAAGATACTACATTGAGATTGTAAGCGATACAGATAAATAAAAATAAAATCTCACCTAAAGAAATGAATAATTGAGCCAGAACTGGTGGCAGATGCCTTTAATCCCAGAAATTGAGGAGGGTGAGGCAGGAAAGTGCAAGGAAAGTTGCAAGTTGGGTAGTTAAGTGACTTAGTGAAACCCTGTCTCAAAAAATAAAAAAAAAAGGGCTAAGTATGTAGCTCAGTGTGAAGGCCCTGGGTTCAATTCCCAATATCATATCACAAACAAGCAACAGAGTTCCATTTCTGAGGAAAAAATTCTCTCTTAAATTATAATTAATAATAGTATTAAACTTATCAAAAAGTAAATTAATTATAAAATTTAGCTCCAAAATGGATGTCCTGATTACAGCTGGTCAAACCCCTAATTACACTAACAGTGTGGCTCCACTGGAGAGGAACTGTGGAAGCTGCACTCGCCAGAGCAGCCAGGTGTGTCTGAGACCTGAGCCAGCTGAGGATGTGCTACCTTCTGAGGGCCCTACCTTCTAAAGCAGCAGGCATGAGGCCTCAGGCCTGGGAGAGAGAATAAAAGATCTGTTTAGCTGTGAAGAGAATATTAATTCCATTGTGTTTGTTTCAGTCATTGTTTTGTTCAGTTGAAGGGCCTGATAAAAGAAAATTTGGTCTTTCATTTGTTGAGCATGAGCTATATTCCAGGCTTGAACATATAAGGGTGAACAAGAAAGATCATGTACTCAGGGAGCTCTCTTCTAGTAAGGAAAGCCCCAAGCCCTTATTATAACTCTCAAAAGACATTATGCAATACAGTATATGCATTAGACACACACACAAAAAACTCTGAAACACACAAACATCATTTAACAATTCAATAAATGTAAAAATGTTTCACTTTCAAAATCGGGACAAAGACATATTTTAATATTTTGAACATCAACTATAAAACTTATGAAATACCGCAATTTACTTCACTTATCTTGAAATATCAAGATTTACAGAATATATGTATTTAAATATTCTTTAAAGAGTATTTAGGCCATGCATGGTGGCAAGTGTCTGTAGCCCCAGTTCTTTGGTAGGCTATGTTAGAAGGACTGCTTCAGCCTCGGAGTTTGAGACTACCCTGGCAGCATAGTGAGGGCTTGTCTCAAAAACAAACAAGAATATTCTAATGGGATTACAGAAAAGAGATGGCTCTACCTATGGGCGGAGGACAGAATGCCTAGTTTTGTTAAAAGCAATTGGTGAAGAAAGGAGAAAGGCAAGGAATTTGTATAGGATCTCTGGGTGATGCCTCACCAGCCAAGGAAGGAGAAATTTGTGATACTGAAATGGAAGTGTAACATCTAAGGAAATATTCAACTGGTTAATTCACAATAATTACTCTTTCCTCCGAAGTTTCAGCCTGATCATGTATTTTATTGAACTTTTCAAATAAATGAAATTCTAACTGTACAATGGAAAGCCAGGGGGAAAAGAAAATTTGCTCTTTCAAAATGTATTTTATTTGTACTATTCTATTATTATGAGATTTTAAAAAAGATACTGGATAAACTGGTGCTAATCTGAAGGCTTTATAAAGCATGCCTGAATAAAAGTAAGACTATCAAGAGCCCCAGGCATAGGTCTTGAATTCCTGCAAGGCAATGCAATGCAAGTGAGAGAGAACAAAGGACACAGAAACAAGACTTAAAGAGAAAGCTGGTCTGGGATAGTCTGAGCTGTTCTGGGCAACAAAGACAAAAGGCACCCAAGACTTCCAGTATTTACTGATAACAAGCGTGGGAATAAGTAGAGCGAGGTATATGTGAGACATATGATTATGTGTGAGGCATCTGGCTTCAGTGGTTGTTGCAGGCAAGGCTGTAAGATAGGTCCTGCTTTCTTGCAGGAGAGAACAAACGGAGACTAGGACTGGGTCATAACCTGAAACCCATCAGGTCAGTGGGGGAAACCATAATTCAGGGAAAGGAATTTAATTGGGGTCATGCTGACCTCAGGTGGAAGTTAACTCAGCAGTTAACTCAGCAGTTAACTTCCTGCCACTTCACAAACCAGGACTTAGGTCTCTGTGGCAGCCATTGGTAGAGGAGCTCTGCTCACCCAACTCTGCCATTTGACATGCCCAGGTGAGTCACATAAGGCTTTGGTCAGACTCCTAATATAATACAGCCGAATTATGGGGAAAGACGCTTGTGCTACTTAGAATGTGCTAGTAAATTGGGCAGGGGTGTCTACTACATAAGACAACTTTAATAAAAGAAATATTGAAAGAGTGGTAGTTTTTGCTCCATATTCCAGGAATATCTAGATGAGTTTTCTAGATTTGTGAAATTTTGGATTCAGGATCTCTATAAATATCAGGTTTGCACTAAAAGAAAATGTTAATTATTACCTATTCCCCATTTAGGTTAGAAACAACTCAGTTGAAAAAAGAGGCAAATTTATAATTTCATTAAAAAATTTTGGGGGGAGGGGAGGCAGGGTCTTGCTAAGTATTCTAGGCTGCCTTGAACTCACTACGCAGCCCATACACTCTGGAGAGTGCTTGGTTGGACTGCACTCCAGGGAGGGGTTGAATGTTTGACCCTGGGACTCATGGAGGGCTTCAATTCAGGGATCCCAGTGTTTTGTTCACAGTGACTGGGTGAGAGACAGCCATGGGAGACAGGCGTGGTCAGGGAGCCATGGTCAGACTGGCAAGATACCTCCTAGGGGTTTCAACTAAAGGATACAAGCCTGACCCCATGGCCAGAGGCTAGGCTCAGCCTGCATTTCTGGATTTGAAAGTCACAGAATTGGTGCCCTCACTGTGATCCTTCCACCTGCTGGTGCCTGCATCCAGCACAGACGGGGGCCTTCTTTATACACCAGCACGAGCAGTGACATGTCTGGAGGTGGACACTGCCCCAGAACTGTAAGTTCCAGAAGAAAACCACATTTTCAAAATCACAAATTTTTTTGGTTTTTTTCTTTTTTTGGGTGTGTTTTGTTTCCTTGTTTTTGTTTTTTGGTGAGCATGTTTTTTGCTTTGTTTTTTGCTCTTCTTTCCTTTCCTTCTTTCTTCTTCAACAGTTTACTGGGGTGTGGGAAATTTTCCTTTGTCCTGCCTTGCTGCTTATCACTTTTCATTCTTTTTCTTTAATTTTTCTCTTCTTCCTTTAATTTTTTCTATTTTTACTCTCTTTATAATTTTGTTCTTTTTTCTTTTATTTTTCATCAGTTTTTTTCTTACCTTTATCTAATTGTATAAAAATTCTTCTATGCCCCAATAAGATCCTTTGTACCATTTCTCTCTCCTCCTTTTTTAATATCATAGAGTTTAAAGTTTCAGAGTGTTCCTTACATTTCCCCATCCTAAATTCTTTATCTTTAATAATATGACCATAAAATTTTGTTAATATCTTGATAATTAACTCTGTAAAATTACTGTTGAATTCTTTTCTACTATTAGCAGAGATACAGCTGTTGCATTTTGTACATACTAGCTGTAAGTCAATACCTAGGTTTTCTTAATGTTTACACCATAATTGAAGATTTATTCTCTAGGATTAAGGATGGTATATAACTGGTTCTTATGGTATGATAGCATTCAATGTGTCTTGGATGGTAATACTGTAGCTTGATATCAAAAGGGTCACATAATTGTTGCTATTTCTCTGCAAGCCAACACTCAAATTACCTTTGTGACATTAACAATACTAGAGTACATTCCCAGAGAATTTGGTTGTTGGGCTAACTACACTGGATCCTACCCTCACAAATTAACCAAGGTGGTCAGATCTTGGGGCTGTGGCAAAGGATTATAGTTAGCCATGCCCAAAATACATCACTGAAAAGGAACTAAAGGGGTCTCTGTACTAGCAACAAAGTCTTTAGACTGTAAGTACAATGGACCCTTGACTTATGAACTCAAATTGTTCACAAGGGCTGGTTATAACTCAAGTTGGTCAACTGAAGACTCAGGCTCCTCTACATTTCACAAACCACTAGCCTTCAAAGTCTCTCTCCTGTATACAGGAATATCTCAGTGTCCTTAGAGACATTAGCCCAGGATTTCTCAATTAACCCCACACAGAAAAAGATGTAATGTTCCTTCCAGAACTCTTTAAGGGTTAAATCTGTATCTAAGACCTTCTGGAAGCCCAAATGACTGGTTATCTTGGTTGTAACTCAAGACTTTGGTCATAAGTTAAAAACTAAAATTCCAGTCATAACCCACATTGTTCGAATGTCAGGCTGATTGTAACTTGAGGATCCACTGTATCTACAAACCTCAGGACAAAACAAGACAAACAAACAAAACAATAGAAGCATAAGAAGAAACAAAATGCCTCCCAAAACTCTTAACTTTCCTGAAGCCAATCCAGGGGAGACCAAGGGGCAGTGCATCATCTGAGTAAGTCCAAAGGATAACAGAGGAGGTTTGAAAGCACATCAAAAAGATGCCCCTTTCAGAAAACACTAATAAAAAGCTAAATGAGCTAAACAAAGTGATACAAAACATGAACGAGCAGTTTACCAAAGAACTAGAAATTTTAATTGGAAATCCGAGATTAAAAAGTATACTGAAAGTATGGGCAGCAGAATTGATCAACGTGAGAACAGAATTTCAGAACTAGAAGGTAATGATACCTTCAGAGACCAAGTACACAGAGACACCTTAAAAACAAGAGAGTATGAAAAATGGATCCAACAGATTCTAGATGATGCAAAGAAGACTAACTGGAAAATCAGAAGACAACACAAATGGCATTAAAGGGCCGGGGATTCAGCTCAGTGGTGCTGCCTCGAAAGCGCAAGGACCTGAGTTCAATCCCCAGTACCAAAAAAAGGACACAAATGGCATTAAAAAAGAAACCTATTCATAGAATAATAGCAGAAAATTCCCCACATACAGGGAAAGATAATTGAGGCAAATAGAACCCCAAACATTTATGATAAAAGAGAACCTTTCTATGTCCCATTATACTCAAAGTATCAACTAAAATTATTTCCAGTTATTGATAAATATCTCCAGAGGTACAAGACTCCAGTGGTTGAGAAATATCGTTCTTGTACAATAATCCTATCTTTTATAAGTGTTTTTCTTGAGACAAGGTCTTGCTTTGTAGTTCAGGATGGCCTTGAGCTTGCTATGTAGTTCAGGCTGGCCTCAAAATCTCAGTGATCCTCCTGGCTCAGGCTTCTGAATGTTGGGATTATAGGTGTGTACCACAATGCCTGGCATAACTGCTATTTTTAAACTGTTTTCCCCTCCTGGTATTGGGGATTGAACACAGGGCTTCTGCCCTAAGCTATATCCCCAGTCCTGTAAAAAAAAATTTTTTTTTTGAGACAGAGTCTCACTCAATTGTCCAGGCTGGGCTTGATTTCATGATCCTCCTGCCTCAGTCTCCAAAAGTCCTGGGATTACAGGCATATACTACCATACCTGGCTTCAATTTGGCATTTTTAGGGAGTATATTTTATTTTATCTTCACAGGATCCTTGTGAATATTTCCTGAGATATAATATTTATTCCCGTATCTCAAGATTCTGGGTATGATACACATTTAATGTGTCAGTCAGCTTTTTGTTGCTGTGACAAAATGCCTGACATAAACAGTTTAGAGTAGGATTTATTTAGGCTCAAAGTTTCAGAGGATTCAGTCCATGGGTGGCCTGGCTCCACTGCTTTTAGGCCTGTGAAGAGGTAGAAACATCGTGGCAAAAGGACATAGCCGAGGAAAGCTGCTCACCCCACGGCAGCCAGGAAGCACAAAGGGAAAGAGCTGGTGACAAGACATACCAGTGATCTACTTCCTCCAGCTAGGGCCCACTTTCTAACAGCCTATTCAGCTAAGGGCCCTCACTTGTCGTATTGCTGCATTGGGGGTCCAGCCTCCAACAAAAGAGCCCTGCTTGGCTCCTATCATACCTGAACTCATTCTGTCCCTGGACCCCAAAGGCTTTTTTTTGTCTACAAAAGTTTTGTGAGGGATGGGGGGATTTTAATACCCACTGTGAGGTATTAAGAGGATAGAAAATTAATCCCACTAGTGTTTAGAGGTAGGGTTTTGGGAGGTGAGTAGGATGGAGCTCCCATTATTAAAGCCTAGAGGTTTTGTAAGGAGGAGACAAGACAGACACAACTACACATGCACCTCCTGCCTCTTGCCATATGATGCCATGTGATGCCTTAGGGCTCTGCCAGCAAGAAAGCCAGCATCTGATGGGAGCCCCTGTACCTCCAAAAGCATAAGCTAAGAGAAACTTCTTTTCTTTATAGTTATTTCATCACAGTAATTAAAAACAGATTAATGCCATGACTCATTTTTGGCTTTTTTGTCCTCGTTCCTCGCTGCCTCCTGTGCTGCTTCATGTTCTCTCTCTGTACACCTTGTTGCCATATCTTGACAAGTTGAGGAAATCAAGGCCTTTCTACTCACAGCCAGGTAAAGGGATGCCAAATCTGTCAAGATTAAAACAAACAAACAAAAAAAGAATAATGGGAAGCTTAAAGTTTGATGCAGCATTGGGGATTTAGCTCAGTGGTGCTGCCACCTGCCTCACAAGCGCAAGGTCCCAAGTTCGATCCCCAGTACCAAAAAAAAAAAGTTTGATGCAGCATATAGCTTTATACCTTGATCACAGATAAAATTTTAGGAAAAAAATTGTAACCCAAATGACAAAGTATCAGTACTATTTTTATAATTTAAGGGTCACATAAACAGAAACAAGACAAAACAAAAAACACCTAAGCAAATGTCTTTGTTTCTTCTTTTGTCGAGATGGTCTCGCTATATGTATATCCAGGCTGGCCTTGGCCTGGCTATCCTCCTTCCTTAGCCTCCTGAATGCTAGGATTATATTCATGTACCATCACACCTGGCTATGTTCTTAATTTAAAACTGTTAGGTACAGATTTCAGTTTTTAGGTTAATAGCTTTTATCTGAAGATAAAGATATATATCTGCAGTTAAAAATAAAGCAACACTAAGGCAAAAACTAACTGGATCAACCTTGGTCATTAGATGTTATCTTACATACATATATATTATTCAGTAATACAGTTAAAAGTGAAAAAATAGCTGCATGTGGTGGTGCATGCCTAAAAACTCGGCACTCGGGAGGCTGAGGCAGGAGGATCACAAGTTCAAGGCCAGTCTTGGCCACATAGTGAGTTTAAGGCAGACTGAACTACAAAGTAAGACCCTGTCTCAACAAACAAACAAACAGAGAAACAAGCAAATAAACAAACAAATAAAAACAAAAAAAATGAAAACATATTTTTGGCTACTTTAGGAGGCACAAATAAACATTGTGTCCATTCTAACCAGTAGTTTTTGCCTTAAGTAAACTGATGAAAGAAAGGTAAGCAAGCAACAGAAGGGAGTGTACAGTTGCTAACAGATCTATTTATACAACAGTTTATTTTGCTCCTAATTTTGACTAATTAAGTATATTACCACATAGCCTGAAATTCTTCCTCCTCTTTCTACCTCTACTCATCATGGAAAAAGTCAGCATCTGAAATAAGCAAGCACTGAATACATGGCAAATTAACTGGTAAATGATGAGATGAGGGCATAACATGGTCCTTTAGAGAAGATTTTTATTTTTTTTTGACACAGACATATAAACGACATCTGCTCACTAGATAAAACAATTTAAGACACATCAGAAATGCATTATAATTCACATGTTACAATATTTATAAACATACAGGTCTCATGTTCCTCAGTTATCTTTGCGAACACTTACTAAAATATCACAGCCTACTGGTTAAACTAGCAAGTTTACCGCTCATTTTGAAAAGCAGAATTGATTTAGATTAGTAATAAACCAAGGCACAGACCATTGTTGAAATGTAATATAATAAAAAAACACCTTGTCATCAGCACTCGGGAGTGAAGCATTCTACCTCAACATTCTTTAGTCAAATGGCATTTACCTTTCTAAAGTCTAAACTGTTACTTTAACTACTGGTGATAGAATAATGTATAACATGCCTTCTTAAACTTTAAAATAGACCATGCAGATTATAATAATGTTCTTTCATCAATATTCTTTGTTAGGAGCACAATATCCTAAAGATTTACCAAGGTGGGTGGGTATTTGACCTATTGTAAATAACCTAATATGGCTATTATTTTTAAAATTATCAACTCATTTATTTTGTCACATTTAACTGTCAGCTATTATTTCTTGATTTGGTTAAATATGTTTTCTGTTATTTATTTATTTCTTGTTTTGTACTGGGAATTGAACTCAGGACCTCGTGCTTACCTCGTGCCGCTGAGCTACATCCCTGGCTCTCTGTTATTTTTCTTACCCCTGTAATATAAAAGTTAGGGGAGAGCAATATAACTACATAAACCTTTGATGAAATAACAGTTCCTTCAAGAAAGGTCATTCCTTTTACTGGCAAAGGTTAGGAGAGGTTATATATTGATAAAGGAAGGATCTGAAGAAGGAAGAGCAATCTGGAAATCTGTTTCCAGATGTCTGTCAGATTACTACCACAACTGTCCTTGAATCTGCAAGACTTAATCTGCCCTAGGTTGGGAATCCATGAAACTAAGATAAAACTACTTATAAAGCAGGGTCTGCTTTGAATAAGGGCAGGCAGCTAATTTTAAAGTAAATTGCAGGAACTCTGAAGCATGAATATTTGAAATTAGATGTATTTATAAATTTTTGGCACACAGGAGTTTTAGTTTGCATATTTTTCTTTATTTCTCAGTCACAATGGAGGTATGTGATCTCTGAGAAAAGTGGTACTATATCATTACCTCATTAATTATATATATTAATATATATTATATATGTAATCTCCCCCTGAATAATTAAATAGTATGTATGTATTTTACTTATTTTATGATACTGAGGAATGAATCCAGGGCCTTATGCATGCTAGATAAGCACTCTACCACTGAACTACTTACCCGACCCTTTTAATGTTATTTCTGAGACAGGGTCTCACTAATCAAACCTGTGATCCTCCTGCCTCAGCCTTAGAAGTACGTGGGATTAAAGGAATGTGCCCCATGCTGGTGTAATGAAAGAATTTTTACAACTACTTTCCATTTTACAACTACCTTCCAAAAGAAGTTATAATGATCTTATTTGCTTTCTTGAGAAAAAGAGTAAAAACAATTCCAAGAAAAAAGTACTATTAAAAAAAAGTCAACTCAGAAATGTTAATAATCTTTTTCCTTTTATCATTTTTCAGATTTAAGGTATCCTAACATACTTTGCAAATTATTTTGTTGAATTAAAAATAACTACAGAATTCATATCTGTAACATTATTACATTAAGATTGTTCTCAACACTGAACTTGTCAATGTAGGTTTTTGTTAACAGAAAATCAGTATCTACATGAGTAGATTCTTGCATACCAAATAAAGTTAGTTATCAAGTTTTAGAAAATTAATAAAACATATTTTTTCTTTAAAGTTCTCAAAGTAACCAACAATTTCCATTTTGAAAATGCAAACAATCTCACAATAGGAAATTGTAACTCAACATTGATTTTACAAAATTGTTTTTAAGAAATAAATTTCATAATGCTATATTCCCTCCATATATTTTATAAAATCATTAGCACAAATAAATTATGTTAAATATACTGTTTGCATTCAGTCTCTTAAAAACATATTAATATATCAGAGAACAAAATAAAAACACATTCCAAATGTCTGTATTCCATTTGTGAGCATGAGCATATATTCTAGGTGGAAACTTCTTTCATTCTATATTTAAGAAATATTTATAAAATATGTATTGACTATATTGTGCAAGGTATTAAGAATGCTATAATGAATGATGAGAACCACAATGCATTCAATATGTATCGATCCTGAAGATAATACATACCACAATTTAAAGTTCCTTTTCCATTTTTCCATTTTCCTATTTTACTTTCACTCATGTGCAAGTTGAAGGCTACATAGTTTTTCTTTTTGTAACTCTGAGATTTTCACACATTTGAAGAACACTTACTAAAAAGAAAAAATTCCATTGGTAATGATAATTTTTCTTTCTGATTCAAATTATAAGCTATCTTTGTACATTAAAAAAGAAAGAGAGGGCTAGGGATATAGTTCAGTGATATAGCACTCGCCTAGCATGCACAGTCCTGGGTTTGAATCCCAGCACTGCAACAAACACAAACAAAAAACAGAAAGGAAAAAAAATCAATGCTTTTAACAGTATTACTTAATTGGGCATCAGTATTATATAAACACAATTTCTGAAATGACTTCAGCCTGTGCATATAAGGCATTTACATTATACTATCACCTTGTATTCCATAATATAAATGGTTGCATACTTATTAAATTAATAGTTATGAATCAACTACAAATCATAAAGTGTTTCAAGAACAGTAGCAATTGACCAGGCTTGTGTCTCACAGCTGAAAGGACAGCATTGGCCATTTTCATTGGTCAGTTCTGGAAGACCTTTCCAATGGGATCTGAGAAAAAAAAGAGAGGAAGGACGTTTTATAAGACATAGTTCAACACATGCTAATAAAATAGGCACAACCTGGTGATTTTTGCCTTGTAGTAAAGAAAGCAATTATAGCTATTTGTTATAAAATAAAACAAATATTCAAGATGCACATATGGGGCCAGGGATTTAGCTCAGTGGTGCTGCCGCCTGCTTTGTAAGCACAAGGTCCAGAGTTCAATCACCAGTGCCAAAAAAAAAAAAAAAAAAAAAAGATGCACATATGTACAAAGAATTTAGGTGGGAAGTTATTCTTTGATATTTCATATCTGGGATTTAAAATCTTAAAATACAAAGAAATCCCTTTATGTATTAAACATACAGAAAAAAATGCCAACTATATATATATTCACATATATATATATACACACATATATATATACACATATATACACACATATATATATATACACACATATATATATACACATAAAAATATCCTCAGACATAATTTATTCTTTCAAATTAAGTTTATAAAACTCAAATTGTAATTATGTGTGTGATCTCCATACAAATATAAAACTAAATGAATAAACACTAAGAATTATAACTAGGAAAAGTACCAATTTATTTCTCATTCTATTGAATAATAAACTTATTTATCATGTACTTATGCTCTACTACTTAGTACTTTATACAGACGCTCTTCGTTTAATGACCAGATATGTTCTTGGGACTAGGTTGCTGAATGAATTGGTCGCTGAGAAATTGTATATACTATGTACAATATTCAGAAGAAAGAAATGGTCAAAGGAAACTTCAACTTGATGACTTT
>NW_004624857.1:2612335-2691080 GCF_000247695.1 Heterocephalus glaber | reverse complement strand
TAACATAACACAACTCTCCTGATACAATCTGCAATACAGCAATCTCTTCTTGATATATTTTTTAAGAGACCAAGTAACTTTTTCTGAAACTCAAGGCAAACAGTTAAACCCCTGGTACCAAAATAAATAAATAAATAAATAAATAAATAACCAAGGGAAAATAATAAAAAACAAAACAAACAAAAAAACCCCCTACACTTTCCTCTGGATTGGGGTGGCTGGAGAATTGAGTTCCATACATCAAATAGCACAGGATGGCTTATGAATATTTATAGTATTTATAGTTCCATACATCAAATAACACAGTATGGCATATGAATATCAGTAGTTTTAACTATTCAGATATTTGACAGAAAATAATTTGTACTTTTGTTGATATATGAGAATAAATCTAATGAGTTTGTATAGTTTCTGTTAGAGTAATAAATAATAAATAAACCTAGCTTGTCATCTAGCACTTTAATTTTAATTTAGTGTAGCTGTTCTTACTCATTTGCATACATATGTAATGAGGATAAATTATGTAAATTACGTGTAAAAGCGATACTTTTTTTTTTGTATCGAGGATCAAACTTGGGACCTTCAGCTTGCGAGGCAGGCAGCAGCACCACTGAGCTAAATCCCCAGCCCAAAAGTGATACTCTTAAATTTGGGGATCTATGATGACTTCAGAAAATATCCTTAGTAAATATATAGAGTAAGTAATTTTCTTTTATCCTTATAAATAATAAACATTATACTAAGGATGATATATAAGAATAAAAATAATCCTATTTTTAAAAATAAAGCAAAAATTGTCAGAAGCAAAATGTTTATAGAGTCCCATTATACTTAATTATATTTCATTTTAAAAACCTCTAAATAAAATCAAAGCTCTCATAAAAATTCTGGTAATAATTGTAAAGGTTACAAAGCATTTTTAAAATGCTGTGGAATTGTTTTTGACAAACTGTGACAAAATTAGTTATGTACAAAATAAATACCTGCCTGATAACATGAGTCCATATTCATATAACTAAAATGTATCAGTTGACAACAGAAGACAGGTTAAAAAGAACTTATGGTCAAATGTTTTTGTTTTAGTCCTTCATGATATAAACATCATGGGGACACACACATATACTAGACTGTAATACCCTTTACCCTTGCCCAAAGTCATCCACCAAATAAATTATAACAAAAGCAGGTCAGAAGTAGCAAAAGTGTAATCACTGTACATTCCTGATTGGGAGAAAAAACACTCAAAAATGTTTATCTGCCCTCCACTGTTCGTAAGATAAACTCTGAATTCCCTGGATGGGTTGTCTCTACACTCTTCACAATCTCTCACTCCTCTGCAGGTGTCCTGCACAGGCCAAATTATACCACACAGTACAACCTAATCAGTGCTTTCATCCACTGTGCTTCATTATCCTTTCATCTTTATTATCTTCTGATAACCTGCCTTATTTTGCTTAAAATCCTACTTAACTTGTAAGGCTCAATTTAGGCAAAATTTAGCTACTTTCTGAGACCCACCTAGTAGCTCTCTCTTTTATGAGACTACAAAGCATTTTCTCTACATCTTTTTGCAATGATTATATTTATTCACACTCACCTCTTCTACTATGTTTCATGCTCTTTAGGCAAGGAGCAAGTCTTATCTCTGCAATCTCTCATAGTAACACCAGGTGCTAAATAAATGTTGATATTTGAATAATTCTTAAGATTCAGATTCTTAATTATATTCGTTTTACATTACAAAACAAATCATATTTCAGGAAGAAATTATTTTTACCAGAATACCAGCAGGCAAAGGAGCAGAATCATCTGTTGGGTACATCCTGGAAACTGGGCACTTGAGAATATCTAGTCCGTTTGGGACGATTTTACAGTAATCCTGAATACACT
The DNA here is from genome assembly GCF_000247695.1 of Heterocephalus glaber. The sequence goes on along the minus strand of NW_004624857.1, from coordinate 2,689,190 downwards.
GCAGCCACCACCACACAGCATCCCGGCAATTGTACCTGGCATAAATCCCTTCACCGAGGAGATTGGGAATGAGACCATGCCTCAGAGTGCCAGCAAATGCTAAAATAATATTCCTAAAACAACATAATTAAGTAGATCATTTGAAATGAAACTAAAGAGTTGAAGATAAAAAATGGTTACTTTTGATGACTTTATTTTGGAGGCATTTTAAACCTGCCCTTACTTCTTTATTCATATATTTGTAGATAGTGGTCATAATATAATAGAATAAGAATCCCTAAGACCACATAAATATACCCAGCTCCAGGCCTCTCTGAAGAGCTCCCAGTTTCTTTAAATTCTGCCTAATAAATTTCTTTATGCCTCACATTGACATGTCTTGAAAACTCGTTTTCTGTGAATGAAGTCAGAAGCCTACAACCTACCCCACCAGTGGGGTGAATGCAGGTTCCCCATCTTCACTCTGGAAACCCTCTTGGGAACTACTCCATGACACAGAAGTGGGAAGTGAAAGCCCAGACAACAATCATAATGATCATAAAGCCTAACATTTATAGAATGTTCAGCATCTGGCAGATATTCTAGATATTTAAACAGCATTAGCTCATTAATGCTCACCAAGCTCAATAAGCGAATACTACAACCATTTTACAGAAAGCATGAAAAGAGGAAGTGATTTGTCATTTGATAATCTGGCAACAGAATTAGAAGCTCTCATTATGGCCCAAAGGCCTAATTCTTAACTACTATACTGTGCTGAATGATGATGATCCATTTCCTACTTCTGAGTCAGTCATTTTAGGGACACTTGGGGGAAGAATCAAACATCTTCCTAAATTTTGATAGCCCCATAATTACAACTTAAGACAATTAAAAAAAAGGGCTTATATATTAGGTCAACAGGAAAGAATGTAATTCCTTTTAAATGCCCACTCAGACACCTCAATTTTATTGTTTTTGTTGTTGTTATCTTGAACTCCTGGCAATCCTCCTGGCTGGGATTACAGGTATGCTCTATCACACCCAGCTGACATGGCAATTTTAAAATGACCCCCACCAAAATAAAAATAAAAACAAAAAACTTTTGGCATTTGAAAGGGAAAATTTCAGTTATTCTTCTGATGGCATCAAAATAAGGTGTCATACACAGTAAATGCTTTTTTGCTAAAATTTTCAACCCGCAGAGCAGTGCTTTTGAACTTTAGGCTCAGGTTGCTGATAACTACCTGGAAAACTTGTGAAGACAAGTTTTTGCCTATCAACCCCGCTCTCCCTACCTCAAAGTTTGGATTCAGGGGGTATGCATAGGGACCAAGGATTTGTATTTCTAACAAGTTTTCAGATGATGGTAACAGTACCGCTTTGTGGAATACACAGTGAGAGGCACTGCTGTAGAACTTTGCAATCTCTCATAAATTTGTTTATGTTACTGAGATACAAGAAAACATCACTTTTAGTCTAGAAAACACAAAACTGGAGATTGTAAGGCCTGAAAACAAATAAAAGAAAACCTGAATTATCTTTCTGTACAGGGACAGCAATGCCTTTATTATAAAAGGCATAAAATGGTCACATAATTTTTCTTTATTGAAATAAATTTGTAAATGGTAAAGTTAACCTGATCTTAATATGAAAGACCAGAATTTAGCAACTTCAAAGATTTTCCTCCTTTAAATTCACCTTCTATGATCCTATTAAATGAATATATGAAAAATAAAACAAAAAACACCTAAGGAAAACATACCACTCAAATGTTGTTGATAATAGGTGGATAAGAAAGCAAGTTTGAAGGACATGTGAAAAAAACCACTGGGACATAAACTTGCAGTGCAACTTTTTAGATCTCTTACCTGGCCTCTAAATAGCGTCCAGTAACCAGCAAAAGACCTCTAAGTGCAATAAAAGTATCCCTTCCCCAACAGCGGAAAAGACCAGCAGAAAAATGAGGTAAGCCTAACAGAAAAGACAACAAAATAATATGTTAATCATAACACATGGAAACCTATGAATGCTATTAGTACAAAACGGTCACTCTAAAGCTGGGGTAAAAGGACGGATTACCAGGAGGTGGTAAACCCTTTTAAATTATCTGCAACATGTACTTGTACCCTTAGATGAACTTTTATGGAATAAGGTTCTATAGTCATATCAGATTCTTAAAGGAATATGTGATCTCAAGGAGATTAAGTACCAGCTGCTGAGGTTTTTTTTCTTCCTTTATTTGTGGTTCTAGGGATCAAACCCAGAGTATTACACATGGTAGGCCACGGGGCTATATACCCTTAGTCTTGAGAACCTCTGCTAGAAGGGGATACTTAACTGAATTGACTTGAATGTGCCTTTGTTTGTTTTTTGTTGTTTTTTTTTGGTACTGGGGATCAAACTTGGGACCTTGAGCTTGCGTGGTAGGCGGCAGAACCACTGAGCTAAATCCCCAGCCCCTTGTTTGTTTGTTTTGAGACAGGGTCATGCTACGTAATTCAAGCTGGCCTTGAACTCACTATGTACCCCAGGCTGGCCTTGAACTTGGGGTGATCTTCCTGCCTCAGCCTTGCAGGGCTGGGATTACAAGTGTGCTCCACTATGCCCAAATTTTAATGTGTCATTAAACACAGATAAACTTACTTTTAATAAATTAAAAGGATAAAACCAGAAATCAAATATTTAACACATAAAGTAACACAATATAACATTAATTATATATGTAGAAAGATTCTACCTTAAGGACAGTAAATAAATCTGAATATGAACTAATTACCCAAATGATACCTAAATATGTTTATTAATCTATATTCTACACTCAAAATGTATTACTAAATTTTCCATTAATTTAAAACAACTTATAGTGTCAAACTTCGTACATAATATATACAATTTTTATCAAAAATTAATTTTAAAAAGTGTTACATTTTCATAGAAACAGCTTTTGCAGATGAAAACAAGGACTATACATGCTAAATAATGTGAACTGTGAGACTGAACAACAGTTACTCCATTTTGTACTAGGGCCCCAACTTGTCTGCTTCTGTTACGGATCACCAGGTAGACATCGAGTTCCAGGGATGTGCTTGTTGTTGTGCCAGGAAGGTCTGTTGTGTGCGTAGTGTTCGGTCATGCTTGCCCAACTCCATATCTGAATAATGTTATCTTAAGGACAATCTGTAAAAGGTCTGTTTTATCTCTCCTCTCCGCTTTTGTATTTCTCCTTGCCAACTTCCCCTGCGACCCCCTATAAAAACAGCCTCGGACTCTGAGCCAGTTGCCTCTCTAAGCTACTTTGCTTTGGGAATGCCGTCTGGCCAGACTAATAAAGATCTGTTTCACTTTCCAACTTGTCCAGTGTGTTCCTTCCCGGGTGTTCTTCGCTGCAGTCAGCTCCTCGGAGCGTTTGGTAAGGCCCTCGGTCTTACATTTTGGAGGCCCCTAGGCCCCGCTGGGATCCCCGGGTGTTCTTCGCTGCAGTCAGCTCCTCGGAGCGTTTGGTAAGGCCCTCGGTCTTACATGAACATTAGCTGCAACATTTATTATGCATGAGGCAAAACAGGACTAATGGAAAAAAATCTAAAATTTTACTTTTAGTTTGAGTTTGGTGCCCCTTCTCTCCCATGCTGGGGATTCAACCTAGGGCTTTGCTCATGCTAGGAAAGTACTATATTCTACTTAACTGCTGCCTGTTTATTGAATGACATTATCTCCCCAGTAGAAAATAAGACCCATGATGACAGAAACTTTATCGGCCTTGTTTGTCATGTACATCTATTCACTGAAAATCATAACTGGTATATTATATATCCTTATAAATATTTGTTGAATGAATAAAAGACTAATGCTAAAATGTAAATTCAGAAGTAAAAGAACGGCTAAAAAATTTTTGGCACTGCTAACTGTACTTCACAACTTAGATTTCTGCTAATTTGGGCCTTCCTTTTCTAGGGAATTAGACATTAGTTTCTTCTATTAAGAAAGATCATAACTAAGGGCAACACTCAACTTTTTTCTATGTTATTTCCAATATATCAGTACAAAATTTCCCCAAACAAACATATATGGTTGATAGTTGGTAACTTTGATGAGGACTATGATAATGACAATACCTAACACATCTGTAATATTCTGTACAGACTTCCTAGCACTTTAGCCAGTTTAACTTCTTATATGTAATATGTGTATAGACAGATTTGAAGGTGAGTTTGAACTGGTATGTCCTAAAATAAACACAGTCTGGGGGCTGGGGATTTAGGTCAGTGACACCATGCCTGCCTTGAAAACTGAAGGTCCTGAGTTCGATCCCTGGTACTAGGGGGAAAAAAAATATATGTACACAGTCTGTCTTTGTTGAAAAGTAAAAGCTATAAAATCTCTAGCACTAGGCCAGGGATTTAGCTCAGTGGTGCTATGCCTGCCCCGCAAGCCCAAGGTCCTGAGTTCAATCCCCAGTACCAAAAAACAAAAAAAAACTCTAGCACTGATATAGAGAAATGTTTATATTAACTTTTTTTTAAAATTAATTTTATTGGTACGTTTTAGGTATACAATATAATGACATTCATCATTGGAAATTTGCACCTTTACATAATCTCTCTTGGTTCTTATTTTTCCCCCATTCCCCTGCCCTCCTTTCAACCCCTCCATCCCTCCCTATTTACAAAGACTTTGTTTCCATTTTTTCATTTTCTCATATTAATTCCATTCCCTTCTTTCCTTTCCCCCACCCTCCCACTTCTCCTTCCTTCCCCTTTGCTCCTTTCCTTCCTATTTCACATTATATTAACTTTTTTGACCTCTCAAACTATACATCCTGTAGATCACATATATTTAGAGTGATTTCTTTTTGTTTTTGTTTCTTTTTTGAGTCAGGATCTCACTACGTAGTTAAAGCTGGCCTTGAACTCACTATGTTGCCCAGGCTGGCTTCAAACTCACAGTGATCCTCCTGTCTCAGTTTCCCAAGTGCTGAGATTACAAATATGTGCTGCCATGCCCAGCATCTGGAGTGATTTTTACTTTGTCAATTATTACAAAGGTTCAAAATTAAGAAAAATTTCCAATATCATCATCAAAAAGAAAAAAACCCCCACAAAAAACGAATCCCTTCTATCTTAAAATAAATCCCTAAAACACTTATCTGTAAATCTCAGTATAGTCCTATTTTTTGCCAGTGTTAGGCAAAACACTCTCTTGGGATACTAGAACCAAATACCAAAACATCTATTTATATTTACTTATTGTACCTGATATACACATGTAGCAAATACTATAACTTATGTTAGTATATGATTTATAAATAAATGCATATATTCTGGGGGTGTTTAACAGCAGTGTATAACCAAAAAGATTAAGATAACTTTTATGTAATAGGCTTCTAAAAAGTAGACTCTAAAACCCAAATTTGTCATATCTATGTTTTTTCCCATAACGGATCAGTTCAATTTCATGACCACTGCATAGATTCACAGGGGAATAATTGGAACTACAAGGAAATCATTCAAATGAAAATGTGAAACACAATTATAAAATTAAAAGAGTTTTGATTTTATTCCTTTTTTCTTAGTTTTAAATTTTTTTGCAGAGTTGAGGATTAAACCTAGGACCTCAAGCATACACTGTAAGTATTCTACCAGTGAGTTAAATTCCCAGACCTAAAACCAAGTTTTATGTATTTTTATGACCATTCTAAGTGAAAAGGTAATTTTTATTTTAGTTGTTGAGTACTATGAAATTGTTCACCTGATCTAAGCACATGTAAATTTAAGGAAATTTAAATTTAACAGAGGGAGCCACACAGACAATATTATTTTTCCTATAATTTTTATATACTAGTTTAGAGCATTTTCAACTTCAGTGGCCTCAAATACTAAGTGCTTTTTAGAAATGTAGTGGAAATTTATATTAAAAAAAGAAAAATTAAAAAGAAGAAAAAGTCTGTTCTTTAGCCTATTTTGCTTACTTGATTAATGTTTTAAATCTACTTGCAGGAAAGGATGCCAATAAATTTGGCTGAAAAGATCTGACAGCAATTAGATATATAATAGAAAATTATTTAAATGATCTTGTAGTAATTGCAAAGTGTTTTTTTTTTTTTTAAAAAAAACTGGGTAAGAAATATAGGGAAAAGTAGTAAACTACATCTGGTTTCAAAAAATATGAAATGTCAGCAGTTGGAAAAAACATATCTACAGAAGAAAAGAATAACCAATCAAAATAGAAAACACACATAAATGCCTGGTACACAGCTATAATTAAATAGTAAGTATGGTTATTATTTTTATAAGTATCTATGAAATTTACTAAGCAATGATATAAAATGTTGATAACATCATGAATTAAAAAATCAGTTTCCCATAAGTATTCCTTTATGAATATTATTGATTCACACATTATAACCTTCTACAAAATCCCTCACCTGCAGCCAGAGAAGCACAGCACTGTTCCTTTTCTTTTGTGATCTCGTTTAGCCTATATGGTACATCCAGAAGTGAAGGTGAAAGACGTGGTAGACAAGGGAATTTTCCTACTCCACACATTTGGACTGAACCCAATGAAAGGTGTTTCACAAATGTTGAACCATTTTGAACAAAGCTATAACAAAAGTGATAGAATTAAAAACATTATTGTAGAGGGCTAGGGATTTAGCTCAGTGGTGCCGTCGCCTGCCTCACAAGTACAAGGTCCCGAGTTTGATGCCCAGTACCAAAAAAAAATTATTGTAGAGATACAAAATTTTTTAGCAGTTTTAATTTTGAGTTTTCCCCTTCAAATGATTTTTCTACACAAAAGTGTAAAAAAGGCAACATAGTTTAAAAATAAACGTCGAATTTGACTAGATTTCAAAACTGCTTTCATGTCAACCATTATTTCAGTTAGCTTTAAGCCTAAGGCTTGTTATAAAACAAAAGGTAGGGTTGAAGTTTTATTTTTTCTGAAATGATGCCCAAATCAATTTAGTGGTTCTCACAGGTACATTTCAATCTGTGGTTTCATTTTAGGAAATTTCATCATAAAAGGAAAATTTGATTAATTAAAATAGTAAAATAAAATTTCTTTTTAAATGATGAAAATAAAAATCTCATGGGAGACTGAGGCAGAAGGATTGCTGCAAGTTCGAGGCCAGCATGGGCTACAGAGTGAGTTCAAGGCCAGAATGAACTACATATCAAGACTCTGTCTCAAAAAAAACAAAAACAAAACCAAAAAACCCCCAAAAAGGAAAGAAAAAAATTACGTATGTATATTATAAAATTTGTACCAATTAACGTTAACAAGTCAGTGACTAAATAGGAACAGTGATACAAAACAACTGATTCTTCCCAGAACATGTTTTATTAGTTTTATAGAACTTATTTTTCCCCTCACTTTTTGAGACAGTCTTGTCATATAGGCCAGAGTACTTCAATTGTATTATGTAGCCCAAGCTGGTTTCAAACTTGCTGTGTAGCCGAGAACGAGAGATCTTCCTGCTTCAGCCCCCCAGGATTACAGGTATGTACTATATGCCCAGCTTTGCAGCAGATTTTTAATATGTAAGTTTGTTCTTGTGTGTTTCAAACTAGAGTATACTAATAAATCTACTTAAAAACTTTTTCAGTGTATGCCTATAACAATTCCTCATATTCTGGTCTTTTAAGAGTATATATAAAATAACTCTGTATTAATTTTCTATATAAACATGCCTATTTACTCAAGCTTTTTTGGATATACCTTGACATGTGCTTCCATGCTATATCCAGAAGAGTGGTGTACACACCAATTAATATAGCATCAAAATAACATGGGATAAGATAACGTGGAATCTGCTTCAGGTAGAAGAACATAGCCTGCAACCATATGCCAACCTGTTACAAAAATAATTTAAAAAGTTAATTTGGTGTGTTTACAGTCTAGGGATATTTTAAGGTATAATTTAAGAGGTAAGTCTAAACATATAACTTTACTATCTGGTAATTTATTAACAAAATTTCTACTTATTAGAACCGAAAGATGATGTAGGGAAGAAAATGGTTCAAAAACACACAAATATTACACATAACATGGTAATATAATTCTTTCTGTGGCCTTGATTACTTATTTGGGTTAGAATATAGCTTTACTTACTTCAGCAATAGTTCCTGATCGTGAAATAAGCCGGCCACTGACATAGTCAATCATCCAATCTCCAGATCTCAAATTATCACAAAAAGGATGTCCCAAGTCATTCTTTGGTCTTATTTCTGCCAATATGGACATTAATCCTGAAAATTCAATGACATAGCATGCTACATTATTGGCAGAATCGATGTTCCTATGACCAATGCTGTGACAGAGTCAGGCACAAAGGTCTCCTAGTCCACAATGACAGCTGTCAGTGTTGGATATAAGTGTGGAAGTACTGGCTTGAGCCAGGACACAAAGACATCCTGGTAAGACTCTGCCAAAGGGTCAGAACTTCTGGAACTGGTTTTATTTTTACTTATTTGCATTTTTTTAGACCTTTTCTTCTTGTTTCACATTATCTATTATATATTTTGATTCTTACACTTTGAGTTTCTCACACCAGAAAAACTATTCAGTATTTACACATGTGTGTCCTATTTATTTCACTTAAAGAGTATGGCCTCAATGTGCATCCATTTAGCTATAAATGACTCTAGTGTCTCATTCTTTATGGCTAAGTAGTACTCTATTTTATTAAAAAAACCACACCTTCTTTATCCAGTCTCCAGTTGATGGGCAAGTGGGCCGTTTCCAAGCTTTAGCTATTACGAACTGTGCCCCTATACTTATTTGCATTTTAATGTTATAATATATTCAAAGGCAGCTGGTGCAGCTTTTTTGCCTTAAGGTATCAAGAAGAAAAAATACTTATTCGCCTGTATCTTTTCATGTTAAAAAGTGGTAGATTCATTAATATTCAAGCAAGCCTTAAGCAAATCACACAAATAGTTTCAGAGAAAGCAAGAATTTGTATGGTGATGCCCAACTTTATAAAACAAAAACTACTGGACATAAATGGTCAGACACTAATACAATCATAGCAAGAGACCTCAACACCCTACTGTCACAATTAGTTCAATCAGACAAAAAAATTAACAAAGAAATATCAGAGTTAAACCATAGCACTGAACAAATGGATTTAACAGATATCTGAAGAACATTTCATTAAACAACAACAGAATACACATTTTTCTCAGTAGCATAAGGAACTTATTCCAAAAAAACCCATATATTAGGCCATGAAGCATGCCTAAAGAAATACAAAAGAATTTAAATAATCCCCTGCATAATATTAAGTCACAGTAGAATGAAGCTAGAAATCAACAGCAAAGAAACCATAGAATTTATACACCCAAACATGGAGAATAAACAATACATTACCGCATAATCAAAATCACATAAGAAATCAGGGAGGAAATAAAAAAGTTTCTAGAATCAAATGACAATGGAAGCACAACATGTCAAAATGTATAGGACACAATGAATGCAGTATTAAGAGGGAAGTTTATAGCTGTGAATATATATATTAAAGGAAGTGAGCAATCCCAAATAACCTAATGATGCTTCTCAAGTTCCTAAAAAATAAGAAAATTCAAACTTTACATTAATAGAAGGAAATACATTATAAAGACCCAAGTAGAAATTAATGAAATTGAGACTAAAAAAAAAATACAAAAATCAATGAGTAACAGTTGGTTTGTTTAAAGGATAAACAAGATTGATAAACCCTAGGCCTAACTTACCAAAAAAAAAAAAAAAGGAAAGAAAAAACTTCAATCAATGGAATTAGAAATACAAAAGGCAGAATAAAGACTGATACCACCAAAATCCAGAGGATTATAAGGAACTACTGGAGAAACTAATATTAAAGTAAACTGGAAAACCTAGAAGAAATTACTAGACATATATGAATTACCAAAACTAAACCAAGAAGATAGAAATACTCTAATAACCACCCTGCAGCTGGGGGTGGGGGTGGGAGTACCTGCATGCAGGAGAGGGCGGGTGGGAAGGACTGCCAGGAGAGATCCCTAGGCAAGGCTCTCAGACCTGCCCCTTCCCTGGCCCTTGTGCTCACCAGGCCACCTGGCCCAGCCATGATCATGGGGATTCTCATCTTCAACAGTCTCGGCAAGCTGCGGCTCTCTAAGTTCTACCAGCCCTACAGTGAAGATACACAACAGCAAATCATCAGGGAGACTTTCCCTTTGGTATGTAAGAGAGATGAAAAGTTTGTAATTTCCTAGAAGGAGGATTATTAATTGGAGGATCTGACAACAAACTGATTTAAAGACATTATGCAACACTATATTTTGTCTTCTGTGTGAATTCTTCAGAAAGAGAACCTGGCTTTTTTTTTTTTGTACCGGAGATCGTCGAACTCAGGACCTTGTACTTGAGAGGCAGGTGTGGTGCCACTGATCTAAATCTCCGGCCCTAAACCTGGCATTTTAGATTTAATTCAACTGGAAACATTAGACAAATGTTTTGAAATTGTCTGTGAGCTGGATTTAATTTTCCATGTAGACAAGATTCAAAATATTCTTGAAGAAATGGTGATGAGTGGGATGGTACTGGAGACCAACATAAATGAAATTGCTACACAAATTGATGCACAAAGTAAACTGGAGAAATCTGAGGCTGGCTTAGCAGGAGCTCCAGCCTGTGCTGTATCAGCTGTAAAGAATATGAATTTTCCTGAAATCCCAAGAAATATTAACACTGGTGACATCAGTATAAAAGTGCCAAACCTGTCCTCTTTTAAATAAAATATTAAAAAGGCCACTCCCAGGTAAAATGCAGGGGGAAAAGTCTAAGTTTACCATACAGTTTTTTTTTAACCAAAAATAGAGGACAGTCTTAACTTTTGCTCTTGGATTTAAGTCAAGATACTGAATAGAAGTTGTGTAAAAATCAGTATGAAAGTTCAATGTTGCTTTTCTTGCTCAGTGATTTAAAGAAATTGTATGGTTCCAGTGTGATTTTTTTTTTCTTTTATAAACTGCATTCCTATGCCCATCTAAGGCATGGCTTTATGTATTGGCTATTACAGTATTTCAAGAGTGAGGTATTTCTTTAATTATGTACAACCCAATGGGCTGGGATTTAGCTCAGTGGTTCCACCGCCTGCCTTGCAAGCACAAGATCCTGAGTTCAATCTCTGGTACCAAAAAAAAAAAATTATGTACAACCCAAAATGTTGGTGTTTCGTATGGATCACAAGTGCAACATTCCTTAATTCTTTCTGCTATTTGTTACAACTGTTAAAGAACCAAGTATGTATTATATGAAAACATTATGACCTTTTCCTTTTAGTTTAAATAAACTCAAAGGTAACTGGATTTCTAAAGTGCACACACATACACACACAAAAAACCCCCACAAAACTCTGAACAGATGAATAACAGACAACAAAATATAGCCAGTAATAAAAACTCTACCGACAAAGAAAAGCCCAGGAAATGATGGATTCACTGTAGAATTCTAGCAGAACTTCATTGAAGATCTAATGCCAATACACCTCAAACTCTTCAAGGGAAGGAACATGTACTACCAAACTCATTTCTGGAAGCTAGCATTACCCTGATACCAAAAGTGGACAGGGACTTAACAAAAAAAGATAACTCTAGGCAATCTCCTTAATGAACTCACATGCAAAATTCCTCAACAAGATACTGGCAAGCAGAATGGAACAAATCATCAAAAAGATCATACATCATGACCAAGTTGGCTTCATCCCAGGGATACAAGGATGGTTCAACACACACAAATCAATAAATGTAATCTATCACATAAACAGAATCAAGGACAAAGACCACATCATCATCATCTCCATAGATGCAGAAAAAGCCTTCTCCAAAATCGAACATTGATTCATGATAAAAACCCTGAAGAACACAGGTATAGAAGGGTATTATCTCAACTTGATCAAAGCCACTTACAACAAATCTACTGAGAATATCATATTAAATGGGGGGAAGCTCAAAGCTTTCCCTCTAAAATCAGGACTGAGACAAGGAAATCCACTATCACCACTCCTATTTAAACAGTCCTCAAATAATTAGCCAGAGAAATCAGGCAAGAGAAAGAAATAAAAGAGATATGTATACGAAAGGAAGAAATCAAATTATCATCATTTGCAGGTGATACAATCCTCTACATAAAAGACCCTTGAATTCATAACCAAATTCAGTGGTGTAGCAGGATACAAAATCAACATGTAGAAATCAAAAGTGTTCTTGTACACCCCAATAATGAACTCGCTGAGCAAGAAATTAGAAAAAACAATATCATTCACAATAGCATTGAGAAGTCAAATACTCAGGAATTAACCCACCAAAGAAGTGAAAAACCTCTACAAAAAAAACTACAGTACTCTGAAAAACAGAGTACATCAGAAGACATTGAAGAGGACATCAGAACATTGAAAGATATCACCTGTTCCTGAATAGGCAAAATCAGTATTTTTAAAAGGGCCATATTTCTGAAACTAATATACAGATTAGTGCAATTCCAATCAAAATACCAACAGCATTCCTCACAGAACTAGAGAAAACAATCCTAAAATTCATATGGATCCACAAGAGACCCACAGTATCAAAAGCAAGCCTGGGAAACAAGAGCAAAGCAAGGAGGCATCACAGTCCCATATTTTAAGAAGTTGTATTACAAAGCTACAGTGATTAAAAAAAAAAACAACACAACAAACCAGGGCCAGGGATTTAGCTCAGTGGTTTCACTGCCTGCTGCGCAAGCACTGGGACTGGAGTTCAATCCCTGGTACCAAAAAACAAAACAAAACAAAACAGCACAGTACTGGCAAACAAACAAACAAAAAATAAACCCAAAAATCAAACCAGAAATGTGGATCAATGCAACAGAACAGAAGATGTAGAAACAACTCCAGGCACACTCAGTTATCTTATCCTTGACAAAGGGGCCAAATACTTTTGGCAGAGAAAAGATGGCCTTTTTAACAAATGGTGCTAAGAAAACTGGCTACTCACAAGCGGAAGACTGAATCTAGACCCATATATCTCACCATGTACTAAATTAAAATCAAAATGGATCAAAGATCTAAATGTCAAAGCAGAAACACGTAATGTGCTAGAAGATAAAATAGGTAAAACTTTTTTATTTTTATTGAGATAAGGTCTTGCTATACAGTTCAGGTTGGCCTTGAACTCACTACGTAGCCCAGGCTGGCCTCAAACTTGTATAAATCCTCCTGCCTCAGCCTCTTGAGTACTGGGATCCAGTTATGTGCCACCTTCCCCCCCAAAATAGATGAAACTCTTTTTTTTGGTACCAGGGATTGAACTCAGGACCCTGAGTTTGCAAGGCAGGCAGAGGAACCACTGAACTAAATCTTCAGCCCTGATAAAACTCTTGAAGACATAGAGGTAGGCAAGGATTTCTTGACTAGAACTCCAATTGCACAAGAAATAAAATCAAGAATCAACAAATGGGATTATATCAAATTAAAAAGCTCTGCACAGCAAAAGAAACAACCAAGAGAGTAAAGAGACAGCCTACATATGTAAAAAAATTTTGACAGCTACTAATCAAAGGACTAATATCTAGAATACATAAAAAGCTAAAAAAAACCCCTGATTCCCAAAATAAAAGACTGAGGCAAAAAAATGGCCAACTGAAATGAATATATATTTCTGAGAATAAGTACAAATGACTAATAAATACATGAAAACATGTTTAACATCTCTGGCCATTAGAGAAATGCAAATTAAAACAATAATGAGATTAAATCTTACTCCAGAAATAATAGCTATCATCGAGAAGTCAAATAATGACAAATGCTGGGGAAACTGTGGGGAAAGAAAGGAACCCTTCTATATTATTAGTGGGAATACTCTATAAACTAGAAGAACTATTAAGGAAATTAGTATGGAGATTCCTCAAAAAACTAAAAATAGAAATCCCATTCAACTCAGCTATTCTCCTTTCAGGTATTTTCCCAAAAGAGTTAAAGGCATCTTATAACAATGATGTATGCACACGCACATTTACAGTAGTGTAATTTATAATAACTAAATCTTGGAAGCAGCTTCTATGTCCATCAACAGATGAATGGATAAAGAAAGTGTGGCATGTTTATACATTGGAGTACTATTCTGCCATAAAGAAGGATAACCCTGAGTCATTTGTAGGAAAACAGATGTACCCTGAAACCATGATCTTAAATGAAATAAATCAGATACAAAAGCTTAAATATCTCATGATTTCTCTTATTTGAGAAACCCAACATATAAATAAAAAGGAAAATAAAGATAGATAATAGGAAATAGGGAGATAGATCTTTTGCAAAAGAAGGGGACCAAAAGACAGAAGAAGAAAGTCAGGAGTGGGGAGGGGAAAAAAAAGGATTAAAATGTATTATATACATATACCAACTTCCATGAGGAATGTAATCATTATGTACTGCAAACACATACCAACAGAAACAATAACAATAAAGAAAAGGATGAGACTTAACTTTAAGACAAAGGACAAAGGGCTCACAAGTGAGGTCTTTTTAGTTAAGCAGGAGTTCAATAGCTCCAAGTAAAGTGGAGTAAGATGTTATCTACAGGAGGTAACTTCTGTACCTCTTAATTACAGTTCAAACTGCTAAGTGTGGAAAATGACAATGCTTTAGGAAAAAAAACCCACTAGAGTGCCCATAAATACAAAAAGTCTCAAAAAAAGTTTACAAGAGCTTCTTATGTGCTGGGTTTAGGAGGTATAAAAGCTAAAGAAAAAAACCACCGAAAAAAGATAAAACCGTAATTAAAAACATTGACAAAAAAAAAATCACTATATGAATTACCAAAATAACATAATATAATCTAATGGCCAAGTAAAAGGTTTGCTAAATCAAATTTCTTAGATTAAAAATCTAAGATCCTGGAGAAGCTGGTGTGGACCAGAATGGCTTGGCTGCAACCAGGTCTAGCCAGGGCCCCACCCTGACCCCAGCTCCCGGGGCCTGTAGGCTCCAGCCAAAGATTCATCTGGAAAAGAGCTGCACAGGTGACAAGCAACAGCCAGATGCCCACCATGATACCACTGGTAAGTGTGTGCACCCAGGAAAAACCTAGTGTGGACCAGAGCAGCACAGCTGCAGGCAGGTCCTGCCAGAGCTCCCCTGTGACTCCTGCCCCATGGGCCACAGGCCCCAGCCGAAGACCCACGTGAAACAGAGCTACAGAGGCACACAACCAATAGCCAGAGACCTGCCCCGATAACACTGGTAAATACATGCAGATCCCAAACCAGAAGCATGCCTAGATAACATCCCAAGTGTGAACAGGCCCCAGCCAGAACCTCTCCCGGACAACTGGACAGCACAGGGATCCAGAAGCCCACCACGCTGAACCCAGGAATTGGTGTGGTGATGAGCAGCAGAGAAAAGGCCACTTGGTGGCTTACTGAAAACTGAAGACCACTGGGTGAGCAAAAAGTTTCTTCAACAAAGGCATAGCAGGCTGCATCTGTTGAAATGAGAAGATACGTAAAGAAATCTCGAAACCAGACTTCCATATTACCTAAGGCAACCCGAAAGGGCAATGAGATGGAACAACCTGATACTCAACTACCTGGATTCCCTGAATTGGCAATGAAAGAGGATGTGGAAAAAAATGAAATCACAAATAACTTCTAAGATAACAAGAGAGATTGTGTCCATAGTGCAAGACATGATTAATAAATCTAGAGCAGACACAGAATAAAAAAAAAACAGAGGAGCTGAGGCACATGATGGAATCCCAACACAGGAAACAAATGGAATCCATAAAACAGAGTCAAATAGATTTCCAGGAGATGAAAAACTCCACTGAAAGTTTACCCAGCAGAATGAGCCAATGTGAGGACAGAATTTCAGATATAGCAGACAGGATTCTCAATTAGTGAGGAGGAAAAGAGAAATTTCTTTAAAATAGTAAGGGACCACGAGAAATCAATCCAGCAGCTGCTAAATGATGCAAAGAAGAATAACATTAGACTGATCAGAGTCAATGAAGAAACAGGAGAGAGGGCAAATAACATTAAAAAAAAAAGACTGTTAACAGAAGGAATGGCAGAAAACTTCCCAAGCAGGGGAAAAGAACTTGACATATAGATAAGTGAGGCATATAGGACTCCAATGAGCCATGATCCAAATAAATCTACACCTAGGCTATAGTTAAGATTCCAGAAACCCAACAGACGAACAAAATTCTATAAGCAGTTAAGGGAAAAGAAACAAATCACATACAAAGGAAAGCCCATCAGAATCACAGGAGACTTCTCAACACAAACCCTCAAGGCAAGAAGAGCCCGGAGTGACGTATTTCAAGCCCTAAAGGAAAACAACTTCCAACTCAGATTGATGTACCCTGCAAAACTATCTTTCAAAATTGATGGAGAAATAAGATACTTTCATGACAAAGAGCACCTTAAGAACTTCATGACTACCAAACCAGCACTCCAAAAAATTTTAAACAATATCCTAGGAAAAGAAAATGAAGATCACAACCCCAGGAAGTCCAGCAGAATGAATCCATCCGGCACGACCAAAAATTATAAAACGCAAAGGGTGAGAATCAAAAAAAAGAAAAAGTCATGACAAGGATAAGTCAGGACAGAGGATTTAGCTCAGTGGTTTCGCTGCCTGCTGTGCAAGCGCAAGGACCTGAGTTCGATCCCTAGTACCAAAAAAAAAAAAAAAGGATAAGTCAATACATATCAGTTATAACCATCAATATTAATGGTCTCAATTCACCAATAAAAAGAAAGACTGGCAGAATGGGTCAAGAAGCAAGATCCAACAATATGCTGCATACAAGAAAAACACTTAATTCAAAAAGAAACTCACAGACTGAAAGTTAAAGGGTGGAAAACAATACTCCATGTGACAGGAACCAAAAAAAAAGCAGAAGTAGCTATCCTATTTGCAGATAAATTGGATTTCAAACCAACACTAATTGAGAGGGACAAAGAAGGACACCACATCCTTGTAAAGGGCACAATCCAAGGGGAAGAGATGACTAATCAATGTGAAAAATCAAATAAGCACTAATACAATAGTAGGGGGGGAGAACTTCAATACCCACTGTCACAAATAGATCAACTAGACAGAAAATAAACAATAAAATACTAGAACTCAATCAAACTCTTGAACAAATGAACTTAACAGATGTTTGTAGAGGGTTCGACCCCACAAAATCAGAATACACATTCTTTTCAGCTGCACATGGGTCGTTCTCTAAAATAGACCACATACTTGCTCATAGAACATGTTTAAGTAAGTGCAAAGGAACTGAAGTTATCTCCTGTATATTATCAGATCACAGAGCAATGAAATTGGAGATCAATAGCAAAAGAAATTGCAAGAATTTCATCAACACATGGAAATTTTTTTTAACACATGGAAATTAAACAACACACTTCTAAATAACCAGTGGGTCACAGAGGAAATTAAAGAAGAAATCAGACAGTTTCTATAATTAAACGACAATGGCAATACAACAAACCAGAATATCTGAAACACAAAAACCAGTTTAACAAGTGAAATTCATAGCAGTGAATACTCATACTAGGAAAACAGAGCGAGCTCAAATAAACAACCTGATGCTGAACCTCTAGAAACTTCCAGAAAAAGAAGGGCAGGACAAACTCAAAACTCATACAAGGGAGGAAATTATAAAGATCAGAGTGGAAATCAATGCAATGGAGACTAAGAGAATGATACAAAAAATTAATGAAGTAAAGAGTTGGTTCTTTGAAAGAATAAGCAAAATTGACAAAACTTTAGCCAGCCTTATCCAAAAAAAAGGAAAGAGAAGACCCAAATCCATGCAATTAGGCATGAAAGGGGTGAAATTAGAACAGACCCAACAGAAATCCAGAGGATCATATTTACCTACTTTGCGAACCTATATATCAGTAAGATGGAAAATACAGAAAAAATGGACAGATTTCTAGATATTTATGAATTACCAAAGTTGAACGAAGAAGACCTAAAAATCCTAAACAACCCAGTATCAAATCATGAAACTGAAAACATAATTAAAAACATACCAATGAAGACAATCCTGGGTCCTAATGGCTTCACTGCTGAAATCTACAAGACATTTAGAGAATTACTGCCACTACTGTTTGAACTCTTCAGTGAAATTGAAAGAGAAGTAATACTCCCAAATTCATTCCTGGAAGCAAGCATCACCTTGATCCCAAAAGCAGAGAAAGACCCAAGCGAAAAAGAGAATTACAGGCCAATCTCACTAATGAACACAGATATAAAAATCCTTAATATGAGACTGGCAAATAGAATGCAGAAGATCATTAAGAAAATCATACACCCTGACCAAATGGCATTCATTCCAGGGATGCAGGGATGGTTCAACATATACAAATCAATAAATGTAATACACTATATTAATACAGCCAAGGACAAAAACCATGTGATCATCTCAATAGATGCAGAAAAAGTGTTCGACAAAATCCAACACGCACTCATGATAAAAACCCTACAAAAAATTGAAATAGACGGTCACTACCTCAACTTGATAAAAAGTCATCTATGAAAAACCAACAGCCAATATCATACAAAAGGGTCAAAAACTGAAATCCTTCACACTAAAATCAGAAACAAGACAAGGATCTCCATTATCACCACTCCTGTTCAATATAGTTTTGGAAACATTAGCCACAGCAATCAGACAAGAGAAAGAAATAAAAGGAATAAAGATAGGAAATGAAGAAGTCAAATTGTCATTATTTGCAGATGACATGATACTCCATAGAGAAGACCCCAAGAACTCCACCAAAAGTCTTCTAGACTTAATAACCAAATTCAGTAGAGTAGCTGGATACAAGGTCAACACACAAAAATCAATAGCTTTCCTGTACGGAACAACAGACTCACTGAGAGAGGAATAGGAGAAACAACTCCCTTCACTATGTCTAAATGAAATACCTAGGAATCAACCTAACGAAAGAAATCAAAGGGGCCGGGGGGTTAAATGGTTCGGGTGCCTGCCGCGCAAGCGCAAGGTCCCAAGTTCGATCCCTGGTACCAAAAAAAAAAAAAGAAAGAAAGAAAAAATAATGAAAGAAATCAAAGATCTCTACTCTGAAAAGCACAGAAGTCTGAAAAAAGAGATCAAAGAGGATATCAGAAAATGGAAAGACACCCTTTTCTCCTGTGTAGGAAGAACCAATATAGTGAAAATGGCCACACTTCCAAAACTGCTATATAGATTCAATGCCATCCCAACTGATATTCCAACAGCATATGTCACAGAGCCTGAGAAAACAATCTAAAAATTCATTTAGAAAAAAAAAATTCATATGGAGCCAGAGGCAACAAAGACAAGGTAGGGGCATCACAATCCAGAACCTGAAACTACTTTGATACAAAGCTACTTTGATAAAAACAGCATGGTACTGGCAAACAAACAGACCCAAGGAGCAGTGGAACAGATTAGAAGACACAAAAAGAACTCCAGACACACTCAGCCCCCTCATCTTTGACAAAGGAGTCAAATACCCTCAATGGAGGAAAGATAGTCTCTTTAATAAATGGTGCTGGAAAAATTGGGTTTCAACTTGCCGAAGATTAAAACTAGACCTATGTCTCTCACAATGAACTAAAGTAAAATCGAAATGGACTAAAGATCTAAATACTAAAACAGAAACACTAAACTGGCTGGAAGAGAGGTTAAGTAGAACTCTTGGAGACACTGTCATAGGAAAAGATTTCATGAACAAAACCTGTTACACTTGAACTAGCACAAAGAATCAACAAGTGGGATTTCTTCTTATTAAAAAGCTTCTGTACAGCAAGAGAAACCAGCAACAGTGTGAAAAGACAACCCACAACATGGGATAAAATTTTTACCAGCTGTTCCTCAGACAAATGTCTTCTATCTAGAATATATAAAGAACTTTAAAAAATCAAACCTCCCAAATTTAAAGACCCAATTCAAAAATGGGCATCTGAAATGAACAGACATTTCTCAGACAAGTAAAAGCAGCAAATAAACATATGAAAAAATGTTCAACATTACTCATCATTTGAGAGATGCAAATGAAAACAAAGCTGAGATTCTACCTCATCCCAGAAAGAATGGCTGCTATCATGAAATCAACCAATAACAAATGCTAGAGGGACCGTGGGGAGAAAGGAACCCTTCTCCACTGTTGGTGGGAGTGCAGACTGGTGCAACCACGGTGGAAATCAGAAAGGAGACACCTCAAAAAAATAGGGTTAGAGGTCCCATTTGATCTAGCTATTCCCCTGCTGGGTATCTTCCCAAAAGAATTAAAAGAATCATACCACAGTGATGTATGTGCGCCCATGTTCATAGCAGCACAGTTTGTAATAGCTAAAACTTGGAAACAGCCCAGCTGCCCATCAACTGGAGACTGGATAAAGAAGGTGTGGGGTTTTTAAAAAAATAAAATGGAGTACTACTCAGCCATAAAGAAAGAGAAATTAGACATTTATAGATAAATGAATGCACAGAGGCCATACTCTTAAGTGAAATAAATAGGATACACATGTGTAAATACCAAATAGTTTTTCTGGTGTGAGAAACTGAAAGTGTAAATAAGGATCAAAATGTATAATAGATAATGTGAAATAGCAAGGAAAAGTGCAGTTGGGAAAGGGAAGTGGGAATGGTAGGGAAAGGAAAGAAGGGAATGGAATTAACATGAGAAAATGAAAAAATGGGAGGAAAGTCTTTGTAAACAGGGAGGGGTTGAAGGGAGGGGAGGGGAATGGGGAAAAAATAAGAATCAAGATATATTATGTAAAAGTACAAATCTCCAATGATGAATGTCATCATTTGTATATCTAAAATGTACCAATAAAATTAATTTAAAACAATCTAAGATCCTACAAACAAGATGGATTAAACTGAGTTAAATATTTAACTCCTATTACCCATGTTACGACTACTTTACATAATACTTTATGTTTTCTTTTATGATAAAACAAACAGAAAAAAAAGACTCCAATTAGATAAAAAAGAAGAGTGTATTATATTTCCAAGCCAGTTCC
The DNA here is from genome assembly GCF_000247695.1 of Heterocephalus glaber. The sequence continues at coordinate 2,668,174 of NW_004624857.1, read as the reverse complement.
ATTTGGAGACCAAAGAAGCACACTGTTTCTTGTTTTAAAATAAACCAAACTGTTGAAATATTAATTAAGGCCAAAGTATGTTGAAGAGGCATGACAAGAACCAGTAATACTAGGTAGCAATTATACTCTGGTAGTGCATACTTTGTGCCATATCCTATTTAGATGGATGAGCTCATTTGCTCCTCACAGAAATCTTGTGAATTAGACAATATTATTTCTATTTAATTGAGGCAGAAATTAGGGTACAGAGAGCTTATGTCACTCAGCAGGACAATCAATGAGTAAGCTGCAAAGTCATAATTTGAACCCAGACAGACACACTCTAAGCCCATATTCTTATTTCTATAAAGAAGAAAGCATATGACTCACAAAGAAACAAAACAAAACAATCCCCCCTCAAACCAATCTAACAATGCTTGCTCACCTTGAAGACCTGCGTATTTAAGGGATGACCAGTTTGGTATGTTATAACAACCTCCCCCATCTTCTTGTTCTTCTGATTCACATCGGTAAAGTATTTGATTTAGCTCAGCCAAAGTTAATTGAGAGGCAATACTAAGAATTAGAGAACAAGGCAACTGGTTAAAAACTAAAATTTCACTTGCTATCAATAAAAACAACAGAAAATCTGCATTAAAATCATAAAATGTCTTAGCAATGTAGGTTTTAGGAACTCAGTATTGAAATAAACATCATATATATATATATTTATATATATACTATAACAATTACATGCTAGATATTAACTTAGAACTAATGTTACCTTCTCCCATAAAGAAAATAATTGTGGGCTGGGGATTTAGCTCAGTGGTTCTTGTGCCTGCCTTGCAAGTGCAAGGTCCTGAGTTCAATCCCCGGTACCAAAAGAAAATAATCGTGCCAAATTTTTTTAATTAAAAGTGTGCTGTAAAAATCTTTTGGTTGTTATATTCTATATCTTATAAATTTGTTTCCCACTTGGTGATGGTAGGAGGAAAATGTAACTATCATGGCCGTGATTTCTCTTTGTTCAGTTCACAGTGAAACTGTGTAACTGACCACAATTGAATACAAGAAAAACTGAATTTTTTGTGCTTCTATTTATCTTCTTCTTCCTCTTTTTTAGGCTTATGATTTCTGATGTTTCAATCCACAATCAGCTGCTGCGAGGCAGAAACACCATGGTGCAAGAGTATGACCATCACCAAGAGGCATCTTTTTCTGAGAATATCACTGTTTCTTGAATTACCAAGCTGAAGGTCAACAAAACCTTAGAAGATAGAAGGTATCAGGAGGGAAATACAAAGGCAAAGATTTATCTGACTTCTTAGGTGATTAACTTTGACTATCCCTTTATTGGTCTTTTGATAAATAGTTCGACTTTAACGTAAAAAGTTCTTGAAGTTGCATTTAGGAGAATACGAAGTAGGGAAAAATTAAGTGTGAACTAGAAAGCTCAAAAAACAAATTTATAAGATATAGGATATAATAACCAAAAGATTTTTCCAGCACACTTCAAGACATCGCAGCCAGGGGCAAGGACTTTTTCCCTCTTCTACTCACTAAAACTTTCTTCTTTTATTTTTTCAGACAGGGTCTTGCTATGTAGTTCGGGCTGGCCTTCAAATCACTCTGTAGCCAATACTAGGCTCAAACTCAAAGCAATCCTCCTACCTCAGCCTCCTGAGTGCTGGGATTACAGGCATGTGCTACCATGCCTCGTTGATAAAGCTCTTATAAACAACTAAAAAAAAAACCTGAACACAATATAAAAATGTGGGCCGGGGATTTAGCTCAGTGGTTTCACTGCCTGCTGTGCAAGCGCAAGGACCTGAGTTTGATTCTTGATATCAAAAAAAAAAAAAATGTGCTAATACATAAAATGATGTTTCATCAAATACAAAAGAACAAAACATTTTAAACTTAAGTAATTTTTTTGTTTGTTTTTGAGACAGGGTCTTGCTATGTAGTTCAGGCTGGCCCTGAGCTCACTGTGTAGCCCAGGCTGGCCCTGAACTCACAACAATCCTCCTGCCTTAGCCTCTCAAGTATTGGGATTACAGATGTGTGCCCCAGCTTAGTTTAACTAATATTTAAAATGAGATGCTAATTTAAAGTATTTTATATTTACTAATTTAATTAGTAATAACAATTATGATCACTGACTATGTGTTAAATTGTTCTAAGTGTTTTCCATAAATAATTACAACTTTCCATGAGAGGCACTATAGTTATCTCTATTAAGTAACTTCTTGTTATGGTTTAGATCTAGAATGTCCTCCTAAAGGGTCAGCTCTTCAGAGGTGGGCCTTTTGGAAGGTGACTGGATTATGGGGGCACAGTACTCATCAGAGGATTAACCCTCTTAAGAGTTTAAAGCCGAATGTGTTAAGAGGTAGGGTGTGAATGGAAGAGGTGGGTTACTAGGGACATAACCTGCAAGGGTATATCTCCCTCTCCAGCCCCTCCTCCTTTTGCTCTCTGCTTCCTGGCTGTTCTGAGTTGGGCACCTTTTCCTATGCCATGTTCTTCTATTTGGTAATTCTGCTAACCTGTTTCTGTCTTGGAGCCAGCTTGCCAGGGAGTGTAACTGTTAACCAATATAAACCTCTCATCCTTTACGGTGTCAATGTTGAGTATTTTGTCCCAAGGATGAGAAAAGTGACTAAGACAGATTTTGATACTAGAGAGGTGGAGTCATTGCTGTGGCTGTACCTAATCATGTGGTTTAGAAGCCTTTGGATGCGGTTCACAGAAGTATGGGAAGGTTTGGAGATGCTAGCTAAAGAAGCCCTAAGATACTGTAAACTGAGCTGATTGGTGTGCAGAAGACTATAATGTTGGTAGAAATTAAGACAAAAAAGGTTAGGCTCAAGACATTGAAGCTGGGAGCAAGGGCTCCTTTGGCAATTGGACTAGAGACCATGTGTGTTATATTCTGACAGAAAATTTGTCTCTGCTTATGTCCCGAGACTTTCTAGGGGAGGGAGATTAGAGCAATGGACTAATTAATCTGGTGAAGGAAATTTCAAGGCAGCCTAAAGTTCAGGGTGTGGCATGTTTACTGGTGGCAGCTTTTAGCCCGATCTACAGAAGAAATTAAGGCCAAAAAGCTGAGGTGAAAAGTTTTTAGCTTCCCGAGAAAGGAAGTTCCTGTAAGGTTGGGGCAAAGGACAGCACAGTTGATGAAAAAATTTGCCTTATAAAGAAGCCAAATACTTTGTATCAGCACAATCAGAAAGATGACTTGAAAGAATCTCAAGAGTCAGCAAGACCTCACCCTTCATAGCTCAAGGCACAAAAACAGTAAAGCTTTTATTTTTGAAGAGATCATCTGTGTTTGCTGCTCACAACGGGCAACCTATGGAACTGATTCTCTGGGATGCCTTTCATAGTGCTCAGCCATTCAGGCATTCAGCGGCCTCTATAACCATGATCCAAAGGGGCCTGCCTATTGCTCTAGCAAGCAGTAGACTTTGGCACCATTCACATGCAGAAATATAGACTGCAAGAGTTGTAGGGTGAGTGAAGCTTCCACCAGATTTCAAGAGGCTTGGGCAGTTAGGCAATTTGCTACTGAGATGGCAATGTGAGAAGCTGTAAGAGTGAAGCCAAAAGTGTAGTGGATCCCTCAGAAAGTTGGTGATGTCAGAAATGTGGAATGTCTGCTAAGAGAAGCCAGAAGTAGCAGAATCATTCCAAGAAAGAAGTTATGAGGGCTGCAACCAGTAATGTTAAAGGGGCAAAGCCACCCAAACCAGTTGGAGTTCACATCTCACAACTTGCTCCAGGTGCTGGATATGGAGCTACAAAATTTAATGCTTGCCCTGCTGGATTTCTGTCTTGTTTTGGTACCTTTCCTTTTTATCCCTTTATTTCTTCCTTTTGGAATGGGAATCTTTACACTATACCATTGTATGTTGATAACTTTTCTTTTTTGATTTTTAGAGGGGCTCACAGCCAAGAGTTTGCCTTGAGTCTCAAAGGAGATTTTGGACTTGGACTTTTCAGCAATACTGAAACTGTTAAAACTTTGGCGACTTTCAGAGATGGACTAAATGCCTTTTGCATAAAGAGATGGACATAAGTCTTTTGGACATAGGGGTGGAATGATATAGTTTAGATCTGGAATGTCCTTTGAAAGGCTCATGTGTTCAAGGAACTGAAGAGTTCAGAGCTGAATGTGCTGTTAGGAGGTGAAGTCTGAGGAGAAGAAGTAGGTCACTGGGGGTGTATGATCTGGAAGGGTGTATCTCCTTTCCCAGCTCCTCTCTTGTTCTCTGCTTCCTGTTGCCATGAGTTAAGCACCTTTTCCTTCACCATCCTTTTTCTGTCTTGGAGGTAAGTGAACAGGGACTGTAACTGTAAGCCAAAATAACCCCCTTCTCCTTTAAGTTGTGGGTGTTGGGTATTTTGTCCCAGCAACAAGGAAAAGTGACTAAGACACTTGTCCATGGTCTTACTTCTTAAACCTTATAAGGGTCTGAAATAGTATTTAAACCCAGGTAGTCTGGTTCTATACTTCATGCTCTTAAATATTACATTTCGGTGGTACTTTGGGTCACAAATGCGTATGTTTACAAACAATCTGGCTTGCAAACAGAACTGTTTGCCAACATTTATTTTCATTTGCAAACTCTGCATTGGGTAATAAACACAATCATAGCCATCTTTCCCACACAAACACAAATGTGGCTATCTTTTCCAGAATCACAGAACAAATTAAGTTTGTGAACCAATCACTGTATAATAATATATATTCAGTATTTGTAAGTGTGGGCACTCTTACATAGATCTGAAGAAACTCAATACAATCCTTCTGGAGGGGACTTGGTAGTATGAGTCAAAAGCTTCATATATACATGATATAGTATAATTCCAAAATTCCATTTCTGGAATTTCATCCTAGTACTACCAAACATGTATCAAGCATGTATCAAGCATTTACATGTATCAAGAATTTACATGTATCAAGCATTTACTATGTACCAGATATTGTGTTAGTTGCTTTATATATGTTATCCATTTAATCTTTACAAAATTTAAAAGGTAGGTAGTAGTATAAGCCTGATTTCCAAGTTGGAAACTGAGATGAAGAAAGTTCTAAATAAATTGCCCATGATCATATTGGCCATGATGAAGCTGAAGTTAAACCTAGGCTGAAACTTCAAAACCCATATTCTTCAGTGCTAGGTGGTACCACACAATAAGGGAATAATTAAGGATTTATTAAGAGATGAATGTACCATGGCATTCATAATAAGGAATAATTAGAAGCACTCTAGATGTCCAAGGAATGAAAAATGATTAAATTAATTACAACACAGCCATATAATAAAATATGTTGACACTTTAAAAAAATGATGGAGCTAGGCATGGTGGCAGGAGCCAGGCATGGTGGCGGGAGCCAAACTTGGTGGTGGGAGCTGGGCATGGTGGTACATGCTTGTAGTCCCAGAACTCAGGAGGCTGAGACAGGAAGATTGCCATAAGTTCGAGGCCTGCCTGGGCTACACAGTGAGTTCAAGACCACCCTAAACTACACACCAAGACCCTGTCTCAAACAAACAAACAAACAAACAGATGTGCTAAGGGGTATGGTGTATGCAACTCTCAAATAATTCAGAAAAACTGTATGTGTGTATATAATATGTGTATGTGTTTGTGTGTGCATATGCAGGCTTATATATATCTAAATCTCAGAGAAAAAAGTGCACAGCATGAGAAAGTGCACATGTGAATACACCCACAAATGATAAAGCAACAGGGAAAAATGTTGACAATAATGGATGCTAGTCTTTTGACCACACTGAGCAGCAAAGATAAAGAGGATCCTCAAAACTGCTTAAATCATAAAAGTCAGAAAAATAAATTAACTAAAAAAACCCTGCTTAAATCAGGTGAGTGGTAACTCACCAATCCTTTAAGTGGCAAATTTCTACAAAATAAGGCATACTTACGAAGCAAATGGGATTTTTAAAATAGGATCTGAGTTGACAACAGGAAGGCTCCCAGATTTAAAGTGAGGACTAAACTGTGTCAGGTGGTTCCGAAGAATTCCAACAGCAACTTGTGCATGTGGATCAAGACTAACTCTGAATAACATTAATAAAAGGTTGTTAATTTTTAAGAGTAATTTATTCAAAATTAACAAGATATGCAAACTATTTTAAATATAAGTCAACAGTTTGAACTCTAATTAACATACCTGAATATAATAACACTTCCTGGAGACAAGTTTTCAAATTCTATTTCTTGAATATATTCATTGGGCCCCTTTGTGGCAATTCCAGCTTGTTTAACAATTTTACTTTCATTGAGCTTAAAAAAAAGGTATAAAATCCATTCAATAAGTTTAATGTCCTTAAAGTATTGCATATATTAAAAAGATGAGAGCCCTAAATACCTGAATATGTTCTCTAATTTCTACTGTGATATTTGGCATTCCATTGATTGAATGCTCATCCTTTCTATAAGGTTGTGTACTTCTCTCAATGGTTCTAGCTTCAAGAACAACTTCTTCAATTTTGCCTAGAAACATATAACATTAAGATTATTCCTAATATACATTCAAAACTTAAATAAGAACACCATTAAGCATACTAAAGAATATTAAAAATTGAATACTAACCAAACAAAATATGAAACATAGTAAAAATCACAATTTTATAGACCGACAAACAGAAATGCTTTATGAATGATCAGTGACCAAAAAATGAGATAATATTGTACAGTGACTGAGTTCTGTAAAGGCAGCTATGGCTGCCGAGAGTGTATGTAGCTCAGTGGTAAGAGCATGTGCTTAGCAAATGAGAGGTTGTGGGTTCAATCTCCAGCACAAAAAATATAAAACAAACAGAAAACTACAAACATTAGCAAAGATCAGACAAGATTATTGAATATAAATTTTTGAATAGTTGAAATAGTGACTATTTAACCCTAAAACTACTGAGGTTGATAATTTTTAAGAATTGCAATTACGTATATTTAGCAACTAGCAACAAATATAAAATGTTTTTTATGGGAATCTTCATTCAGTAAGTCAACAAACTTGGAAGTTGCTGCTTGTACAAGAGCAAGGTATGCTGTAATATACTATCTATAATAGTAAGGAAATATACACATGTAGCAAAAAAGAAAGCAACAATAAGGATATATCTCAGGGACATACTTTATAATTAATTTTTGTTGTTTTTGAGACAGTGTCTCCCTATGTAGTTCAGGATAGCCTTGAACTCACTATGTAATGCAGGCTGGCCCTGAACTCATGGCAATCCTCCTGCCTCTGCCTCCCGAGTGCTGAGATTATAGGTGTGCACCACCACCACACCTGGCCATATTTTATAATTAGGTGTCAAAGGAGAGCTATAACTATGATTGCTATATGTTTAGAAGAGAGAGAGAGATCATTGAGTTCTTATAGGCTTCTGAAAGGAGGAAGAACTTTAGTCCTTGAAGGAGATAAACATTTTATATACAAGTACAAGTAAGATTACTTGGGGAACAGAGAAAATATCTATTCGGTTGAAATAGTAGACTAGCACAGGGCTAAGATGGTTATGAAGATGGGTTATGAAGAGTCTTAAGTATTAAGACTATTTTCCATTTGTGTTTACATAAATAATGCACACTTAAACACACATGTATACATGTGTACACATACGTATATACAGAAATATTTATACAGCATAAAAGACAAAAAAATACATGTCTACTATATACGTATAAGTAAAAGGAATATGTATATTAAGATGTAAACAAAAATATTTTAAACACTGAAAATTTAACATCTGAGACTATTTCTGTTCAGATTTTATCCCAGGAAGTAAAAATATAATCTAAAATTTCCAATTCCTCATCTCAATGACATTCTTACTTGTACTGTTACATAATATATGACAATTCAATATAACATTATACTACCTGTATAATTTAATATATAGTTACAATAACATTTTTAGATTGCATACCAGGGATGCACATTTGAGGCACTTCCTTGCTGTAAAATGAAGTTTTGGGATTTCTGAAAGCAGTTCTAGATACAGCCACAACAGACTGATGAATACTAGGTGAATGTCTTGTTACTGCCACTATGTCTTCATCAACTTGATCTACATATACCTGAGAAAGGGAAAGAGCAACTAAATTGTACTCCAAGTCTTTTTCTACAAACCTTCAGAAAGAAATTTAGAGGATTCAGTTTCTTGCCTGAATAAAACCCTTGGCTCCAAGCTCTTGATGAAGTTTATTAATAGCACACCTGGCTGCAATAATTCCACTTTGGAAATTAACATCACCCATATTTGATGGCAATGCTCCAGGATTCCACTTAGTGTAAAACCGTTCTTCAGAAACAACTGATATCTGGGGAAAGGTGAAATTTACTCATTTATATATTTTAATTACAATGAGAACTTTTGATAAAAATGCTCAAAGCTGGAAGCCATTGAATTTTAGAAAACTACATATAAACAAACCTGATGAGGCACTAATTCATCATAGCCTCGTGTACTTCCGCTAGCACAAGATGCCATAGAAACAACTGTGGTACTTGGAAGAGCATCATAGGCTGATCTATGCTAGAAAACAAAAACAAAGCAAAAGTTTACTTTCTTTCAAATGCAAAGTGCCATTCTATAGTATAATAAAATAAAAGGATAATTACATAAACACATTCTATGAGTACATTAATTTTTTTAAACAACAGAATATTCTAAAATACAGGTATTACAATCACTTATAAATCTAATATGTTATTCTGAAGACTGTGAAATTCTTGCTACAAATATCAGGACTAAATATTAAAACATTCATCAGAGAAAAATAGGTAAATACAAGAAATGGACTGATGCTTACCACAATAGGACATTCATTATCATGGGTGATATCCATAAACAGGGCATGTGCGATGGCTGGCATTAAAGGCCTCAAACAGGGCTGAACAAAGGATCCAACAGGTTCTCCACCATATCGGTAAACTAATCTGCCCTCTTCATGACTATTATATGCACTCATTGCCTCTGCAGAGTATTACAGAATATTTTAACAATCTCTATTACTCACGTCCAGGAAGAGGTTAGATTTCTTACCATGACTAATTTTTAAAACAAAGAATATATTAATATTATTAAAAACAATAAAAATATAAAAATTAGAATGCCTTTAAGCAATTAAACAACTGTCAATTAGTTTAAGTGAGCAAGGAAGTTCTCCTATAACTTAACAGCAGAAGTCACTCAAGTAGAAAGTATTTGTTTATTGAGAGGTTGGCTGTAAAAAAATCTATGGAAAAAAATCTAAAAATTATGTCTTAAATCCACGCAGGTGATAAAAAACAGATCTGCATATTTCAAACAACAAAAAAATGGTTTTGTTTGTGAGTTATAAGTTCATCCCACTGGTCTTTAATTTGAAATGAGGTAACTTACCTCAAAGTAGGTATTTTTTACTGATTAAAAGTTATATAAAAAACTTCATATAGACTATTTAAATAAACACTTAAAATGATTAAGCATTTCATATAAAGCTCTTAAATGCCTTTCAATCAACTTAAACAAAAGGTAAATTTTTAGATGGGAAATATACTTCAATCAGCCTACCTCTTATTAAGGAACTAATGCCCAGTCTAGTGACAAAGATATTGTCCAGATCTTCACTTCCTGTGAATAGTTCAGCTACTACATATAGATTGGGTTGTAATTTCCTAGCAGCATCCAACATGTACTGCAAGAAGCACAGTCACAAATTTAAAAGAAAGAGAAAAGCAAGATGGGTTGGAAGGGAGGAGGCAAGGCTAAGTGGGGATTTGACACAGGATGTATAGCAAGACAGAGTGGACATTCAAAAAGAATTTCCAAATAAATTTTGTTTCCACATGTAAGAAAACATCAAGCAGATCAATACACGGAGGAACAAGAGAATTTATATAGAGTAAAACAGTTAAAAAGAAAGATTTTTCCAAAAGATATAGAGACACAAAGGAGAAAAAAAGGAAAAAGAAAAATGTTAGTGTCGTTAAAAAATGTAACCCACGACATTGCAAATCTGCCAATCTTTCCCATTTTTTGTTTATTTTTAATACCTCTAGTCAGTAGTCAGACTGTTAATTTCTGGCTGGTTGATTAAGCTTATCATTACTGATAAATTTTGTAGTGGTTAATAATTTAACAATTGCAAAGATTAGGTCTGACTAGCCAAACTGAAGCCTGCAGATGATAATAAACTCTTAAACTCTTAACATCTTACAATTTCTATTTGTACAATTGCTTTATGTTGGTGCTAGCTAGCTATCTAGCTGACAATCAAAAAGCCAATACTGGTTTATAATCAGAAATCAGATTAATTCCTATTTTTTTCATAATGTTTTCAAAAAAGTTAACAAAATACCTGAAATTTTAGCTAACAAGTAGAATCCTAGAGGATTCCGTGATTTTAAATTATGCAAATTAAGTGCTAATTTTCAGTTTTGCCATAATATCATAACAATGTTATGCATATATACGTAATTGTTATTGCTAAAGGCAAAACTTAAAAAAAAAACTCTGCCATTTTTGAAGCTAAACAATGTTCTACTAGTATAACTTATGTTTACTAAATCCCTCCAAATCAATTTTTCATCATAGGACTTGAAACATATACATTATAATTGTATGTAAAAATTATAGAAACAGATATTCTTCAAATAAGCACATATTTCCAAAGAATACCAAACTGTAAACTAGGAAGCTATCATACTTCTTAGGATGAAAATTTTAAGTGTTTATTTACAAAGCTGTATTAGGTAGGAGATAAATTATAAATATTAGCATTGTTCCCAAGTTGCTTTTCAAAGTCCAAAGATGAATACACAATAATTATTTATATTTTAAAATAAATAATGGGTAAGAATTGAGTCAATGTGGCTAAAACAAGTCTCAATGTGCCACAATATTAGAGTTTAAATAATCACTAATGGGCCTCCTTCAAGATGTTTCCAAGAGGTAGAAAAGGGCTGAGAGCATAGCTCAGTGGTAGAGGACTTGTCTCCCATGTTTAAAGCCCTGGGTTTGATCCCCAGAACCTCTTCCCCCTCAAATCACTATAATATGCAGTAAACTACTCAACTTTACATTTGCTACTAGTATATATTGAAAGGAACCTTAAAAGGCAAACATTTTTATCTATTACTAATAGGCGTCATAGTTTTGATATATCTGTATTACCAGAGACAAAATTATCAACCTCGCAAAATTAAAGTTTAAAAACTAACTTAAACTAACTAAATATTTTATGGCCCAGTTTTCCGTAACAACTGTATTCAAAGACTGTTGTACTTAGGTAAATTATGCAAAAGAGTTAAATTTTACCACCAAAACAATGCCAGAATCCAAATAGCACAATGAAACATGTATCTGCATAGCTGCTTAAGAAAAGCTATGAAAGAATGCTTTTATTATTGTTGTATCTATATTTTTTTAATATAGAAGAATTGCTTTTCTGTACCTCAGCTACATGAAGAGGTGTTGAGTGGCAGTTATCAAGACGTACACCCTGGAAATAAGTTGCAGTTATTTCAGTATATTTTTTCATGTGTGCCCAGAGGTAAGGACAATCTTCTGGTTTATTCCCATAGCGTAATTTCACACTGTCTCCCCAGCATATAAGTTCTCTCCTTAAGTAAACATCTGAACCTGTTAAGAAAAAAAGGCATGCTTTCAATGGTTCAAGAAATAGAATAAAAATAATTACCTCAAGGAAACACTGTCATTTTCACTTTATTTTTTTAATTGTTTATTATAGTTATGAGGGGTTGGTACACGTACATGACACATCTTAATTCTTTTACTTCCCCTTTCCCTTCCCTCCTTCCATCTCTAGAGCTTCCCATTTGTAAAAGACCTATTAAAGAAATACTGCCTTTTTTTTTTTTTTTTTTTTGAGACAAGGTCTCCCTGTGTAGCTCAGGCTTGCCTTGAACTCACTAGGCCTAGGCTGGCCTCAAACTCATGACGATCCTCCTGCCTCAGCCTCCCAAGTGCTAGGATTATAGGTATGCACCACCACACCCAGCTAATACTGTCATTTTTAAAGTGAATTATTTCTACCACAAATGATATTTGGTTAAAATTATACCTAAAATGGTATGAGACAAAAATATAAAATTAATACAACATGAATTTGTATCTCATACTATTTTGCAAAAATTCTAGCTTACAGTTTGATCCCCAGTACCCAAAAAAAAAAAAAAAAAGAAACAAAAATTCTAGCTTATGATCTCTTCTAAAAAATGTGGGCTTAATTTCAAAAATTCAAGTTGCTTCTTAAGCAAAAACAGTAATAGTAATTATCACAGGCTCTTAAAAACCGTAGTTTTACCAGAAACATTTAAAGCTACATCTCTACCTTTCCATTCATTTTTGAGAATAGTTTACATTAAATCTGTGGTATATGGCAGAATGAATTTTTTCATTTAGAATGGCTAGAAAAGAGAGGGCAGATATACTTAAGCCCAAAGTTACATAGTTATATTTTTATAAGAACAGAAGAATTCTGATTTTAACTTTAATGTTACTAAATAAATTTTGGGTTCCGAAATGTTGAAAAGCACCCCCTGCAAAATGTTTCCTAACAATGAAACAGTAGGAGAAAAAAGATGCCAAGAGTAAATGAGGGGGAACCTAGAAACAATTATTTCTAGTTTGTCTTTCAAATACCTTAGAGCCAATGAGTGAAAATATCTATGACTATAACAGCTATGGTTTCAAACTTTTTAAAAGTATAATAAGTAATATTTTGCCCAAATAATAGCTTATATAGATTCACAAAATATAAATTAAATACACAAAAGCTCTTCTTTTGTTGGGGGGGTGGGGTTTGAGACAGGGTCTTGTTATATAGCCCAGGTTGGCCCCGAACTTGCAGCAATGCTCCTGCCTCAGGCTCCCAAGTGCTCGGAGTACAGGTGTGCACCACCAAGCCCAGCTCAAAAGGTATTCAGTTTGACGAAATGCAGGTAGGAAGGCAAGGCCAGAAAAGGATATGAATACCATCCTTCTTTTCTTCTCTGTCAAATATTAATTTATATCTTATACCTATTTTGCAAAATTCTAGCTTATAGTCTTTAAAATTTCAAAAATTTAAGTTGCTTCTTAAGGAAAAAGAGTAATAGTAACAGGTTCTTTAAAGCTATAGTTCTGCTCAAAATAGTTTTCTTTCTTGTTTCTCTCAAACTGATGTACCTCTGATACTTGTAGTGAAACAGTTGAAAAACTAGCCTCACTGGGGAAAGATCCCAGTAAAACAGACCATATCTTAAACTTTCCAAGAACTCTTCTTTCCCTATGCACAGAGAAGTCAAAAATGATGTACCTGGTTCAGCAAAGTTTCGAAGAGGATCATCTCCCATCACCCATCCATTATGTGCCATGAAAAAACAAGCTTTATTTGGGATGTGCATCATAGATTCTTCTGTGGATAAGCTCATTTCTTCAAATGGGAAAGTAAAATACCTAGAGATACAATGAAATATTAAATCCTAGAGAGAAATCCCTTAGAGAGAATTTGAATCTGCAATATTAAAAATTAAACTTTTTCACTGAGTAGAATAAAATTAGTTTGACACCATTTCCAGGATATAAAATTCAAATATGTAGGTAGATTTTTTGAGTTAATCTAGTAGGATTAGAAGAGTGAAGAGTTAAAATTGTACCATACATAGCTAACTTTTAAAATAATTTTTTAAATCTACTAAAATTACAGGAAAATTCCTTGAGATATTCCTGTTGGTTTGCAAACGCTTTTTATTATCTTCTAGTTGTCCATCTTATGCTGCATGTTAAAATAAAGTAAGGAGCTAGCTACTTGCTCGATTTGGTTAACACTGAATTATTACTAGTAACTGCTGTGGTCTGACTGTGTCCCCCAAAAGATAATGTGTTGGATCCTTAATTCCTTATGTATGGAGGTGGTGCCTTGTGATAAGATTTTGGACCCTGGGGGTGGAAACCTTGAGTGGATTAATGCCTTCCTTGAGTGAGTTCTCCCTCTCTGGGACTGGTTTAGCTATTACGAGAGTGGGTTTGTTGAGAGTGAGGGTGCTCCCTGTGTTCATCTCTGCTGTATGTGCTCTCTGCCCTACCACTTTCTGTCCCGAGTTGATGCAGCATAAAGCCCTTTCCAGAAGCTGAGAAGAGGCCATCAGTATGCTTCTAAGACTTCCCAGGCTCCAGAACCCTGAACCAAAATAAACCTGTTTCAGGGCCGGGGATTTAGCTCAGTGGTTGCACTGCCTCCCTCACAAGCACAAGGACTAGAGTTCAATCCCCGGTACCAAAAAAAAAAAAAAAAAATTGAGACAAAATAAACCTGTTTCTCTATAAAATGTTCCAATCTCAGGCATTCTCTATTCCAATGACAGAAAAGACATCTACTATGCAGTCCTCCAGAAACATTAGTGTAAATAATATTTATAAGTTGGTTCAGAGTGAGATAATATTTTTAACTAAAGATTTGCCTAACAAAATTAATAATAAGGGGCCAGGGATTTAGCTCAGTGGTTCCGCCGCCTGCCTTGCAAGCAGAAGGTCCTCAGTTCGATCCCCGGTACCAAAAAAAGAAAAAAAAAATTAATAGTAAGTATACTTGTGCATTAAATCTTCTACTTCAATTTAAGAAATGTCCTGAAATCACACCTTAAAAGAAACATTTATATTAACTTGCAATATTGAATACAATTTTCAAATGAGAAGAAAACAAAAATGGAATACCTGGTAACTAAGGGATGCTTTCTAGTGACAGGACCTAGTTTAGGACCATGGCCAGCCATTCGTTCATAAAACACATTTCCCAAAAGGCAATTAACTGCCTAGAAAATATTAAGTTATGTTATATCATTATTAACAACAAAAAAACAGTATTAAGTCTCAAAGAGAAATAACAGTTTAAAAATAAGTAAGACCTGTTCCTGATGGTAGTGTATGAGCTGATGCTTCTCTGAATTCAATTCCTCAATTCTCTTATGAAACCAATTACAGCATTCTTCAATTGCGGCTGGTCCACTGCTAGAGCAGACAGAGTAATACAAAGTTATTTAGTGGTTTTATAAAACCTACATTTAAAAACTTTCTAACAAGGGTCATAGAATCCTTAAATATGATCATCAGGATCTTAATTATGGCTGAAAAACTATTGCAACTGTAAAAATTTTTACATACATGCATAGAAACATGACCTGGAACACAGATGAAGTGGGAAGGTGTCATGTGCTGAAGCAGTAGAATTACGAAGCATTACTTCACTTCATTTCCTGTGAAGTGTTTTAATCAGTATGAAAGTCATACTAGCCAAAAAGGTATACATGTAATATTTTTCATTTCACAGGACTTATAACATACTTATGTGGTATGAAAGTTGCCAGTGCAATGTTCATATCGACAGTACAGCCATGCCGTCTGTATTCAGAATCCTGAATAATCTTAAGATGTTGTTCTGGATCAGACTTGGTTACTCTTCTATTTTCTAAAAGAAAGAAAAAATTATATCTTAAATGAAAATATCCACAAGAAGATTATTGTCACTGGCTTTAAGTGTGCAGTCTATTATTACTTTTATAGAAAATAAAACCTTATTTTACAAGCATCCTTCATGCTTCTCCTTTTTTTTTTTTTTTGGTTTTCTGAGACAGTGTCTTGCTATAATAGTCCAGGCTGGCCTTGACCTCTCACTACATAGCCCAGAGCGGCCTGAAACTCTCAGTGATCACTCTGCCTCAGCCTCCTGAATGTTGGTCAAGGCATTATACAAAAAGAAACAAAATATCATTATAAAAGGAAAACATAGGGATTCCTTCAGTTTAATCCTAATCCTACTTTGCTGCCTCAGTCAGAATTCATTTATTCATGTTTTACACTATTAACGACTTTGGGAGTAAGTGCTTTCTTCTCAGGTACATACTACCAAATATTTTAACCTCAGGAGTTGTTTCCTCAGAGATTGCTTCTGTTTCTAAAATAAGTCTTATCAACAACCTGTCTTTCTTTGCATTCTCTGAAAGAAGCACATAGCTTTGTTTTTATGTATTATTTTCTGTTTTCAACTACAACCATATCATTTACATAATAATAAGATAAAAAGGAAATATATGGTTTTGGGGGGAATTCTCATTCTTTTTCTGGAACTTGTTTCTAATAAATAAGGCAATGATGCAGGACTGTCTCCACTGGAAGTGATTTTATATTAAAAAATTAATTCGTATTTGGCTTAAATGACAGATAATTTGAAAAAGCTTATAAAAACACAAAGTAAAATAGATTCTTAAAATTCAATTTTTAAAATCTGGAGAAGTATATAAAAACTGCCAAGAAATGTTTGAAAAAGAGATAAATCTGTACCATCAGTGTCAAGTAATAGTTTTTAGTACTGGTAAAATCAAAGACAGATTGCTGGAAGAACACAGAAAATAGACCAATGTATATTTAGTATATAACTATATACTGTACCATAAAGTATTATGGTGGTACTTCAAATCAGTATAAAGAATGAATTATCAATTCAACATCATTTTTGAATAAACACAGTTAAATACCTCCTTTATATGATTTAAATGTATTAAATATAGAAACATATAATAAGATTATTAGAAGAAAATATAAAATATTGATAGGTATTTTCTAAGTATGATGTGAAATCAGAAGCCCTAAGAGACTGATGACATTAAAAAAAATACCAGAAAAAATAGAAGTTAGGATGAGGGATTTAGCTCAGTGGTGCCGCTGCCTGCCTCACAAGTGCAAGGCCCTGAGTTTGATCCAGAGTTTAAAAAAAAAAAAGAAACAGGAGTTAAATGATTAATGGTATAATAGGAAAATATATTTGGGGCCTATATAAGAAGGAAATATTAGTAATAATATATCAATATGAAAGAGGCAAATGGTTCAATAGAAAAATGAAGAACATTAATAATCAATCAATGCAAGAAACAACCAACCAGCTTCCATGTGAAAAGATTTAATAATCAAAGA
Organism: Heterocephalus glaber; assembly: GCF_000247695.1. The sequence continues at coordinate 2,651,198 of NW_004624857.1, read as the reverse complement.
TATAAATTAAAATAAGATATGCTTTGTCTGACAAAGATTTTAAAGATTGTTTCTAATGTTTGTGAGGGTATTTCTTATAACATAAGCTTTAGTACTGCTTATAATAATGTAAGCTGGTATAATGCCTTATAAAAAGCAATCTGATAATATCTATTATATTTAAAATTTATTCTACAGATTTACATAGCAAGTAAACATAACATACGCAAGATATATTTTCTGCAGCACTGCTTACAAGTTCTATTAGGGCAAGGATTTTGTTATGTTCATCACTGAATCTTCATGCCTGAAAAATGTCTAACACAAAGCTGATTGTTTAATAAATATACACTGACTGGGTATAGTGGTGCATGCCTGTAATCCCAGCACTCAGGAAGCTGCGGCAGGAAGATCACTGTGAGTTTGAGGCCAACCTGGGCTACACAGCGAGTTCAAGGGCAGCCAGAACTACATAGGGAGAACCTGTCTCAAAAAAACAAAACAAATAAACAAACAAACATACATACCCTGAATGAATAATAATGAAAAAACTGGAAATAACCTACCAAAATGAATAAATAAATTTATGCATTTTAAAACAGTATATAGCAATACACTTATTACATAGGGGGGTAAAAGAAATAATCAGCTGTAATAAATTCATACTGTCAACCAAAAGAAAAAGCTAAACAGTTTCCGCTCTAGTCTTATTTGTGTGTAGAAAACAGATATAAATATAAAGCCATGTATGTATATAATTTATAGTTATTGAAAATAAAGAATTTCTTTGAAAAAGTCTGAAAAAAAATACAGAAAGCATCAATTCGTAGTTCCCTCTAAGAAGTGAATTTCAGGAGAGGGAAGTCACATATCATATTTAACACTAGGGACTGAATCCAGGCTACACTCCCAGCCGGAACAGGGTCTCACTAAGACTTGGTCAGTTGCCCAGGCTGGGCTTGACATTGTGATCCTCTTGCCTCAGCCTCTCAGAGTGCTGGGATTACAGGCTTGTGCCACCACACCTGGCTTGCTATTTATCTTTATGATGAATATACATTATTGCATATACACATTACAGCTTAAATACACCAGAGAAGATAAATACACCAGGGAAGATAGAGGCTCTTTCATAAAATAAAACATGAAAGAAAGCTAATATAAAAATTCCTATATTTAGGGTATGACACAATCATAAAAGTTGATGCTGAATCTGACTAAGCTTCCTGAATCTCAAGACAATTCTACTTCAAAGGCATTATTTCTGGGTCCTACTTTAAATCTGTTTTCAAGATCTAGAAGGAAACTTCTTAAGAGCCTCCAAAGATTCTCAACACTAGGCTGTCCTACACTAATAAGATACTTTCATTATAATCCTTTCTAATTTGTCTCTTAACGCTAATTTCTCTTTGAGTACAGTTTTTCCTATCTTACTTTGTTGGGGGTGCATTGATTAACTTCTTGATTAATTATGTCCATAACTAAAGGTGGGTTTTTTTGTTGGTTTTGTTTTTTGAAACAGTTTCGCTATGTAGTTCAGGCTGGCCTTGAATTCACTACAGCATCCAGGCTGGTCCGGGCTGGTCCAGGCTGGTCTCAAACTCGAAGCAATCCTCCTGCTTCAGCCTCCTGAGTGCTGGGATTAGAGGCATTCACTACCATGCCTGGCTCTTTATCTTTTCTTACAAACTATCATCTGGCTTTAGTGTCACTAGTGGTTAGGTGGCCATTGTGATGGGCACCATCAGCTGAAGGCTCCTCCTCACTGGTTAAGATTCTTACTACAGATGGCAGAAAACTATCACATCTCTGATTCAAGGCCTGTTTCAAGCCTTTCTCGACTGAAGTAACATGCTCTACCTCTCATTCATATTTTTATGCTCTACCTCTCATTCAACTATAATCTGAGCATTCTGCTATGGAACCAGCAGTAAGATACAGTTCCCAAGGGAAACAATTACATTACACATTATTATGACACAGTTTAGATGTCTCTGCTCTCAGATTCCAGAAATATAGCTTTATAGCATCAAAAATAACCCAAATATTATATAAGTAAAACAGATTTAATTATAATGTTAACCAAAAGAAAAATTATAAATCACATAGGAATAATATTACATTTCTTTAAATTGATAGGGATGACCTGATTTATGTCCTTTACCTTGTGTGAGAAGTCTTCTAAATTCCTCAACTGCTTTGTGTTCATCTACTTGGAAAAATTCCCACAGCTTAATCTTCGGATAAATATCCTCCCAAATTACTTTTCGAATGCACTACAAAATTTTAATAGTGAAAAAAAAGTATGAATATGAATCTTTTTGCCAAATACTGGTTAGAATGTTAAAACACATAATTTTTTTGTTTTTGATTTTGTTTTTGGAGTCAGGGTTTTCCTCTGTAATTTGGGCTGGCCTTGAACTCTCTATATAGCCCTGGGCTGCCCTCAAACTCACAGTGATCCTCCTGCCTCAGCCTCCTGATTACAGGCATGTGCCACCACACCCAGCTTCAAATACATATTATAAATAATTTTCAACCAGATATTTAATTTTTACTTTAGAAATGTTGTTAACTCTAATTTGGTGTGATGGTTCTCTACACATACTTACATTCATGTGGTGATCATTTTCAATCAAAGCAGGGATTCCCTTTTCTCTGAATTTCCCTTCTGCAACCTCACAGGAGAAATGCCAGAATGCTCTGTCTAAAACCCAGGCAGGCTTTAAGTGCGGAGAGTTCACAAGATTATATGCAGATTCTGGATGTTCCTGGATCCATTTACTGTTAGCAGCTTAAAGAGAAAGGAAACACATATTTTGTGATTAAAGTGAATATTTTATAATTAAAGAAAATACCTGTGCTAAGCTTAAAAGTAAAAGAAAACATTGACATCTACCACTAATTTCCTTCTGCCTTAGACATTAGTATTTTATGATACTATCATATAAAATTTTCTTTGTATGATATCCTATAATCTATTTCACCATACTATTTTAAATTTTAATTCTGCTTAGAAAATTCTAATGGCTTGCTTCCAATATTTGGCTATTATGAATTGTGCTATCAACAAATTAGTAATAAAGAAAACCTGGTATTTATACACAATGGAGTACTATCTACTATAAAGAAAAATAAATGAGTCATTTGTAGACACACATGCACCTTGAGACCATAATGTTAAGTGAAATAAATTGGGCACACAAGCTTAAATATTGGATGATTTCTCTTATATGAAAAACCCAAAATATAAGGAGTGAAATAAAAGGATAATAGGAAGTAGGGAGATGGAGCTTTTTCAAATGGGAAGGGGATCAAGAGATGAAGGGAAAGGGAGAGAAGAGAAGGAAAGAGGATGAAAAAAGAATGAAGGTGTTTTACGTACAGGTACTAACTCCACACATGGAATGTAAACATTATGTACTGCAAACATGTACTGATTAAAAAAAAAAAAAAGAAAATCCTGATTGAAGAAAAATCAGTTATCTCATGGGTAATCTCTTTGCATAGTAATCATGAGGGTTAATAAAATACGGGCTTAGATAAGACAGATAAAAGTGAGGCTAAGAAGTTTCTAAAAGAAATATACTGAAGGAATAAGGATGTGGTTTGTATCTTTTTATCCATTTGCATCAGTAAGTTCAGAAGCAGAATCAGGAGTTTGGAAAGATGCCAATTATTAAAGATAACTTACAACATTATAAAGATTTTTTTTAAATGGAGAAGACTCATACACAATTTGCCTGATATCCATCCACCCATCACCCATCCACTCATCTATCATCTATCTGTATATCTGTGTTTTTATTTTGGAGACAGGGTCTCACTTTGTAGTTCAGACTGGCCTTGAACTCACTATGTAGCCCAGGCTGGCCTCAAACTTCAGCGTCCTGAGTGCTGGGATCACAGGCATGCGCCACCACACCTGGCAAGCTTGTATGATTTTTAAATGGGCTAATGCCCCCTGAATTCACACTAAAGAGAAGAGTGGTTAGTGAAATAATAAGGAATAGCAATCACTGCATACATACCACATGCTGGGAATTGTTCTAAACAGTTACATGCACTAATTTTTTTTTTTTTTTTGATACCGGGGATCAAACTCGGGACCTTGTGCTTGAAAGGCAGGCGGCGTAACCACTGAGCTAAATCCCCAGCCCTACATGCACTAATTTATGATTCCTCATTTCCTACCATTTGATAGAGAATATACTATTATGTTCGTTAATAGATGAAGAACTGAGGCATAGAAAGTAACTCAGCCAAAGTCAGACAGCCAGGAATTAACTTGAGCAATTCTCTCTTCAGAATTTGGAATCATAACCTCTTTGCTCTGTTGCTGAGATGAATGTGTTTATGTCTCATTTACTCAGCTGAATGCTCTTACAGATTTTTAGAATCATTATTATTTCTATTTCTGTATTTAGTAAACTATTCATATAGTATTTATTTATGCCCACAATAAACACTTAGATGAAGAAGGTTTTGTAAAGAATACAGATCGTACAATAAGAGTTAAATTGATAATTTTCAAAGTTTGCATCAAGATGCTGTTCCTCTGGGTGTGGTGGCACACACCTATAATCCCAGCACCCAGGAGGCTGAGGCAGGAGGATGGATGAGTTCGAGGCCAGCCTGGGCTACATAGTGAGTTGAAGGCCAGCCTGAACTACATAGTGAGACACTGTTTCAAAAAACAAAAACAAAACAAACAAATAAAGATGCTATTTTTTAGATTCATCATCACATTCACTGAAATTCAAGGTATTTGTTAAAAAGATAAAATGTAGCAATGGTTATATTTAGTTAGAATTTTCACTTACTGGGCTAGAGGCAGGGCCCAGTGATGGAGTACTTGTCTAATACATGCAAGATCCTGAGTTCACATACATACATACGTATATATGAATGCTATGAATAAATGCTAAGGCTCCCCACTGCCCTTTTCTTTTGAGGAGTTTAGCTATGAGACCCAGGCTGGTCTTCAACCACTAGGTTCTTCCAAATAGCTAAGTATCATGCCTGGTTCTACTCTAATTTTTTTTTATAGTATTGAGGACTGAACCCAGGGCCCTGTGCATAGTAGGATGTGCTCTACCAGCCCTTTCAGTGCAGGGTCTTGCTAAGATGCTCTGGCTGCCCCCGAGCTTTCGATCTTCATGCCTCAGCCTCCCCAGTGGCTGGGATAATAGGTGTGTGCCATCATATCCTGACATGCTGATTTTTTTAATGGTAAAGTCCTGAAATGGTCTCTTCTCAAACAAATTAAGTATCAAATGAAGTAATTCAAAGCATTAAACAAGGAAGGTATGTATCCTTTTTTAAATTCTACATGAAAGAGGAATGAAACTCCTGACTGTGTTTTAACATACCAAAATTAAGGACCCGAGTTCGATCCTCAGTACCAAAAACACCCCCAAAAAACAAAAACACACCAAAATTAAAAATTAATCACAGGTGGGGCCAGGGATGGTGCTGCTGTCTACCTTGCAAGCGCAAGGTCCTGAGTTCAATCTCCAGTACCAAAAAAAAAAAAGTAATGATAATAAAAATTAATCACACACTTCTGGAGTAAAGGACTCAAAAAACACTGTTCCCAATTTAACTGGTAAAAATCATTAAAAAAACAATCACTTAATGTCTCTGGAAGGGCATTTAGCACACTGAGAAAAACTTACCCAAAATAATAACAGCAAGAATCTGTGGCATTTGTCAAGACTGGGTTTTCAAAATATGAGAAGAGGAAATAATATGGAAACAAGGTCTTTGCAAATAGGGAAGGGTGGAGGGGGTGAAGGAAGGGCAAGGGAAGGGGAAAAAAAATAAGAACCAAGAGACTCATGTAATGGTACAAGATCCCAATGATGAATGTAACTGTATTTTATACCGAAAATGTACCAATAAAGTTAATGGGGAAAATAAAAAAAGTAAAATAAAACTAAAATTTAAATTTAAAATAATAAAAAAAAAAAGACTGGGTTTTCAGTGTCCATGGTCTGTTACCCTGGGCTAGGACATCTAGCCACGAGTGGGTGAGAAAGGGAGCTGCCCACCTGGCAACAGAGCTTCTGTGACATGGGGTAGGGGAATGAAAGGCAGCCTGACCCTCTCGGGGTGAAGTTGCACCCCCAAATGGGAGCTGGGGGAGAAGGCTACAGCATCTGGGATACAGCACCTGGGAGACAACAATTGAGCTCATGGACAGGATAAGGGAGCAGATTTCTGTTTAAATGAGAGACTTGCTGCTCTTACCACAATCTAGTAGATTTTCTAGTTTCTCCATATGCCAAACATTTCTCTGGGGATTTTAAATGATTTTAAAAAAAAATTTTTTTTTATTGGTACCAGAGATTGAACTCGGGACCTTGTGCTTGCGAGGCAGGCAGCGGAACCACTGAGCTAAATCCCTGGCCTTTAAATGATTATTTTAAAATAATTTTCATCAATTATGGTTGTTTCACTGGGTAGAGGATGTGTGGAGCCCTCCTGCTGTAATTCTGGAAGTGGATCCCCCTGAACAGTAACTTTTTAAATGCAATCCTGTTTCACAGAAGGGACATTATGATTTGCAACAGTTTCCAAGGGAGCTGTGACAAAATTTACTTCTTTTACATGCACAGAATCTCTCAAATGCTTCAGAAATACTGTCTGTGGCAAAAACTGCTATTGTACTTCAATTTTCATTCTTTCTTCCTTTAGTAATGAAACTCTCAAGGTTCAGCTGTACACATGGCTGGCAAATCAAAGACTTCACTGCAAGTCTTCTTTAAAAGTACATGGAATAAGAGACAAAATCTGACCTGATGCAATGTGAGCAGAACCTTGGGTGGAATATGATACAGAAGCCAGAGAAACCATATTTGATTAAAAGTTGGAAGCAAAGTGATGGAGATGGCAGAGCAACATGAGAGAAAGAATCTGATTCCCTAATGCCATGGAGCTACTATTTTAGTCCTAGCATGCTTACCTACTCTTTCATAAGAGATAAATACAATTTCAATCTTAAACCACTACAGTTTTCTCTCTGATATAGCTGGCTAAGCTGTAATCTAATTCTATACTTTGTAACTAAGAAAATGTCACTATGTTGATTAACTCAATGTGAATAATATTACAGATGTCTAAGTAATTATGAATACTGTCAGTATTTCAAGTGACAAATACTGAGTTGTTGAGTTACAGTTTTCACTATGGACACTGAATCCTGATTTGCATTATTATTATTTACAAATCCAGATTTGCCTTTTTTTGGTACCGGAGATCGAACTCAGGTCCTTGTGCTTGCGCAGCAGGTGGCGAAACCACTGAGCTAAATCCCTGGCCCCAAGATTTGCCATTATTACTGGATATTATTGTCTGTGATAGTTACTGATTGGGTCAACTTGAATAAGAAACACCCAATTAAATTGGATAGTTGCAGGTATGGCTGAAGGGATTTATTGAAGACAGAAGCCCCATCCTGGGTGTGAGTGGCACAAACCAATAGGCTTGTAGCCTGAAAGGAATAGAAGGGAAAGAAAGGAAGGCTCGCTTCTGTTTCTTCAGAGGAGCTCCAGTCTTCACCGGAGTCATCATCTCCTGGCTTCCAGCACAGGCTCTTCAGCCTTCCATCATGGACCCTTTGGCTTCCTGCTATGGACTCACACGGGACACTACAGCAAGCTCCAGGCCTTTGTCGGGACCCTTCAGATCTCCAGCGTGCAGACAGACCTTTTGCACTCTTCCACATCTGACTCTGTGTGTGGCCACTATAAGTCAATCTTGTAAATTTTTATATATTTGTATATCTTGCTTTAAGTCCGTTTCTTTAGTAAGCATTAACTGATAGTGTCTATATTAACAAACCAGATCTATAATCTTTAAGCATTTTCATATTTTTATGGTTTCTTGAAAAATATGAAACAATAATGATTTCATTTAAATTTTTACACTATCCACAATTCCTGTTCTTTACATACGTGTCAGTAGTGTCCACTCTTCTACACTGTGGCACACACAGAAGATAATATTTGTAATGTACACTGGATTAAACTTCAAAATCATGGCTAGAGGCTTCACCAGATCAGGCTCAGCTGCTCTGATGGGTAAAGGGAACAATTATTCCTTGAGGATCATCAGTTGGGAAAATTTTACATATTTTATAGGATTCTATATAATTAAGGTTATCTTGGGAACCAGAATGTGCTAACTTTATAGTCTTTTTTTTGGTGCTCCTTTAACAAGTAAAATATATAACTTTGAAAGCTAACCAGTGATTTTCTCTACAATAACAGAAGTCATTCATATATGCTACAGGACTAGAACTTCTGGTATATATATTTTATTATGGAAAGTATTAATACTCTAATTTGAAATATGTGATTATGTCCCTTCTACAATCACTCTATTTTTATAATCATCACATAAAAAGTACTTATATATCAACTATATTTTCAACTAATATTGGTTCCTTTAAAAGAAAAAAGTGACGGCCAGGAATTTAGCTCAGTGGCACCATGCCTGCATGCAACCCCAAGGTCCTGAGTTCAATCCCCGGTACCAAAAAAACCAAAACAAAACATTAGGGCTGGGGATTTAGTTCAGTGGTTCTGGTGCCTGCCTCATAAGCCCAAGGTCCTGAGTTCGATCCCCAGTACCAAAAAATAAAAAAAGAAATAAAAAAAGAAAAGAAGAAAGTGACACTATACAAAATGAACTGTTAAATTGAAAAACATTCAATCACCATTTGTTTCTTTAAAATGCATCTTATATAAGGGATGGGGATGTAGCTCAATAGTATAGTGCAAATGTGTGTGTGTGTGTGTATGTATCAGTGAATAAAATAATTAGAATTTAACATTCTCATCAAAATTAATGAAGGTTGGGCCAGGGATTTAGTTTTGTGGTTCCGGTGCGTGCCGTGCAAGGTCCTGAGTTCAATCTCCAGTACCAAAAAAAAAAAATTTAATTAAGGTCATACCAGTATGATTGTAGACAACATCTGTAATACAAAGAACATTCCATTCTTTCTTCAGTTTTTCCATTAGTTGTCCAACATCATGCCAGTTATACTTTCTATTAGGTCTTGAAAAGTCAGGATTTAATTCTAACTGATCAGCAAGGGAGTAGCATGACCTAGATAGTCCAAGCTTCTGCAGTGGGGTGAAGTGAATCATGTTGTACCCTGTAAAGCAAGAAAACAAGGACTACTGTAAGAAAAAAAGTGACTAACCTAAAACTAAGCAAAATATAAATGTAAACTTTCTTAAGTAATTATAAATAAGAAGGCAACCATGCTACTAGAAAAGGCGTCTAAGACATAGGTTTGATTTCCACTTGTATACACTGCTTAAATCATTTAGTGAGATCAGTGGTCTCATTTACAAGATACGGATAAGGAGATAATATATATAAAAAAATTACACATAATGCTTAATTATTATTAGCTGTTTAGTTTTTATTTGTTGGATATAAGATAACATTTCCCATGCAAGTATATCAATATACACTTTTTTCTACTTCCAATATTCTACAATACTTGTATTCACAGAACTTAGTTATGTCAGTGAACTTTTCATTTCTTTCTTCACACTATATTCAACTTGAAGGTAGAAAATGAACATTATTATAATAGTTTACCATTAATTTTCATATTTGAAAACAAATCCTTTCAAATGATAATATGTCATTTTAGCAGAGTTCCATCAATTATTAAATTAAACCATATAACTTGCCATTTTTTTGGTACCAGGGATCAAACTCAGGACCTTGCACTTGTGAGGCAGGCAGCAGAACCACTGAGCTAAATCCCCGGCCTTAACTTGCCATTTTTATAGATTAAATGTGGTCAAGTATAAAAAATTTCATACAGTTTATCTATATTACTAAATATATTAAGAAACAAAATTAAAAGAAAAACACAACTTTTGAAAACTGTATTAGAGGATAATTACATTGATTTCTTTTTCAAAAAAAGGAAAAAATAAAGGAAGCTGACATTACCTGATTCTTTTGCAACCCTAAGTCTACTTTCCCATTCATCAAAAGGTCCTAAACACTTAGCTAAAAATGTCTGGAGAGTAACACAGTCCAAGGGTAACACGTGATTATCAGCACCAACTCGTAAAATAGGATCCACGACTATGTAACCTCCACCACTCTTCTCATTTCTAAGAGAAAAAAACAAAACAAAAACTTTCCAATTAGTGACAGGGAAAAACATCCTTTTCTAATAGTGTGACTCTAGGAGGTTAATTGTCTCATTTTAAAATGTATTTGTTTCTAAGCACAAAAAATCATTTACAAAGGTGCAACAAAAAATAATGGAAGCTGCTTTTACTCAACTACTACAAGATTACATGACACAACAGGTTTAATGAAAAATAAATGTGCCAAATCCCATCAGTAATAGCAAGGGGTCTCAACTAAATAGCATCCTATAATCATGTTGCAGGAAAAGACTACCTTAAAAATTTATATTTGACTCTAAAATGGACCATATAGTAACTTCCTAGAAATTGAAGAATCATATTCTTTTTGCATTTCAAGAAAGCACTGAAAAAAAACTGCACTGCCACTGTTTATACGGTAACTTCAGGTCATAAAATAAATTAACTTTTTTTTCCTGAACACATAACACCTAACTTACCCTTGAAGGAAGTAATACTGAAATGATCCAGACTGCTGCAGATTAAGTTTACAGTATTTATCAGAATCATCTTCTCTTTTCGTTGGGTTTTCCCAATCCAGGGAACGGAATTTTTCTCGATTAAATATTTCTCCAGGAAATGGGTAATTTGTATATACAGTAACTGCTTTTCCTTGTAAAGTTGGGCCTAATCGGAACTGTAGTTCAAACCCTAAACAAAAAAGCATATTTTAATAAAATCAGTGTAGGACTTACAAAACGTTTTAAAAAGAATAGATGTCTTTTTTTTTGGTTTATCAGTTTTTAAATGGTGAGTCACAGAGCTCAGCAGCGATCCAGTGTCACACTCACTTTTGTCTTAGATGTCTTATTTAGTCTTTCAAAAACCATGTTTTTTTTCAGTCATGTTTAAAATAACTCCATATAATTAATGCTGTTTTGGAACTACATACTTTTATTTAGCCAAATTTTATATTTTACCAAGTATAGTAGACATGATAGAACAGTCTGCTTCATAATGGGCCCTTTTACTTTCTTAGGAAACTGATTCCTATTCATATAGCTACTTTAAGATGTGCACAGTCTGAATGTGACCTTATGTACCTTTAACCCCCCCCAACCGCCCCCCCCCAACCCCTCTAAGCTCCCTACCCTCAACTCAGACCTTTTCCAATATTTCCGAACTACAATGGAGAAAGTGAGTGACTCTATGGTGTCAGAAGATGGGACTGTAGGGCCGGGGATTTAGTTCAGTGGTTTCGCCACCTGCTGCACAAGCGCAAGGACCCGAGTTCGATCTCCGGTACCAAAAAAAAAAAGATCAGTAGAAGATGGGACTGTATATAAAACTTGGGAGGTATCATGGGACAACTGTTCTACTACATAGAGAAAGCCATCTTCACTGACAGAAGTTAACCTCAAAAGACAGAATTCACACTTCCAACAGGAGTTCTGGAGGTATCTGTGTGACTGACTGATGTCTGATGAAATACAGTTGTGCGCTAGTAAAGACTGAACAACTGACTGGGGTGGTGTGAAACACAGACTCGTGGTGCTTGCCGACTTTCTGGTGGGAACAGCCCCACTACAATCTAAAGATACCAACACATCACTGAACATGGAACTGGGAAGGAATGTGCACAATCACTCCTTGTGAGCCAGCACATAGACCCCTCTCATGCACTACTGCTCACATCCCTCCTCTTCATGGTTTATTACTAACATCTTTGTTGGAATCCTGAGAACCAAGATATTCCAAATTTTGTTAGTTTGTTTCTATTAAAAATATATGAGAGACTTGGTACTATGTTACACAAGTATTTTACCATAAGTGGGGAATAATGAACACATTATAGTTAAAATCTTTCTGTAGAAAAAAAGTTTTGGTTGGCTTAAGGTAGACTTCAAATCATCTTCAAAAATATTAGAATGTGCTGCTGCCATGTTGGTTCTGCATTCTCTGCATAAAATGCCCTGTGAAGCCACAGAAACCATCCCTGCTGCAGAGCAGTTTCCACAGCCCCAGGCTGACACAGGGTCTGGAACAGAATCGGACAGTGATGAATCAGTACCAGAGCTAGAGGAGCAAGATTCCACATAAGCAATCACACAACAAGCCCAGCTTGCAGCAGCAGCTGAAATCGATGAAGAAACAGTCCGTAAAGAAAATAAAGCTGGAATGAAAAGAAGGCACTGAAGGCTATGTCCAAACTGGGTCTTCGGGAGGTTACAGGGGTTACTAGAGTCACTACCTGGAAATCTAAGAATATCCTCTTTGTCATCACAAAACCAGATGTCTATAAGAGTCCAGTTTCAGATACCTACATAGTTTTCGGGGAAATCAAGATTGAGGATTTATCTCAGCAAGCACAGTTAGCAGCTGCTGAGAAATTCAAAGTTCAAACATTCAAGAAAATACAGACTCCAACCGTACAAGAGGAGAGTGAAGAGGAAGAGGTTGATGAAACAGGTGTGGAAGTTAAGGACATAGTATTGGTTATGCCACAAGCAAAGGTGTGGAGGGCAAAAGCTGTCCGAGCCCTGAAGAACGACAGTAATGCATTGTAAGTGCTGTTATAGAACCACATCTGAAAGGAGGACTTTTTTTGGTGTTTCAAAAAGGTCACTGCAGCGTGGTTTGAAATTTGTACTATTTCTATCACTAATAAAGTTACGACTTATTGAATGAAAAAAATATTAGAATGTGAAAGGTCTGACTATAGTCAAATCTACTTGTCATAAATTAAAGGCTTGTGGTAATCTTGTATTGAGCAAGTGTGTCGGTACCTTTTTCCAATAGCACATGCTTGCTTCATGTTTTTATGTCACATTTTGGTAATTATAATTCAACAAAATTTTTATTATTATTATATCTGATTAACTGATTAGTGATCTTTGATCTAAGTACTGTAACTGTTTTGGGAGCAACTTGAACTGGAACCAAATAAGGAGGAAAAATTAAATGGTTAATGTTTTACATGCTCTAACTGAACCACTGATGGCCAATCTCCTATCCATCTCCCTCTCCTGAGGCCTCCCTGTTCCTTGAGATATGATTACTGAAAGTAGGCCAGTTAATAACCCTAATCTAAGTGTTCAAATGAAAGGAAGTAACATATCTCTCTAGCTTAAAATCAAAGCTATCTTCTAGCTTTAAATCAAAAGATAGAAATGATTCAGCCTAGTGGAAAAGCACATTGAAAGCTGAGACAGGATGAGAGCTAGGCCTCTTGCACCAAAAAGCTAACCAAGCTGTAAAGGCAAGAAAAAGTTCTTGAAGTAAAATCAGTCGTGTGACTCCCATGAACACATGAGTAAGAAAGCAAAACAACCTTATTGCTGATATAGTGAAAATTTTAGTGGTCTAGATAGAAGATCAAACCAGCCACAGTATTTCCTTAAGACAAAACCTAATCCAGAGCAAGACCCTCTCTTCAAGGCTGAGAGAAGGAAGCTGCAGAAGCAAAGGCCGAAAACAACACTGGCTCACAACATTTAAGGGAAGAAGCTGTCTCTCTCTTGTAAAAGTCCAAATTGAAATAGCAAGTAACAATGTAAAAGCTGTAGTAAGATCACTGATGAAGATGACACCTAGGAATTTCACAGCTAGAGAGAAGTCAATGCTTGGTGTCAGAGTAACAGAAGACAGACTGACTCTTGTTAGGATACCTTTAAATTGAAGTCAATGCTCATCATTCTTAGAACATTCGCGGTTCATGGCTGGAGCTCAAAATATCATCATTAAGAAAAGTGTGGAAGGGCCTGGGATTTAGCTCAGTAGTTCCGGTGCCTGCCTTGAAAGCACAAGGTCCTGAGTTCAATCCCCGGTACGATAAAAAAAAAAAAAAAAAGCGTGGAATCGTCATGGATAACTTTGAGGAGTTCAAGACCAGTTGAGAAAGTAAAGCAGATATGATGAAAACAGCAAGAGAACTAGAATCAGAAGTGGACCCTAAAGACGTGACTGAGCTGCTTCAAGTTTATGATAAAATTAACAAATGAGTGATTTCTTATGGATGAACAAAGCATATTGAGATGGAATTTACGTACTCTTAGATTGCATCTAAGATGTTGTAAACATTGTTGAAATGGCAGGAGGATTTGGAATATTACATAAACTTAGTTGATAAACAGGGTTTGAGAGAACTGACTCCAATTTTGAAAGAAGTTCCACCTACAGGTGAAACAGTATCACGTTACAAAAAATTGTATGACTCACTTTATTGTGGTGGACTGGAACCAAATCTGCAGTATCTCTGAAGTATGCCTCTAACAGAATGACTAAAACTGTCAGCTTAAAATTCTATATCTAGTGAAAATATCTTTCAAAACAAAAGTTATGAAAGCCAGCTTTCTCACTATTAGATACTGATGTCATAAATAAAGCGGGAAAGCTACTATGAATCCTGTTATGCTGGATATGACTCTGAGTTAACAGTATAAACTGCCTTTTATTTATACATTAAAAAAATGACCTTGGCATGGTGGTACTCTGGGAGGCTGAGGCAAGAGGACTGCATTGAGCCCAGCCTGAGCAACTTAGTGAAACTCTTTCTTAAAAAAAAAAATTAAAAAGGGCTAGAGACATAGCTTAGTACCAAGGTCCTTGGTTCAATCCCCAGTACTGCAAAACAAACAACAGTTTGGTTCAAAGCAAATACTAAATGTAGGAACATGTAGATACGCTGCATTTCCACTGAGGTCTAAAATTGTTCTTTGGTAGAGGTAAATCCCTCACACTGATGTTTGATAGGTAGCAACCACAATTTTAAATACTGGGTTAAATATTCTTTGTGAACAAAAGATTTCAGTAAGACATTAGGAGAATAATGGACTCTTCCAACTTACGCTAATTAAACACCTGTAACTGCCAAGCTAAATACAGTTTGTTTTCACTCTGCAATATGGATGATATTAGTGAATGGAAGTTCTAAACATTTCTGGAAAAGTTATTATCTAGTGATAAGTACTATTAATATCTCCCTCAATTGGAACAAAATACAGATATAAATTTATTCACGGTAAATCCTTTAGCAAGCAAAAATCAAATTAGGAATTACTAAGTAGCTATAAAAATACAAAGACTCACTTTTCACATTGCACAATGAAACTAAGAATTTCCTTTTGCTTTTATGCATTATATAGAACTTTTAAAATCTGGTCTAGAGCACAGGATGGCTGAAATGTGGCAGTAAGGAAAGTAGTATACACTCACCTTTGTATTACAAGTAGGGGGAAAGCAGGTTACGAAATTGTAGTATAGTTCCATTTTTTTTTTTAAGACAAAAAGCATAAGTCTTTTTATACATATGTACAATTTTATAATGGAGAAAATCATTTTAAAATTAGAGCTACAATTGTAAAGGGACAGATTGAGAAATTAGACAAAAAAAATTAAAATATGAAATGAAATACTGTACTTAGTAACTATGAGAATCATAAACATCTAAGGAATGATTAAATTTATCATCAAGAAAACGATGACACTGTGAGCCGATTGGGCATATTTAAATAACCTGTCCTCTGTTAATTTTGCACAAATATTGCTTTTATGTTTAAACAAGAGCTCAGAGAATTTGGAGTACAAAGGTTAAAACTCATCCAACTCTAAAACAGTATTTGGATCAGTGTGGTATCCTTAAGAAAAAAGAAAACAAGCATTCACTCAAATAATACTCAAATAAATCTGAGTATTTATTTATATAGCATATGTATATTTTGTTCTAATAGACTATGTAAATTGTAAAACACTAAAATAAAGTTGAAATGAAAAGAACAATATTTTAATGACTAACTTTACTTATTAATCGATGGGAAAAAAATCTGTTTTTGCTGGGGATTTAGCTCAGTGGTTCCATCACCTGCCTCGAAAGTGCAAGGACCCAAGTTCGATCCCCAGTACCAAAAAAAAAAAATCTGTTTTTTGAGGGTTTTGTTTTTTGAGACAAGGTCTCACTATGTAGTTCAGACTGGCCTTGAACTCACTATGTAGCTAGGTGAACTCCCAGGTGCTAGAATTAGAGGTGTGGGGCTGGGGATGTAGCTCAGTGGTTTTGCTGCCTGCTGTGCAAACGCAAGGACCCAAGTTTGATCCCAGGTACAAAAAAAAAAATAAAAAAAGATCCTAGAATTAGAGGTGTGTACCACCACGCCTGGCCAAAAAAGTCTTTTAATTCACTAAAAATTAATATTGATCCTATTAGCCAGTGAAAACAATGTGATTAAATAAACTTGAATATTTTTTAAAAGTTTGGTTTAATATTTTAGATAAAGTGGTCCAAAGAGTCCAGATTCTATTTATTTTGATAAATGCCTTTAACTGACATCAAAGGTGCAAAAAATACCAAAGATGGGGCTGGGGATTTAGCTCAGTGGTTCTACCACCTGCCTCGCAAGCGCAAGGTCCCAAGTTCGAGCCCCGGTACCAAAAAACAAAACAAAACAAAACAAAAAAACAAAGATACCTAAATCCAAATGAAGGAAGTTCCTGGTGGCTATGCCTACTATCCATGATGTAAATCTTCATTCCCATTCAAAGACTTTTGCTAAAATGCAGCTGGTAAATTTATATTTTCTCTGACATCCAGCATTGTTTTTACAAGTTAATCATATGATGTTCTGTATTAATATATTAAGCATATGATTTGAAAACCAGCTCAAACCCTTTATTCAACAGATTAGAAAACTGTTACTAATTTTTAAAGTTGGTATGTATTCATTTACAAGGGTAAAATGTAACAATGCAAGCATTTCTAGAAGCACACATTCAAAATGCTTTTGCTATGCAAGGGAAACTATAAGCAGCCAATATTATACCTGTTTGTGTAAGGAGTTTATTGGAACACAGCCAATGCCCATTTATTTACGTATTTAGGACTCACAGCTGCTTCTGAGCTACAATGCCAGAGCTGGTTAGCGGCAACAGACTGAATGGCATGCAAAGCTGGAAAGATTTGCTCCCTGAATCTTTACATGGGAGAATGTGCCAAACTCTGTTCCATAGCATCAATTTTCCTCAAAAAAGCAATTAACTTTCTCATTCACGTTTGCCTCAAAGATCTAAAGTGCTTTTTGGAGGGGATAATAATTTCTAAGTATCATACTTGTCATTCCTAAAAAAGAAAAATCTCAAAGAGCAAATCTCAATTTCTAACTCATCTTTAAGGCTGGCCATCTCTATGAAGTAAAAGAGATTCACATTACTCTTCCATTTGTTCCAAAGTTTTAGGGAGATTTTTTTCTCTTCTTTTCTTTTGCAGTACTGAGGATTGAACCTGTGGCCTCACACATGCTAGGCACTCTATCACTGAGCTACATCCCTACTCCCTATTATTTAAGATACTACAACCTGGATATCTACCTAACTTGGCTTAGGGAAAAGTGCAATTCATGGCAATATACTATAAACAAACAAGTGAGGGTTTAACCTCTGAGCCACTGTAGACCTACAACCTTTCCATGACACTCTTTCCACATAATATGTCTCTGTTTTTATGTCTTCCCACATAACATGTCTGTCATCTGACCTAGAAACTGAGTGTCAATGTCAATTCATATATTAACACTGTTTCATTTTTATTTTTGGTACCAGGGATCAAACTCGGGTCCTTATACTTGCGAGGCAGGCGGTCAATTCATATATTAGCAAAACTTAAATTACTTTAAAAAACCCCTAAAATATAAAGGATATAAAGAAGGAAAGAAAGATCTTATTTTTTCTCCCATACCCTAATACACAGATCAATTCATACCCACAGGGGTCCAGAGCCACTCTAGATCTCTAATCCAAATCACTGAAACTAAAATTTTTATATACAGTAAACAGAGCATAAGAATAGCCAGACTATTGAGATTCTATACTTAATCACGCAGCCTGCTAAAATTAGCTTAGGTCATACAGTACACAGTGTGGCTATCTTATTCCTTATGCTAACATTAGGAATACTATACTTAGATTAGCCATATCCCTGTTGTAAGACAATTAGCAAGATGAATGATTAAAGTATTACTGTAAATTGAAATTCTTATTCCCACCCAATTTATAGAAGCTCAAGATTCTAATCAAGGAAATTTGATGCAGTGTACATTTTCTTAAATAGTAAAAATTGAAAATTTGACCAACCTTTATAAAAAGATGCAAAAATTTCAGATTTGAGGAATATTGATTTTGTTCGTAATACTACCACTAAATCAGATAAAAAAATCCGGAAAAGACTATGATTTGGCTATGTAAGATTAATATTTAGTCCTAACTTGTTGAATTAAATATCTTTAGAAATTTCAATCTTAAAAATGAAGAGGAATTCTTTCTTAGGGAAAAAAGAAAAGAAGAAAAATGGAGAGGGGTTTGGTGACCAATTCAATATGAAAAATGAGTTTTTCCTCAAATGTGCCACTGAGTCCTACTAATTTTAAAATATGTCATACTCTGTCCTCACTTTTTCAAGTCTGATATGTTAAATCCTTATCTTTAAAAGGATTCTTGTATTTTTTTTAAAAAAGAGCCTTCTCAATGATTCCTTGTCCCAATGTTCCCTCGCTTCATCTTTCACATTAAAAATTATTTCAAAAAAGTGGCATTCCCATTTATAGCATTTGGTTGAATTTACTGGTTTTAACTAGAGCTACCAATCTAACCACATTATTCTCATTCCATAAACCCTTCACAGTTCCCTCTTCAAATAGTGTAACTGAATTTACCAGTTTTAACTGGAGTTTTGGGTACTGATCAACAAGTATTTATTAACTCTTGTACACTGCATTAAGACTGTAAAACTGTCCCTTTCCTCATGAACCTCAAACTCTAGTTGGACACTGTAAGACCAACAAACTTTTAGACACTGCTTCACTGTTCAGTACTTAATTGTTTTGTTTACTGTGTAATTGGAAATCAAAGCAAAGAAAATAAAAAATTAAAGACTTCATCAAGAAGCCTGGCATTTCAGCTGAAAGCTGAACATACAAAACAAGAATAAAAGGAATTTAACAGATACAGAAGAATCTGGTAAGAGTTGGGGTATAAGGACAGTCCGGGGAGAGAATTAACAGGAACTATAAAGGGGAACTATAAAGATGTTACACTCTAATGGTGGGAAACAATGAGATACAATCTTACTAGGAAAGATTCCACTACAGAATGATGCCCGACGTCGTGGTGCACATCTAATCCCAGCACTCAGGAGGCTGAGGCAGGAGGATCACTGTGAGTTCAAAGCCAGCCTCGGATACATAGTGAGTTCAAAGGGCAGCCTGAACTACAAAGGGAGACCCTGTCTCAAAAAACAAACCAAACAAAACAAGAATGTTTTAGAAGCCAGACACAGGGGTTTAAATATGACTTTACGGATGCCAATAAATAGAAAGAAAAGAGACTGTACAGTATAAGCAGATTATTCTGGTATCTATATTTGGTCCTATGGAAGAGACAGAGGGCTAGGCAGGCAGAAATACATGGAAAGAAGTTATAGGGCTTAAAGAGAGATTATAAAAAAGAAATTATCAAAGAAGAATATAAGGTTCTAACCTGGGAAAATATGAAAATAGAAACGTCACTAAAATAAACAGGGAAGCTTGTTTCAAGAAAGTTCAGGAACTGGGTGGGAGGGGATTAAACACGTTAGATTGAAGCACAATCAAGAAGACCTATACTAAGACTACTCCGTAGCATAGTACTGGGTGGAGCCAAGATACAGGGTTACAACAGGCAGAGTGATCTACCAATGCCTTATACTGTATCTATTTAGGACTTTATCACCCAAAGCCACATATTATTAATTTTAAGCCTCAGAACTCAGAAAGTTCATAGAAGAACAGAATATTCTCATTTCACAAATAGAGAAATCAATGCTCAGAATTAATGTAACTTGCTTAAAGTCACACAGTTAACAGCAGAGTCAGGAAAATCTTGTTCCTGACCCTTGTCATACTATACTCAAAAGCTTCAAAGAACAAAACAAAGCTCATGGCCCTTCTTTCCAAAGGAGTCTTCACTCAGCATAGAGGTAAAAGCTGAGGCTGGGAGAACATACAATTCCTTGAGAATAGGGAAACAGAAAAAGAAAGGATTCCTAGTGCTGCATATACCATTAATTAATTTAAGTGTGGAAAGAAGAGAGCCCAGTAACAGATCCCAGGTTGAGAGAACACTTGAGGGTAGGGGGGAAAAAATCAAAAATTGGAAAAGTGCAGAGTCAGGAAAACCAAAAATGGAGCAACTACTCAACGACCTTAAATGACAAACAAAGCTGGAAGAAGAGGAGGATTTGGCACATTAGATGGTTGAATTTTTTTTTCAGAATTTTAATGCTCAAAATATTAGAGATATAAAATTTCTCCAAAACATTTATCAAGGCCCATTTGGTACACACATAAAGGAGACTGGACTTTATTTTTCATATATTAAGCTTCTACTTCACAAATTATATTCACATAAAATAAGTGTGAAATGTTTTTAAATGTTGAAAAATTACAAAGCCTAAAAACTATTAATTTATCTTACAGAAATATAATTTGATCTGTTTAATCACAGCTCAAATATATTTCAACATAACCCAATGACAAAAAGTTATTCCACTTTTTATTTGGTAAGAAAGTATTTTCAACTTTCCTTCTCTGTATTTGAAAGGCATTTGGTAAACAAACAATATACTTTTTTGCTGATCTCTGTTAATACAAAAGTTCAATAAAAAAACAGTAAACTATAAAAAACCAAACTATTGATACATTCAAAGCAAAATTACATATGAAGTTTTTAATTAAGTTTTAACAATAAATGCTATTGGAAATAATACGGTCAATCTTTTGATTACATATGTAGCTTAAGTGGAAGTTAGCATGCAAAGAAAATGAACTATTTTATTCCTATTCTAACATGACAGATACAAAATGTTTCTAAAATCAATCATTAATGTTGATATTTGTAGAACACAGCGCCATTTTTGCACAAATCAAGTTTAAGAAAGATCCTACGAACTATGTCTAATTTTAAGTTTTCTTTTCTTTTTGGGTGCTGGAGATTGGACCCAGGAACTCACTCATACTAAGCACACACTCCACCATTCGGCCACATCCCCCAGACCTTAACTTAAAAAGTTTTAAAGATTTAATATGACCTTCAACGAATCAAAGCTTTAAAAGACACAAATGAGCTACTCAAAACATTTGCTACTGACCTTGTTCAAGTCTGAAAAGGGTCTTTTCCAGCTTTTCCATTTCGTTCAGTAGTAAAATTCGAATCTGCTTACTGTGTTCCATTTTGTGTTCTGGAGGATTTGAAATCTTTCAGCATTAAAAGAACGCCAAGGTCGAATGCGTTACCCCTATGAGAACAAAAAAGAATTAGGAAAAAGAAAATGTTACCTTAAACTCTCCAGAGCTGACAGCGCCACTTACATGTTCTAAACGTGTTTTAACTCTAGAAGAGCAATGCGAAACACGGATTCTTATAAATTAACAGTTGTTTCCTCCCTTCAGGCACAATATGACTGAAGCAAAAATACTGTGTTACAAATCTTGCAGCTAAAACAAAACAAGCTAAAGAATTCTCAGAGAAAAACAATACATTTGGGAAAGGCTGGAATTGGCGGAAATTATTTTCAGCCCCAGGCCAAAGGGCTGTGGACGCTCCAAATGTCACTTCTGCTTACAGGAGATTAGTCTGCTCCACGGTAACAGGTGGGCGATCGCCCCATTCCCAAATTCGGGTCGGAAGCCACCAATGGGGAGAAGAGAACAGCGGGAAGCAGTTGCTGCCCCTGGAATAGCTGCCGCAGACCTAGGATGTACAGAGGGAGCTATAGATAGAAAGACTGCGTGTGCCCCTGGGGCGGGCGGCATTCCTAGCACTTACGGCGATCGGGTTCTACGTGCGGCGTCGGAGACACTGCGGCCCCGCGGCTGCGGCGCTGGAGCGAGGCCGGGATCGCGCAGGCCAGCACCAGGGAAAGCCGCCGAGGTCGCAGCCCTCGGAGGGCAGGGCGCCGTGAAGGGCAGAGGGCGGGGTGGCGACGCGGGGACGGGCCCAGGCGGCGTGACTGGCAGGCAGGGAGAGTCCCGCGGACTCCGCCTCGAGCCGCTGCCTGAGGCGACAGGAGCCCACACGGCCGGGGGCGCGCAGCGTTGGGAGTGGAGCGGCCCTCTCGACCGCTTCCGGGAGCCGCCGGCCGGGACCGCGGGTCTCGCGAGAGTTTGCCCGTCTCGGACCTCGAGGGAGCAGGTGAATTCCCGGGGGCTGTAGAGGCGCTGCGGCCGGGCTCCTAATCCTGCCCAGGGGGAGATGTGGCGGCCAGGTGTGCCCTTCCGGAACAGCTGCGAGCTCCAGGTTGAAGCTTCAAGTCCTGCAGTGCCAGACTGAGCTGAGAGCTAGGTGGAGCCGCACTGCAGATCTTTTCCTGGGAAGGCTGGACGGTGCTAGTAGAGCGACCCGGCTTCCGATGCCTCTTATATCCCCGATGTATTATGTTTCTTTGTTTTGATTTTTTTTAAAAAAACATGCCCCATGTCTAAAATAAGAGACCTGGCGACAGTCTCTGACAGGCCTTCCAGCACCATTGCCTCTAGTCCTAACAGGGCACAGCTTCCACAACAGACAGGAAGGACTAAGTGGGTGAAGTGTGAACAGTCTAAAACGCTTATTTACAATATCTAGAGGTACCTAGTGTGCGCTGACCACAAGTGAAGACCGTCTGAGATAAAACTGCACATATTTTCGGTCAGAAATTCAGAACTCGGCGCAGATGCCTGAGATTTTATTTCTGCGGGATAAGAAAAGCCATCTTCCCAGGCTTTTCCAGAACACCTAATGGTCATGAGAAAATGGACAAAGGGTTTAGGTTAAGTTGGTGGAATGTAGAGAAAAATTGTGCCCTATTTATTGTGGAATTACAGTACTGTAGTTCCAAGAAGGATAATGGATTTTTAAAAAATACTGAAGTATTTCTATATTTCAATAGATTTTTTTGAGAATGGCCAGTTGCAAACGGTCCAAAACTGAGCTGGTGAACGCACCGTTCACTTACTAACACCTGTTGTTGAACAGACATATAAGTGTTGAGAAATTCAGCAGTAGAACATTCACTGCCCTCATGGAACTCGTACATTTAATTGGTGAGAAAAATAATTGTGTAGATTAATCAGTTGTAAGAAATAAAGCAGAGAAGGAAGGGCTATATCCAGAAGATTCAGGAGAGGGAAGTTTGCAAGACTAACAAAACCGAAAGAAGAAAGGGGGATGTCGGGTTAGAAGACTACATGCAGGCATACAGGAATTGGGGAGGTCTTGGGACAGTCTGCCTGGTGAATTGAAGAAGCTGAGTGAAGAGCGGTAAGAAAAGGGTTGGAGTGAGTGTCCTGATCTTGTAAGGTTTTAAAGGCCAATGCAAAGACTTGGGCTTTTACTTTAGGAAAAAGCTGTGGGAGGTGTGATCCTTTACAAGGATTACTCCACAACTTCTGGGGAATAGCTGAATAAACGGAGTGGGTAGCAAGGAAGGAAGCAAGGAGACCAGTTAGCAAGGCAGAGAAGTGATGTGTGGGTGCTACGCTGAGGCAGACTGGAGAAAAGGTATAGTAGTGAAAGTGGTGAGAAGTTGTTGAATTCTGCATCTGTTTTCAAAGTACAGCCTGTAGAATTTGTTCCTGGAAAGAAAAAAAGAAGTAAAGGATGATTCCAGGGTTTTTATTCGCAGCAACTGTAGCAAGCACTGTCAGGTAGAAATAGTGCCATATAGGTAATTGAAAAATGTCAAGCCGCATTAAGAAAAAAAGATGAAGTTAACTTGTAATATATTTAATTCTGTATAGCTAAGACAGTTCAATATGTAATCAATATAAAAAGTTATTAATGAGCTGTGTTACATTCTTTTTACAGCTACATTTTAAGTGTTCAGTAGCGTATGTGGCTTATGGATGGTATAGAAGAAGCTGTCATTTAGCATTGAGAGAGGAAGAAAAAAGGGAAGGAATAGGATTGGAGAATCAGGAGTCTAAACAGTAAATTTGAAATGACTGTTAAAGATAGTACAGCTTTGGAGTTGCAATTTGTATTTCTGGTCTCAAGTGATGTTTTTTAAATTGTGGGTTGTAATTCATTGGAAGGTTGTAAAATCATTTTTTAAGTGGCAGCAAGCAATTTTAAAAATGAAATAGCTGAATGTGTTACATCTGATAAAAGTATTAATTCACAAAACTTATGTAACTTAGTTTTGGTTCCCACTGGGGGTCATGGTTCAAAACAATATTGAAAGTGACTGCTTTGCAGTGCAAGTGATGCACTGTGACTCATGACTATGAAGTGATGCCACTAACTTGTTGGGAAGCCTCGGAAGGTACACAACTTCTTTGTGCTTTAGTTTTCCTACCAATCAATGGGGATAAAAATAGCACCTACTATTAATTAAATGAGGATCGGGAGCAATGTTACAGCATTTTAGGGGAAAATCATTTGATTAGGTCTAGTTCTCCTGCCTAGAGGCCAGCTATGGCATTTCAAGACATAATTCCATTTTGGCCTCGGGTTACAACTGAGACCTCAAAGATTCCATGATACTGTGATGCTCCAGGCCAAGACCACACCAGCGGAAGATGACCTGGGAAGAACCAAATCTTCGTTGGCATTGTTCCGCATTGATCTAGGAATTCCGCCACTCCCCAGTCATCTGTTACATCTGTTTCTCCCTGTGTACTGAATAGAAGGTGCGGCAAGTTCAGGAGCTTTTGTCTGTGCTGCCCAGAGCAGCTCTGATCAGGCCCAAAGCTCAGCTTCTCAAAGTCTCATTTTTTCTACCTTTCCTATATAATAAGTTAATTCGCCTTGTGCTGCCGTGGCTCCCAGGAGACTAGCACTTGCTGCAGAGGTTCTAGTAACATCCCCCTTTCCCTGGTCCCTCCAAATGAGGGTTCAGGACTGTGCCTTATCTGTGCTAAGTACTGGTTAAGTACAGACGTTAGTAGACTGGGACCCTGACCATGTTGTGACCCATAGATCACACTTACGTTCATCTTCAGGCTCTTCCTCTCCACGTCGTCTTCCACTTTAGTCTTTCCTTCGGCTGTCTCATCACCCTGCCCTCCTGTTGCTCACTGTTAGGGCTCCAGAGTTAGCATTTCCACCTGTCCTTCCTTCAGAAAAACTCTCGTTCTAGTGCCCAATATTTCAGCTTGATATAAGGAATAAAATGGATTGAGGACATGCATTCCTTTAGTAGTGATACATTCTTACACAGGTGCTTGAATTTAACAAGATTTGTTAGTACATATGACCTTAATTTTGGAGATTCCATATTGTGAAATAAAGTGAAGAATGTTAAGTGATAGAACTATGATTTAATATGAGGTGCTTCTCAGACTAATTTTTATTTTTTTTTGGTACCAGAGATTGAACTCGGGACCTTGCACTTTTGAGGCAGGCGGCGGAACCACTGAGCTAAATCCCAGGCCCTTCTCAGACTAATTTTACAAGCCACATAGTGTCTTTTTAAGAAGAAAAGTCATATCAGCATGCTATTTGTGAAGTTCTTCAAATACCAATGAATTTGCAGTCCAAGGCCATGTCCATCTTAATTTTGGTGAACATTTGTCATGTGCCTGCCCTGTGCAGGTCTTTAAATGCACAATAATCTCATGGTGTAGTTTCTGGAGAAGAACACTGGGGATGGAAACCAGGGCTGTCACACTGAACTATAGCCCCGGCCCTCAGCCTCACCTTTTTTTTTTTTTTTTGAGACAGGGTATTGTTAAGCTGCCCAGGCTGGTCCTGAAGTTATGACACTCCTGCCTCAGCCTTCCAGAGTGCCGGGATTACAGGTGTGTGCCATCATCCCGGGTTTGAGAAGAATCTCCTTGAGGGACATCTAATAGATTCTCTCAATTCTTTGATAGTGAAACTCGTGTTTTCTAAAATATTTATACTGATGCACTTGGAAAACTAGAGAAGGGCCATCGTCAGAAGAGGCTTTCTCCAAGTTTGTGTATGTTTTTTGAAAAGGAAGTTGTTATTATGGTTATTTGAGGTATTGATGGTTAGATCCTAATTCAATGGTTGTCTGTATTTGAAATGGATGAGACTGCCTTACTCGGTTTTTATACTCTTCAGTATTTTCTGTATATTAATTTATAGTGCTATACACTGACATTATTATAATGTCATACTTTTGTTTTACAGAACTTTGAATCGTGTGAAATCCTTTCTAAATTGAATAAATTATTCTACATTTTTGCAGTATTCAGAGTCTATTGATTACTTTCTTGTCACTGTGGCAAAATATCCTCCACAAGCAACTTTCTTTCTTTTGGCTTTTAGAGACAGGGGCTTGCGATGTAGTTGACCTTCAACTCACTGTGTAGCCTAAGCTGGCCTCAAACTCGCAGTGATCTGCCTGCCTCAGCCTGCCAGGAAGCAGAGTGAGAAGGGAGGAGCCGGGGTCAAGAATACACCTTTCCAGGTAACAGCCAAAGACTCACCTGCAAGGAGTACCCCCAGTACATTCAGCTGTGAATGCATCAGTAGATGAATCTAATGAGTTTTGCACCCCATGATCCAGTCACTCTCCAAATACACGAGACTTTTGGGGAACATTTTCCATCTGAACCATGACACAAATATAGCCAGTGAAGAGAAAAAGAGATGATAGGAAAGTAAATAGAATTGAAGGCAGAGAAATAGGAGGACTTGAATATGATGGTAAGAAGTATGGAAAATCAGAGATTTTTCAAAAAGAAGATAATCACAGAAAATGAACTTTGGAGACAAAGTTTGGATGCTCCTTTCAAAAAATTTCTTTAATAACAAAACCTAGGCCTTAGAATGTCTCATCACTGTCTATATAAAATTATTTTTGTGTGTACCTTGTTGAGACTAAGTTTTGGTTAATAAGATACAGAAGAAATGTTGCAAGGTATTCCAAGACTTCTTTTTTTTTTTTTGGTGCTGGGTATTGAACTCGGGACCTTATGCTTGCGAAGCAGGCAGTGGAATCACTGAACTAAAGCCCCAGCCCTAGGACTTCTACTTAATGGAAAGAAATTAACTCCTCTTTCGCTGTTCTCCATCCTGCTGTCTGAACATAGCTATGATAGCTGGAGCTCTGGGAGCCTTACTGTGCAATTATGATGAGGTTCACACAATAAAAGGAAGGAAAGTATGAGTTGGAAGAAGCCTTATGTCTTCATAAAGTTGCCTCACAAGCTTTGAACTGCTTAACTCTAAACTTTTATGTGGGAAATAAACATCTCTTATTTAAGCCATTGTCACTTTTCTGCTGTGTGTAGCTGGAGTAACCCTTTTTCTCTACAACCAAACTGCCAATCCTAAGCCCTCCATTATTAAAATTTTGGAGCCCATGATTTTAACAGGAAATTTGATATATTTGCAAGGGTGAAATGATTAAGTTTTAAATTTGGGAATGTGGAACATTTTAAAAGATCTACTCTAAGAAAAAAAAAAAAAAAAGAGCACTCTCCCCAAAAGAAAAAAACCTCTTGACTTTCCTCCTGACACAGTTTCCAAGTATCTCACACTGATTTCAGCTAATTTGTTGTCAGTGTTTAGGAATTTTCCTAAGCAAGGTCATAAAGCTCACGTTTTGTTTTGTTTGGTCTTGAACAGAAATATGACCAACTTTACTTCTTCATATGTACATCTTGATACATTCTTTAACAAATATTTACCATGCAGTGACATCCTAATTTTATTCTTAGGCTCTTTCCTTCCTGTTTGTTGTGATTTGCACTGAAACACTGGGCTCTGAATTCACCCCTGCTCCCTTTCTTCCTAGACAAACTTGTCACAGTTTGAATACATGGTACTTCATTTAAATTTTTAATTGTTCTCAAACTGGTCCAGAAGTGCCAAAGTGGTTGCAAAGGAGGATAAAAGACTAGGAGGAATGTCTCCAAGCAAAACATGAAGCTGATTATTCGATGTGCTTGACCATATTAAGAAATGTTTCAAAAGTGTACCATTTTTTTCCCTCAGGAAGCTTGGCGGTGAATCAATGTTTGGTACACAGAACACTAAGCCTGGGCGCGCGCGCGCGCGCACACACACACACACACACACACACACACATCTTGTTGGAGAATGTTGCTTTAGATGTGCCAGCCAAATAAGCTTCGGTGTTAAAGCTAAACTCTAGAAGTAGGCCAGGCAACCCTCTCAGTCACAGAAGGACTGGGAGAATCATGATCGGTGCAGTTTGCTCCCAAAAGGAATGTTATGGTTTGTGTTTCGATGTCTTCCCAAAGCCTCATATGAATGAGGTGGGACTTTCTTTTTCAGAGGTAGTTGAATCTGGAATGTGTGATGCTGGGGTTAAGGGCGTGTGATTACTAAACCACTACATGTGAGTGATTAGTTTGGCACCACCCTTACCCTGGTAGTCTGAATAAGATAAAAGGGACAGAGAGATGTTAAAGTCTCTCATTACCTTTGCTGCTTTGTGCGTGCTGTGTTTCTCTTCTGCGATGCTTGTTTGCCATCCCTGTCTTCGAGCCAGCTGATTATGGACTGAAACCTCTATAAACTGTAAGCCAATAAACCCTTCCCTTTTAACTTTGGGTGTTGGGTATTTTGTCTCAACAACAAGAGAAAAGTAACTAACACAAGGAAGAACAGAGCTCACAATTATTCTTCCCAAATTTACCTGCCTGATAAATTGCTCTGCCTCCCCAGGAATGGAGCAAGGTAAAGAGCAAAGAGAAGCCAGGATATTATTTAGGGAAGTTGTCTCTTCAAAGAAAACAGAATTAGGGAAAAGTATTTTCCTTGGATAGTATGCAAGTCATCTAGCCTCTTTTGTGGCCTAATTTTTTTTGCCATCCTGGGAATTGAACCCAGGACCTTGCACTTGCAAGGCAGGCACGGTGCCACTGAGCTGAACCCTTGGCCCCTTATGCCCTAATTCTTAAGCTGTTATTCATCTTCCAAAGATCACAAAAGTAAAATGTATTAAACATGAAAATTAATATACGTCCTATAACTAGTTACCAACAACTAGTATTTAATAAGCATCTAAGAGGTTAAAGAAACAGTTCTAAGCCTTTCACACGAACTAACTCAAATCTCAAAACAGTATTATTACTTTTAATTTACTTTGGTTTTTGTTTTTGGTACTGGGGATTGAATTCGGTCTTTGTGCTTGTGAGGCAGGCGGCAGAACCACTGAGCTAAATCCCCGGGTATTACTTTTAATTTAAAAAGAAAGAAACTGAGTCCCCAACGTTAAGGAACTTGTTTACACTCACATAGTGAGCAAGTGAATGAGTGTGACCTTAACTGCATTCTCAGTGATCCCATTCAGTAAATCCTACATGCCAGGGCACTGACTTATTCCCAAGACTTTCTAAATTGAAATGGAATGTTGCTGACTTTATGTATGGCCCTGTACAGAGTGATGTTATTGTTATTAATGGCTTTGCTTCTAGGGATATTCTGGCTCTTCTCCACCTCAGACCTCTCAGGATGTTGCTTTCAGGAAGTCACTGCCTCACCATCCCTCCCATAGGTCTAGGTTTCATGCTCTTTCCAGCTCCTTTGTTGTATAATCTGTTTAATCATGTTATATAAAAATTGCTATTTTAATTTTCTCCCCTCCCTCTAGTGTCTTTGTGACAGGAACTATGTTTTCTGTCTCTGATGGCATGAGTTACAGAATATTACTCACACTGCTTAGATACACTAGGAACAGTGTATTTTATTCTTAAAGACTTCTATGATCTTATCATTCCCCAACTGCTAGACAGGCAAAAGAAAAAGTAATAATTTGAGCCTCAGTTGTTTTAAAACTTATTTTGATAATATATTTATAACAATCTCTTTAACCTTGTCTCTCTGAAATAATTGTTCTATGTTATCAATGGCCCATCCTCTCCCTATTTCTGTCTAAAGAGACATCTGGCACACGGAGCAGAGTCTCACATGGATACGAATAAGTTGGGCATTGTACAGAAGCTAGCGTTATGACTTGTGTATTCAGTCCTGTCCTGGGTTCCGTTGTTGACAGAAGCTGCTGATATATGTAGCTGATAACTTTCTGGTTAGTCTTTATTGGTTTCATCAGTCTAACCTCCCCCTACCCCGACTCCCAATCCATCCTGGCCTTCCTTGAGTTCCTACTGTCACTCCACATCCTGCTGAGTATCTGAAATGTTCTC
This sequence comes from Heterocephalus glaber, assembly GCF_000247695.1. The sequence continues at coordinate 2,620,945 of NW_004624857.1, read as the reverse complement.
TACCTGGTCCAAGGTCCAAGATATCCACTTCATTGGACTCACCTCACCTGTCATGCTCAATCCATGATGTACATGTTTATCTGATCCCCTTAACTTGCCCTCTTGACCATGCTGAGTCCCTTTTGGGTCCTCCTACCTCCTTTCTGTACTTTACACTTAAGAGTTCAGAACAGAGTAGGACAATCAATATATACTGTCCCTATTGTGTGCTAATCACTGTTCCAGAGCATCAGGAGTGCAGTAATGAACAAAACAAACAAAAATTTCTGCCATGTGGGGTTCACAGGTTTATAATCTAGTAATCCCCTTAACCTGACTTGCTTTTATTAGAACACATCATTGTTTCTTTCACCTCCCTTTCTCTAAGTTTTTTCATCTGTACAGTCCCTAAAGTCCTTTCTCAAGGAATGAGTTTCCCTCCCTTTCTATTAGCAACCAGCCCATTAGACCTAGCCTGTAATACATTAAATGAGAGACAAAAGAACTTAGCTTTCTTTCGCTTTTAAAATGCCTATAGTCTTGCTGCAAAATTCTGTTTTGAATGTCAGATGTTAAAGATGAATTATTCTTTCTCTTTGCACTTATTCTATAATAATGCACATCCCCTACTGAGACAGATGGGAGTCTTAGGCTGAATGAAGAAAGTCTTACATGTTGCAAAGGTAAATGAAAAGGAATTAATATTATTAAAAATATCAACTTTATTACATTGGGGTTTCAATTCCCTGGTATACTGCCTGGCAATTCTAGGCATTCCATAGTGAATTGTATTATAGGAATGGATTGTATTATAGGAATTGATTATATTATAGTATCTATACTTTTGTTTCTGGGTTAGTGAATAATTTATGTAGGCTAACTTTTTTATTGACATTTAAACTATTTTCCCCTTGAAAAGAAAGAAGGAAATGGAATTAATATGAGAAAATGGAAAAATGGAAACAAAATCTTTGTAAATAGGGAGGGATGGAGGGGTTGAAGGGAGGGCTGGTCCAGGGTGAAAAATAGGAACTAAGAGAGATTATGTAAAGGTGCAAATTTCCAATGATGAATGTCATTATATTGTATACCTAAAATGTACCAATGATTAGAATGAATAATCGATAATGGAAAATAGGAAGAAAAGGTCCAAAAGGGGTAAGGGTAGTGGGAGGGGCAGGGGAAAGGAAAGAAAGGAAAGGAAAAATGATGAGAAATGGAAAAAATGGAAACAAAGTCTTTGTAAATAGGGAAGGGTGGAGGGGATGAAGGGAGGGCTAGGAATGGGGAAAAAATAAGAACCAGGATGCATCATGTAAAGGAACAAGTTCCCAATGAGAAATGTAAATGTGTTGTATACCTAAAATGTACCAATAAAAGAATTTAAGTAAAAATAATAATAATAAATAATTTTTTAAAAAAATTATTTTCCCCTTGTATTTCTTTTCCTTCTCTTGGGTAATTTTTTTAATATCTCTTGCAACAAATTTAAAATAAGCACACTGAGCTGTATTTGTTATTTCTTTATCTCCCGATTAAAAATTTGTGGTAAAGGGCCAACTGGCACAAGAGTAAGCAGGTACACCACTTGACTTAGAATTCTTGAAAGATTTAGAGTTTGCTGGTGAGAGAGGATTATGCTGTTTTATTGACTGCTTTCTCTTTTCAAAGCAATATAGACCCATGCATTGTTCAATTCTCAACAGTTGATAGACTTATCTGAGAGTAGATGGCAAAAATGGTAATCGAAAGCCAGAATTGGAAAAAGTCACTTTAACTGACTTCTCAGAGTAGGCATTTATTTTATACAGATTATCATGTAGTGCATTGTGTGAAAATAAAACCACATGAAGTATGATCTATAAGTGATACCTGCTATATAGTTTCTCAACCTAGCTTACCAGAGCACTTGTCAGAAATATTTCACTGCCAATCAAGTAGATTCAGAGAAAAGGTCAGTGGTACAACTATAAAGGTCAATCTATTTTAATTGCCTAAGGTTTAAAAAAAGCCCTCTTCTCAATTTACTGTGCCCCTAAGAGTCATTTTCCTGCTTACACAGTGATAAAGTGCTAGTTTATCTTGAATGTAACATAGTGGAAAATCAGCAAAACATTAAATTAAGTCAACTAGCACTTTGGAAAGTTTATTCTGTGAACATAGGTTACATGTCCTGTCAAGGCAAATGACTGGTTATTGGTTATATAAAAAAAAATAGTTTCATTTTCTTTTTTAAAAGTGTTTTACTGAAAAAATTATGTAGAGATTTAAACAATAAAGTTACATCTTAAATATCATAAGACTTAATTTGAGAATAATGGTATTTTAGATGTGCAAATGTATGAAATACATTGTATTCTGAATTCAAAGTAGGTTTTGAACTGGTTTTTGTAAACCATGCTATATTTATTAAAAAAATTCTCTAGGATCCGTCCAGATTCCACTTGCTCTCCTTCCTAATTTTTATGGAGTCTATGATATTGTAAAATAAATAAAAAGTAATGAAAATTTGGGGTGTGTTCTAGTTCTTTCTTGTTATATCTTAATAGTAACATTAAAATCAAAGTGTCAACCTTGTGTTCATAATTTTCTGCTGTTTAGGAGAGAAGGTGACATAAAAAGAGCACTGAGAGTACACATCAGACAATACAGTTCTAGAACTTACTGAGGCATTAACTAGTGTAGACAAGCCACTCTGTGAGCCTTAATTTTGTATTTATGCAGTGATCTCTGATTCAGAATATAGAAACAAAACCTACAGCAGGAATAAAGTGCACAATGAGATACTATCTGTATTTCAGAAATCAGAGGAATTTCTGGTAGACACTGCAGCAGTGATACTGCATTTCAGTGAGCAACCTAATTCATGAGCTAGCTACTTACATACGCTCTTACTCCCTTTACTCAGCAAAACAAAGGGTGGGATGAGGAAAGCTTTTGGGATGTTGAGATTCCCGCCAAATTTACAGAAATCCTAGGGGATTCACTTGGAAGTTCCAATCCTTAAGTCCACTGTTCTATTATGTATCACAAAAGTACATAAATAAGAAAATAAAAGGAGGGGAAGGGAAGGGGAAGAAAGAAGTCTTAAGATGTGTCGCATACATGTGCCAACATCCCATGATAGATGTAATCATTATGTACTGTAAACATATACTAATAAAAATGAAAAATTAATTAGTTTATCCATGTGCTAAATTAAACATGCACTATCAGTGATAATATTTGATACTGGCTTATAATATTTATGGTTCTATTTAATCTTCATAACAATTTTTGAAGACAAAGATTACCAACTCCAGATTATAGGTAGGAAAATGAGGTCTAGAAATGTAGAGGGGAAAGAAATATCAGATTTAAAAAAATTTTGGGGGCCGAAGATTTAGCTCAGTGGTTTCACTGCCTGCTGCGCAAGCACAGGACCTGAGTTCGATCCCTGGTACCAAAAAAAAAAAAATTATAAAAATTTGTGGGTGTGGACATAAGGTATTATGGATTACACAGAGATGAAGGGTACTGATTAGGCCATATGACCAATTTTTTTCTGGACTGAAATAGCACAATTTCAGAGATACTATAATTCATTCTGATTGGGTAAGACATGGTAACTCTAACCTTAAATTGTACTACTGTAAGTCAAGTGACAGCATCTTTGTTCTTGAGGTTAGAGTTGGACTATAGGTAGCAAATTCAAATAGCTCTTATAGTGAAGAGGTTGGGAAGCGTCTACAAGGATTAAGCATAATATCAAGGACCCAGAACTCATATTTTCTAGAAATATTCATGAGCCTCCAAACTTAAATGCAAAATTGGAATACAAATCCAGACTGGGGTACTTCCTGTCTAGAAAGAGAAATACGGTAAAAATGGGGCACTGGGTTTGGAAAGCAGATGACTATTTCTGTTTAATGGGCTATGAATGTCACCTAGACATAAAACACAAGGAGAACCAGCCAATTCAAGCCCCTTAATGGATTCCAGATATGGCTCTCATTGACAGTGCTCAGTGTGATCAAATGTCTTTAGTTCTCCATGTTGGTCTTCATGCTGAGACTAAGTGGGCAGAAGCAAGAAGCTCTGCTTTCTTGGTACATGAGCACATGGTTCAGCTTACAAAATGTGTTTTACTTGAAACCTGAGATGTTCTGCTCAATAAGTCTGCAGATGTATAAGTGTGAACTTTCCATGTTACCTATATAAAAATATGTGCCACATTACTCTATAATAATCTCCATGTGTATTTTCATGGCCTGTTACCCTGTGAGCAAATGGTACTTAATCAGTGCTTCTAGGGCTATATAAGTATTCCCATGATAGTTATGCAAATAACTTTAATAGCATAAAGAAATAGTTATTTCAATGACAGACAGGTAAAAGAGGTAAACTCTGTTTCCGCATGCCACAATTTTCTAATCTTGTTAAGGTGTGTATATCTATATGGCTGAAAAAATGTGAGGAGTTCCTATTCGGGTTCCCTAGGTGTTAGGTTAAGTCAGAAATTACCAGTACTTCACTACTAAAAGTGTAGTATTGGATCACTTGGGATCTTGTTAGAAAGGCAAAATTTCCCTCAACAACGTCATGCTGAGTTTCTGCTGAATGCTGAGTTCTATCAGAAAAGGTGCTATCAATTTCAATATTGCATCCTTTTAGCTAGCTTTAGAGTGCCTTCAAATGAAAAACACACAGATGGAGAATTATTCTCCATTAGCCCCAACTTCTTGTTTGATTTTTCACAACATTTTAGAAATTTTGAATCTCAGAAATTGCATCTCATAGCAGTGGCTATTCTTTTCAGTGTTTTTGTCATATTTCTTCTATTATTTTATCCTACAATTCTAAACCAATTAAAGAAAACTTTTTGTTTAGACAGGATCTTACTATGTTGTCCAGGTTAATCTTGAACTCCTGGACTCAAGTGATCCTACTGGCTCTGCTATCTAAGTGCTAGGACTACAGAAGCCCTCTACCATGCCAAGCGAGAAAAAGTCTTTATTGGGCACATTCTCATCTCTGTTCTCTTAGCTTTCCCCCCTCTACTTTTCTGCCTTTGTTATAGAAGGAAAATAATATCCTCATGGATCATGTTGAAATTTAGGTATTTATGTTTGTAGTATTTTTACTTATGTATCAGAAGTCAGTTTAAAATTGTCTCTAAATTAAGTTTAAGCACTGTTGGTTGGTAAATACCATTGTGGTTTGTTGCATAAAAACCCTATTCATTTTGAAATTGTACCCTTTCTTGCATTTTTTCTAAAAACCACACAGGATGATGAAGAAATAATGTGAGAAAAGTCTGATGAAATATGCTTACAAGCTAGTCTAAATGTTGTTTATTGAGTGATATACAGAATTTTATAATGCAAGCACAGCATTGTCTGAAAGGGACTCTGAGAGCTAATTCTTGGTTCCTGAACTAGTGGACCATCTGGAACAAAGAATTACCTTTTTTTGGTACTGGGGATCGAACTTGGGTTCTTGCGCTTGTGCAGCAGGCGGCAAAACCACTGAGCTAAATCCCTGGCCCAGGAATTACCTTTGTTTATGTGGGAGAAGCCACAGCTGATCTTAACTTCCCAGAAGACTGGTGGCATTGTTTTTTCCTCTTGTGATAATTAGAACTTTCTATACTAGCTCCTGTTCTTAGGTCTGAACAGAGAGATTTCACCACCTTCAACTAATTAGTGTGAAAATCCAGCCTAATGTACAAGTTGTCCAAGTATTTCTTCTGATAAGGTTACTGTCATGCTTGCCCTGTAAGAAAGCAGTGGTGGGGTTGATATAGGGGGAAGAGATGTAACTCCCAAACCTACTAGATATCCAAAATGCAAGTTTGTGTTCTCTAAAATCAAAGAATGAATTCTAGGAACAACAGAGGTTAAGAGTAGGAAAAATTTATTGGGAGAAAGAAAGCTCCTGCCTAAGAGAGACAGAAGGGGAACCAGAAAGTGGGTTGCCCACTCACCCCACTCTTCAAAGATGTTTTATACAGCAAAGCCATGTGGTGAGGCGGGTACAAAGTGGGACAAAACTATAAGACCCAATGGAAATTTACAAGGTGGGCATGAGGTGGGACAAAACCATGACCAACCAATAAGATTACATGTACTGTCATCCAGGTAATATTGATTAAATGGGGATCAAATGGGAAGACAAGTCACATACAAGGAATTTTCCATTTAGAATATCAATCACTGCTATCTATCTCTAGGGGAAGTAGTACTTCTTTTCGTTTTTATAATGCTAACCAGTGAATGTGCCTCAGTTGTTCTCCTCAGTTGTTGGTTCCTTGCTGTGTTGGCTCCTGGAGGGCTGGCGCCTTAAGGGAGGCCCTGTCTACCTGCCAACAAGATACCTAATTAATTTACCTACCTATAATAGGGTGGTGTCTTTCCTGGAATACTGGTCAGAGTATCCATCAGATAGATGATCCTGGCCTAAGCAAATGGTTTCATGGGAAGAAAGAGAGAATCAAAGAACCTGTGACTTCTTTATTGGTTATACCTTAAGTTTGTCTATTTCTTAACCTCTGCACGTGGTATTGTAAAATTTACCCTCGGTTCTAGTGATCCTCAGGTGGCCACCAGAAAGAAGCCCATCTTGTGTAACACATATTGATGCTAATCATAACTTTGTTCTGAGTACCTGGAGTTCCCTATCATTAATTAGCTTTGGAAAAGTTCATTTAACTGCCCCATATCTCAGTTTGTATTACTTGTAACATGAATTGGAGTTACTAGCCACACACACACACACACACACACACATATATATGTATATTTTATTCATTAAATTTATTGGTACATTTTAGCTACACAATATGAGGACATTCATCATTGGGAATTTGTACCTTTACATGATATATCTTGGTTCTTATTTTTTCCCCTATTCCCCTATTAAGAAGCTATTAAATAGGAGCTCCACCTTCTGTTCCATTTCCAACATATAACCCTAATTACATCTCTATCCATACTGTTTCATTTTCCTCCTGTTACTAATAGGTACAACTATTTTTGCTAAGGCCAAATCTTTTATTTTATCCACTTTCTCAGCGACCTGAAGTTAAAGATTATGCTTTCTCTAATCCTATTATTCAAATTCTCCTTCACCTAGAGCTTAAAAATTGGCTTTTATTCCAACTAAGAGAAAAAGAGAGAATGTTCTCATTTGAGTACCTTATTCCCATTTTAACTACCGCCCTACTTCTTCCTCTTCATAGGAAAAACTTTTGAAGTTGTCTATACTTACTGTTTCTATTTCTTCCCCCTACTCATTTCTAAACCCTCTCCAATCTAACTTCTACCTACATGGGTCTACCTCAGTGTTTCTTACTTTGGGCAGTACTGGTATTGTAGGGTGGCTACTTTTTATGTGCATGAGGGCTATCTTGTGCACTTAAGATATTTAGCAGCATCTCTGGTTTAATTCACTAGATGCTCGAAGCAGCCCATTTCACCAGTTGTGGACAGCCCAAAATGTCTTTGGATATTGGCAATTGACTCCCATGGAGCAAAATCATGCCTGGTTGAGAACCAATGCTCTATCTCAATATCTACTAAGATCACCAATGATTTTCACAATGTTAAACCTCATTTTCATCTTACTTGATATTTCATGTCATCTGACATTGTTAGCTTCTCCTTTCCTGAAACATTTTTCTGTTGCAATGACTTAATATTCTCTTAACTTTTCTTTTACTTCTGGAACTGTTCTCTTTCTCTCTTTCTTTCATAATCTCCTTTGCAAGTACATTGTCTGCCAATTGATATTGAAATGCTGTAATTCTCTTCTTTTTTAGTTTATGAAAAAAATAAAACAATTTCACAATCAAGTAATAAGAGAATAATAATAGTTGTTACATTGTGGGGGAATCTTTTTTTTGGTGCTGGGAATTGAGCTCAGAACCTTGTGCATGCAAGACAGGCGGCAGCACCACTGAGCTAAACCCCTGGCTACACTGTGTATTGTTGTCTTCAAAGTACTTAGAGTATAAGACATAAACAAAAAAGATTGTTATAAAAAAGAAATAGATAATAACACAAATCTTTCTTTTCAATGAACTAAGATAAACTAGTAGTATAAATGAAACCAATTAGAGATATATTGAAATGTTTTTAAAACAATGGAGTTTGTAATATGGGGAAGTATTTGAACTGCTCCCTACTTCCCGTTTATCTCTTTTTTATTTTGTTATTTATTTGTGCTTCTCATATAAGTGAAACCATGTGATAGCTGAGCTTATGTGCCTGACTTATTTCAGTTAACATCATGTTCTCAAGTTGCATCCATTTACCTATGAATGCCTCAAGTTTATCTTTCTTTATGGCAGCGTAGTACTCAATTGTGTATAAATACCACATTTCTATACCTATTCTTCTGTTGATAGATATATACACTGTTTCCAGATCTAGCTGGAATTCTCTTCTTACATTGTTCTGTCTGTGAAATCTCACCAGTCCAAGGCTTTGGTCTCCATCTTTGTACCTCTGTTCTATCCTTGAAAAACTGGCTCTAGTATGGTGAACAGGCCAATAGTGACCAAAAAAGCTAGGTGTAATTGTTTGCCCATCACTGTGAGTCTTTATCTCTGATAGTGTTCTCTTTCAGAGAAAAAAGTTTGCTTCTTTTTTT
>NW_004624857.1:2594193-2606578 GCF_000247695.1 Heterocephalus glaber | reverse complement strand
TCATTTTGACTGGGGGGGGGGGCTGTTGGTGCCTGTACAGATTACCTCCTCTGAGCTGGGAGAGGTGGGACAGGGGCCGAGAGCAGCGGTAGGGATGGTGGCCCAAAAGCCCTTTCCTGTGGGGTGGGAGCAGTGGGAGGGATGGTGTCCGGGAAGCCCTTTCCTCTGGGCCAGGAGCGGCTGGACAGAAGGTGGTCCAAAAGCCCTTTCCTCAGGGTTGGGGGCAGCGGGAGGGATGGTGGCCCAGAAGCCCCTTCCTCTGGACCAGGAGCAGTGGGACGGCAGCTCAGAAGCCCCTCCCTCTGGGCCGGGAGCAGCAGGACTCAGTACCATGGTCTGGTGGTCTGGTGTCCTCTGTGTCTTTGTAGTGTGGAACCAGGTGGCTGTACAGAGGAGCGCGGTGGTGGTGGTGGGGGGTCCAGTGCATTGTTGCCAGGGATGTGGGCTGATTTGGCGTGTTCACGGAGACTCGGGACCTCAGTAGGGCGTGCGCAGACCTGCCTGTCTGCAGCGGGCTCAAGTGTGCTTCTAACTCCACTGTTTGAAGTAGGAAATTAGTTATCAATCAGAATAATACAAGGAAGACTAAAACATTACTTAAAATGGCCTATAAAGGCCTAAATGACCTGCCCCCCACCACCACCCAGTACTCTCCCCTCCCCATCCTCACTCATCTTTCCTCTTGTAGTCCTACTCTTGGCAGCTGGCCTTGGCTCAGTCCTTTGTCTTCATCATCTTCGACCACAGGAATTTTTTTTTTATCCTTTTGATCCCTCATAAGTGTGCTCCTCTCACCCTTTTGCCTACCTATCTTATTCTTCAGGTCACAACTCAAGCAGACTGCCTCAGTGAAGTCTTCCCTGACCTTCTCTTCTTACAGAGACATTTAAAGGCTTTGTACATCTCTTTCATACTACACAGCACAGTCTCAGTTTTACTTGTACAGTTAATGAGGTAGTGAGGTACTGTCTAGTAGTTAAGTTTAGGGATTTGGGAGCCAAAATTGCTTGATTTAGAATCCTGGCTCTTAATTTCTTGATACCTCAGTTTTTTCATCTTTCAAATGGGGCTAGTAGTAGTAGAACCTACTTTTAAGGTTTGATGTGGGACTTAGAAGATTTAGTGTATATAAAATGCTTAGAACACTGAAGCATAGTGAGCACTATGGAAGTGTTGGTGTACTTGAAGAGCAAGTGGAGTAAATACTACGTGAGTAACAGACTCACTCAGGTGGGTCAGAAAGAGAGGCAGGAAGGACCTAGCAGAGCTGGCCCAGGTGCTGCAGTCTTAGCTTTGCCAGTCAAAGGGCTGGAGTGACCTCGGGCTTGCTCTGGCAAGAAGTACCTCCTAAGTAAGAAACAGGAGGAAATGACAGTTGTAGCATATTCAGTAATTACCAATAATAATGATGAAGCAGAAAGAAGCTTTTCTAAATTAGTGATCTTTTTTTTTTCTAAATTAGTGATCTTAAAATGAAAACATATCACTCGTGTTGAAGGAAAGTTTTGATTTTCTTTCAATGAAAGGATCTCATAGAAAATGATATAAAAAAAGCATTGCCATTTGAAGAGATATTTAAAAGTATCCAGACAAGGGCTGGGGATGTAGCTTAGTGGCATTGCACCTTCCTGGCAAGCTCAAGGCCCTGAGTTCGATCCCTGGTATTAGAAAAAAAAGTATCCAGACAAAAACTGTGGAAAAAATAGTACAGTGAGCTTAGTAATATTTACTTTCATCTCCTTTTTTATTCACAATGTTATATTCATTTTATTTAATAAATATACTCCACATTATACAGGCTCAGGCTGAACAAAACTTGAATCCATAGCTGAACCTGATGCCTTTTCTGTGTTTGTCTCCCTGTTATCTCATTATTGTTTTAGTTGCTCTTAAAAGCAGGACATGAAACAGAGCCAAGGATCCATGGACTGAAACTTGTCCCCCAGGCAAAGTCAAAGGAACCATAATGGCGGCTGTTGACGGAGGATATTGCCACAGTGTGCCTGTGTCTATCAGAATGAGAATGAGGAGGGAGAGCCATCCAAGAGAAGATCCAAATGAAAGTTGTGAAACAGATGGACCTGTTCATTGCTAGCAAGTTGGGGTCCACATATTTTGATGAAAACTTGCTGAAGGAAGCCTTTTGGAAGAGAGAGAGAGAGAGAGAGAGAGAGAGAGAGAGAGAGAGAGAGAGAGAGAGAACAAAGCCAAGCCAATATTCTTGTAGTCCCTCCAGGGGACTACAAAGGTAATCCTTTCTATGACAGGTCATGGTGGAGCTGGAGGACAAGGGGTTGGTGAAAGCACTTGGCATCTCCAACTTCAACCATTTTCAGATTAAAAAATTTGAACAACCCTGGAATGAAATATAAACAGGTAACTGATCACTCTAGTGTGACCCATACCTGTTCAGGAGAAACTGATCCAGTACTGCCCTCCAAAGGTATAACTGTCACAGCCTACAGTCTCCCTAGGCTTTCCGAGGACCTTGACCAAGCCAGGGTCATCCCAAGATTAAGCCTGGAGGATCACAACCCTAAGAAGATTATTGCCAGGTGTGGAGGCACATGCATATAATCCCAGCAGTTGGGAGGTTGAGGCAGGAAGATCACTCCAAGTTTGAGACCAACCTGGGCTACATAGTGAATTCAAGGCCAACTTGAACTGCATGGTGAGACCCTGTCTAAAAAAAAAAAAATTATAAAGCACAAAATCCCCAACCCAAATCTCGATCTATTTCCATATCCAGAAGAATTGATGACAATCTCTAAGTCTGTGACATCTACATGAGCTGCTGAGAAACTTCAGGTCTTTAACCTCAAGCCAAATGACGAAGAGAGTTGCTTGAATCCTCAGATTCAATGGAAACTTGAGGACCTCGATCATGGCTGACACATGTTGTTTGGAGTATCCCTTCCATGCTGAATATTGAAGCTCAGTCTCCTGATGAGATTACCAGGTAGATTCTCTCTCTTTGTTGAAGTGCCCCCCCCCCCCGACCTGCTTTAGCCAAGCTTACCTCAAGTCATACTGTGCCTGGACTTGCTGGAGGCCACACTCTAGGCAATGTGGTATTTAGATTCACATGTTCAGCCAGGAGCACACTATCACAGGTAAGTATGACAAATGATCATTTTTCCCCACTTATTTGATCTGACCAAATGTTTGTTAAACACCAGGAACTCTGCTAATGTTAATGGTGAAGACACAATAAAAAATAATAATAGTAAAAAAAAAGCAGGGGATATATAGGATGCAAAGCAAAATATTAAAAAATTCAACATATGATTCAGTGCCCTAAACTTTAGAAAATGGCCTTAATAAAGTTAATTCCTTCCTTCAAGATGTTAACGTTATTTTAGTTATTAGATGCAACATATATATATAACCATATATAATCATTTAAATCGTGAAAAGATAATTTGAATCTACTCATACAATTCTCAGTTATTTGTTCTGTTCATCTTGTCATAATTGCTTTTTAAAAATTCTTTGTTATGACCTAAGATTAATTGTCCAAAATATGTAGCTCATTCAGAGTCAAGGAAAAACTTAAAAATGAATAATTTCTAATCCAAGAGATTATTTTTACAGCAGTTTTATCTGACTTTAGTCCTATGACAATTCTAAGTGAAAGACAAATAAATTAGAAATTTGGTAATTTTAGGTAAAACCTTTCTTTTATATTTTCCAGACACTGTGAAAAAGAGTGATTCAAATGACAGAATAATACACACTTTTTTTTTGTTTTGTTTTGTTTTTGTTACTGGGGATTGAACTCAAGACCTTGTGTTTACAAGGCAGGCATTGTGCCGCTGAGCTAAATCCCCAGCCCAATACACACTTTTATAAGTCAGGTGGTTTCCACTTTATTGTTTTTAATCAGAATTTAAGTTGGAGCTAAGTAGGTTGTCATCATTAAAAGCAATTTTTTGACAATTGGCTACTATGGACATTTAATTTAGTGTTGAAAAAAAATGAGCGATATTTACCAACAAAACTTCCATTCTCATCTACTTATATACATATGAGAACAAAGTTGTTGTTTAGTAGTAAAATTATGAGTGGAAAACAGGAATAGTTAAATACTAGCTCACTGGAGCAACAAAGTAACATTAACCCATGAATAAACAAACTTTTCAACCCTCTAAACATATCAAAAATATTAAGGGGCCAACTTCAAAAATTTGTGAAGGAAGCATATGTTTTCAAATTTCTTCTGAGAGAACTCAGGCAAAAATACTTGGAGACAATTAATCAAAAGGAGTAAATGTGGAAGACCATAAATCAATCATGCAACACCCTTCCAGGAGGCATCGGCTATTTTTAACTGTCCTGTTGGCAGGCTTCTGTAGACAGCTGTATCGGTTGGCTGGAGGCTGCCTGTGGGTGTGGAAGAACACTGGGTTGGTTCAGTTATTTTTAGTTGTGAAACCCTCTTTTCAATTGCCTAATATTAAAAAAAGTACACTATGCCTGAGACCCTAGGTTCAACCCCTGGCACCAAAAATAAAATCAATTAAAAATTAAAAAACATATTTGAGATGAACATTTTTACATTTTGGGGTTGAAGTAGCTCCCGTTTTTGCTACAGAACATGGAGCAGACCTTATAAGTGCAGTTTTGGTCCATTTCTCAAAGCTCTCCTTCATTTGTCCGGGAGTCCTTGTGCATTTACTGTCATACGTGGGAGCAAGTGGGAGTGAAGGAAGTTGATTTAGACTGTCTTGATGGAAACCCCTTGAAAAGTCCCCATTTCCCTGTGGTCAGTTTGGAAGGTCTTCCCTGCAAGATTGGTGAATCCCCCGCTTGAGTTTTGTCCAGATGGCAATGATAGGTAATCTCCCTCCCCTATGTTAATCCTGGTGAAAAGGGCTCTTTTCAAGCCTCCCATAAGCCCAGTCTCATTGCTTATTTCCTTTCTTCTCCCAACTTCTTTTCTAGGGTTTGACTCTATCGGCTGTCTCCAGAAAGGCAGATTTAGTTTAGATTCTGGAGTCAGGTACTCATGGACTTTTTATAGCAGTAACTCTGGGTCTCTAAGGATTGCACTTTGATAACTAACTCTGAAATAGCATGCAAAAACCTCTCCTCAGTGTATGTTTGCCCCCAAGTGGGCTGCACTGGGGCAGATTCCCTCAAACACAGACTTATGGACACAATAAGTCAGTTTCTTTTCCTTGGCTCAGTTCTGGGGCTCAGTGCCAGGCATTGGTTTCTTCTTTTTCCCTTTGTGATGACTTTCAGAAAACTCATTGGCTTTCACTGTGACTAGCCTAAATCCTCACAGTTCAAGCTTCTTAACTCCAAATCTCAAAGAAAAGAGGGTAGGGCATTGGTTTCTTCTTCACTGATCTCAAGTTTTCTTAGGCACAAGTTTCCTTTCTACAGATGTACTAAGAGGCTGACTTTGCTAAAATAATAAGGAATTTTCACTAATTCTTGGGGGGGTTTGCTGTGTTGATCTTATCCATGCATAACAAAGGAGGGGGGGGGGGCTATGGACGTTGCAAAGAAAAACAAATACCAAGGCTGTCTTTTATTTCCTTTCACCTTGGGAGCACAGGGTAAGCAGAATAGTAATGCCAACAAAAATAAACCTGAGCTGTGGCAGGGACTCCTTTATTCAGGTACAACTGGAATCATTCAGAGGTGCGACTGAGAAGCCTGAGCTCCCCTGTGTGTTGGGCCTTCCCCTTTATTAACCACCCCCGATATCATTTCCAAAGTATGACAGAGTCCCTCTTGAAAAGTCTGTAAAGTCAGTTTTAAACATATAATGTATTCCTATCTCCCCCTTCTCCAAAAACACTGTACCATAATCAGCACACATCCTTAAATAATTGTAGCACCTTCCCTCTCACCATTTTGTCCCTGGAGACCTTGAGCTTGAACTCCTGCTCTGTTGCTGCCCTGAGGACCAATAACTCTCTAGGCTGCTCCACAGCAGTCACAGGGACTTCACCTGGTTGGCCCTCCAGGTAAACTCAACAGAACCCCAGGTGTAATAGGGTGGTGAATGAGATTTTTCCTTTTGTCCCAGATTACTGATCAAGTACATACTGGGTTCCAGAGGCACTTGATTCTTCACATGCTAAAGAGAGTCACCAACTAACCCCCATTCCTGTCCACAGGGCTTGAGAAAGTCTAAAATCTTGGGATTTTGTTAGAGACAAAGTTACTGGGGAGTGGGAAGCTGCTGTAGAAGAGGTGCAGAGTTGCCTTAAAATGAGCGTGTGCATGTATGTATGTCTGTGCATGTGCACCAGTGCACATGCACACACACACACACACACACGCTTGCTATAAGAAAGCTAATATAAGACATTGTCAAGCCTACAAGAAAGAGAAGAGGGGCATCTTTCTCAGATGGATACTGGCTGAGCAGTGGAACCTGTAGGTCCATCCTGGAGCTGTTATGGAAGTGTGGTGACGGAATTCGAGGGAGAGCGGTCTCGTGTCTCCTGAAGTTTGGGACAGCATGAGTATAGAGACTGGTGTCCATTTCTAGTCCAGAGATTTCTGAGGGAGTCCCTTTGGGTTAGCCCAGGCCTGTGGAGATTGAAGAGATCATTTTTATCATCTACTTCCAGGCATACTTCCCTCATGAAGCTCTCATTAATTACTCCATTCCACACCATCTGTTCTTTTCAATGTGCTACAACTTGTAGGGAACATGTCCAGCTTGGTTTTCTAATTATTTCCAGTTTCAGTATTTTTGGGCTCTACTTGTAAGATTGTCTATGGCAGAACCATTTCTTTTTTGTCCTTCTCCCACAGTGACGAATAAAAGGCTTGTAGTAATCACTCACTGAATAGTTATTATACTCAATGCCCATTCAAAGCCCATGATGAACATGGCATACTCATGCTAGTACTGATATTTGCATTTTAGCTACATAATCCAAAGGAAATTTGGGCTACTACTTGAAAGGGAAAAAATCGCCAATGAATATTTTTTGAATTATTTAAGTAAAAAGGTATAACTCAATATGAACCAGATGCACTTACTCAATATATTACAATTATTGCAAGGAAATACTCTTGAGTTTTTTAATAATCTTATAAACTAGACATCATTCTCATCCCTTGTTATATTAGTTTTAACTAGCTGGATGAAGCCTGAGGTATTAGGAATTGGTCATGTAGGAGTCAAACACAGCAAGCTCAAGAAATATTTGGCTGAATATTGACACTCTCTGCTTCCTTCCTCCTTGTTAACTCCTATGTAATTAGTCACTAAGTTCTGCTAATTCTGTCTAAAATGTCTCTCAGCAGTCTGGGCATCTCAAATTTAACTTGTCTAAAATCACACCTGGACATGCTCCCTAACATGTTCTACTCCCTCTCATCTCCCTTGTCTCAGTCTGTTCCAGCTGCCTTCACCCAGGTAGCTTATAAACAACAAAAACTTGAGAGGCTGGGAAGTACAAGATCTAATGCTGGCAGATTTGGTATCCAGTGAGAGTTTATTTCATGGTTTGTGGATAGTACCTTTTCTCTGAGAATTTGCACAGTGGTAGGGGTAAGATAGTTGTCTGGGGCTTCTATTCTAGGGGTACTAATCCTATTTGGGAGGTTATTAGTATTTTTCCCCCCTGCAATATCTCCAGTAGTATCAGCTCTGACTCCTGCAATATCTCCAGTAGTATCAGCTCTCAGCTGGATTAGCTTAATACTAGATCAAGTATGACATTGTTTTAATTAATGTAGCTCTGAAATGATTGGCTGTTAGTACTTGATAGAGGAAGTCTTCATCAGTACCTGTTTTAAAAGCCTTCATTCCCCCTCTCTATGGCCCCTACTGCTGTTCTAGGAATGTAGAAGGAGTACAGTGAACTGTCTGAGCCCTGACTCTTCAAGGGGCATAAGTGCTTTGAGAATGGGTAGACACAAAGACAGTAGTTACTTCTGACTCTCTCCAAGGATCAGGCAAAAGAAAAAAGTTGCCACATAAGGAAATAAAAGCTTTTCTGTACCTTCAATTGCTGAAAACACTGAATTTATTGACATCTACTGCCATCATGTGGACATATACATTTATTGAATTGTTTTGAATTTTTCTAGAGCCTCATTCATCTGTTTTGTTACTTCCTGTGCTATCAGTTCAATGTGTCCAAGTGGTTGATTATCAGATTTTCACACCTCATTTCCCCCAGAATTTGCCTTTGGTGAGCTGGAAGTCTGGGTTTGCACCTTTCTTATGTGTCTTCTCATTTCTGTTTTTGTTGTTGGTACTGTTTTTTGGTAGTTATTAACCTACCACCTTTAACTGTGTGAATTAAATAAAAATCGAGGACCAGCCCAAAATATGTTTATAGTGACTAAATTCTTCAATATAACAACTTTACCCTTTGGGATGAGGGCTTAGAAGGAGTTGGGGAGGGAGGGCTAGATAGGTACAAGGATAAGGAAAGGTTAGAAGTGAGGCCAGAGGACACAGGGAGATCATGCAAACTCTAGGAAACTGTGGAGACAAGAGGAAAAGGCAAAATGAATGAAAGACAAGAACAGAACAACCTAACAGCAACAGGGAAGCTAGAAACAGTATTGAATTTCCTTTATTTATTTATTCCCCCCCATTAAGCTTATCGGTACGTTTTAGGTATAAAATACATTTACATACATCATTGGGCTCTTGTACCATTACATGAGTATCTTGGTTCTTTTTTTTTTTTTTTTGAGTTTCCTTTAAAACTAATGACAATCAAGAGAAGGAAAAAGAGAAAGAAAAGAAGAAAGGAAAAAGAAATCTGAATTAGGACAGTAATATGAACAAAAAGGGAGAGAGATGAAGAACAAGGTGGGAGAGAGAGTGAGAGAGAGAAAGAAAAGAAAAAGAAGAAAAAAGACAATAAATATATTTGAAAAGGGAAAAGAATTAAAAATAAGAGAAAAAATAACTTTGAAAATAAAAAATAAAAATAAAGGGCCTCCTTCAGGGTACGTCTCTGCTGTCACAATAGACAACGTGGGCAGCAGTGTGCAGATCTAAGTCAATTAGTCTCAGCAAGCTAGCAGCAGTCCCTGAGATTCAGGCTGATTTCTGGCTGCAAGGTCCAAACTGAGCTCCCTGAGCTCCTGCTGGGTTGAACTCTGCAAGGATAATCCAGGTTCCAGTTGGAGGTTGTTATCCCTCCAACTTACCAACTAAGGTGGTCTGGTGTGCCTTTATTGCAGAGATTCTCTTCACTTTTCCAGTGGGCTTCAATTTTCATCAAGGAGCCTGAGAGAGGCCCTCCTTCTGTTGTTCACTTCTGCTCTATCTTCTGGAGCTCAGAACAATGTCCTTTATGACCCCCTGTGCCTCTGTGTTGTGGATCCAGGTTCTGGCTCAGCACAGCTGCGTGGGGGGTGTTGTTATTGTTGGTGGTGGTGCTGCTGCTGGCACCCACTCAGCTCACTTCCCCCCCGAGCTGGGGGGCTCTGCTTCTTGGCTCTTGGGGCATTGCTATGGTGGCCCCAGTGGGTCACCTCCTTGGTGCTGCTCCTCCTACATTTATTGAATTGAAACTTGTGTTTCTGTTATAAGGCTATCAAGGCCAAAATAAGGACTAAAAAGCTTGTTTCTATGTCCTTCAGCTTCAGATAATCTCTCATAAATTCCTCTAAGTTCCTTGTGCTCTCAGATTCCCCACAAAATTCCACAATGAAATTCCTTTCTCTTCTCTTAAGATGCACTCTGTGAAGCACCACCAAAATGCATGCTGCTGATATTCCCAGTGACTTAGTTTTTGATGAACTGGATTGAATCAGAAAAAAAAATAGTCCTGTTATCTCTGCATTCTAGTATATCACACCTCATGCAATCACTCCACTTTGAGTGTGGGTGGGACATGTAACTAGTTTCTAACCAATAAAATATGACAGAATGATGGCTTATCCTTTTCATAATTGCACTGCATAGCATTTGCAACTTCCACATTGCTAGCAGACTCTCTTGATTGCCTCTGTGCTTGCATACATGAAGCAAGCAATCCTGCTGAGAGGTTGTCAAGAAGAACTCAGAGTGGCTACCAGCTGTCAGCCAGTAAGAACTTGAGCCCTCAGTGCAACAAGACATAGGGAATTATATCCTGCTGACAACCATATGAACAGATGATTCTGTGGCTGAGCTTTCAGATGAGATCTTGATTACAGCCTCATGAGAGACCCTGAAGCAGAAGTCTCCATTAGGCCATGCCCAGATTCTGTGAAATAACAAATGTGTGTTGTTTTCAGCCAGTAAATTTGTGATAATTTGCAGAAATAGATAATGAATACATAGCTCTTTGGCTTTACTTATATCACTTCCCTACTCAGGATTGTAATATTTGCTTGGAGTGTTTTTTTCCCCTTTTATAATTTATTAGTAGATGTTTGCTGTACATAATGATGACTATTCATCATTGGGAACTTATGCCTCTACATAATATATCTTAATTCTTCTTTTGTTCCCATTCCCCATGCCCTACTTTCAACCTCTCTTCATATCTCCATTTACAAAATATTTGTTTCCATTTTCCCACCTCCCATTCTCTCTCTCTTTTTTTGTTTTTCTTTTCTTTTTTGGTACCAGGGATTGAACTTGGGACCTTGTGCTTTCGAGGCAGGAGGCACAACCACTGCGATAAATCCCAGCCCCCATTCTCTTTTTAAAAATCCACTTTCTCTTCCTTCCCTACCCCTACCATCTCTTGTTTCCCTTCCCAGTTGAACAAGTTCTTTTTTAAAAACAATAATTTTATTGGTACATTCTAGGTATACAATAGTGACATTCATCAATGGAGATGTGTACCTTTACATAATATATCTTGATACTTATTTTTTTCCCATTCCCCTGCCCTCCCTTCAACCCCTCCACTCCTCTCTCTTTACAAAGGCTTTGTTTCCATTTTTAAATTTTCTCATGTTTATTCCATTCCCTTCTTTCCTTTCCCCTACCCCTCCCACTTCCCCTTAACTTTGCCTCTTTTCTTCCTATTTCACATTATCTATTATACATTTTGATCCTTATTTACACTTTCAGTTTCTCACACCAGAGAAACTATTCTATATTTGCACATGTGTGTCCTATTTATTTCACTTAAGAGTATCGCCTCAATGTGCATCCATTTAGTTATAAATTTCTCTATTTTCTCATTATTTATGCCTGAGTAGTACTCCATTTTATTAAAAAACCACATTTTCTTTATCCAATCTCCTTTTGATGGGCAACTGGGCTGTTTCCAAGTTTTAATTATTACAAACTGGGCTGCTATAAACATGGGTGTACATATATTGCTGTGGTATGATACTTTTAATTCTTTTGGGAAGATACCCAGCAGGGGAATAGCTGGGCCAAATGGGACCTCCAACCCTAGTTCTTTGAGGTATCTCCATACTGATTTCCACAGTGGGTGCACCAGTCTTCACTCCCACCAACAGTGGACAACAGTTCCTTTTCCCCCACAGCACTGCCAGCATTTGTTATTGGTTGATTTCATGATAGCAGCCATTCTTTCTGGGGTAAGGTGGAATCTCAGCATTGTTTTTATTTTCATCTCTGGAATGACCAGTGATGTTGAACATTTTTTCATATGTTTATTTGCAATTTCTACTTCTTTGTCTGAGAAATGCCTGTTGATTTCAGCTGCCCATTTTTGCATTGGGTCTTTAAATTTGGGGGGTCTGACTTTTTAAAGTTCTTTATATATTCTAGATAGTAGACCTTTGTCTGAGGAACAGGTGGTAAAAATTTTATCCCATGTTGTGGGTTGTCTCTTCACACTGTTGGTGGTTTCTCTTGCTGTGCAGAAACTTTTTAATAAGAAGAGATCCCACTTGTTGATTCTTTTTGCTAGTTCACGTGCAATTGAGGTTTTGTTCATGAAACTGCCAATCCTAAGCCAATTCTTCAAGAGTTCTACCTAACCTCTCTTCCAGCCAGTGTAGTGTTTCTGTTTAGAATTTAGATCTTTAATTCGTTTTAATTTTAGTTTAATTCCTGGTGAGAGATATAGGTCTAGTTTTAATCTTTGACAAGTTGAAACCCAATTTTTCCAGGACCATTTATTACAGAGGCTATTTTTCCTCCAGTGAGGATATTTGGCTTCTTTGTCAAAGATGAGGTGGATGAATATGTCTGGAGCTGTTTCTGCGTCTTCTAATCTGTTCCACTGATCCTCAGGTCTGTTTCTTTGCCAGCACCATCCTATTTTTATCATAGTAGCTTTGTAGTATAGTTTCAAGTTGGGGGTTTTGATACCCCCTACCTTGTCTTTGTAGCCTAAAATTGCTTTTACTATTCTAGGTATCTTCTTGTTCCAAATGAATTTTTTTCCCCATTAAGTTTATTGGTACATTTTAGGTATAAAATACAGTTACATTCATCATTGGGATCTTGTACCATTACATGAGTATCTTG
>NW_004624857.1:2570383-2587493 GCF_000247695.1 Heterocephalus glaber | reverse complement strand
ATTTAAAAAATGTATAATTGATATTGTGTAACAGGAAGAAAAGGTCCAAAAGAGCAGGCGAATTGTGAGGGGTAGGGGAAGGGAAAAAAGGGAAAGGAAAAAATATGAGAAGAAGAAAAAAAATGGAAACAAAGTCTTTGCAAATAGGGAAGGGTGGAGGGGGTGAAGGGAGGGCAAGGGAAGTGAAAAAAAATAAGAACCAAGATACTCATGTAAAGGTACAAGATCCCAATTTTGAACGTAACAGTATTTTATACCTAAAATGTACCAATAAACTTAATGGGGAAAAAATAGAGACATGTAATCTGTTGGAAGATAAAATACTTAAAATTCTTGAAGACGTAAATGTAGGTAAGGACTTTTGTAAGAGTTGCACAAGAAATAATACCAAGAATCAACAAATGGAACCATATGAAATTAAAAAGCTTCTGCACAGCTAAGGAAACAGCCAACAGAGGTAAGATACAACCTATGGAATGGGAAAATTTTTTTGCCAGTCATTCCTCAGATAGATGACTAATATTTAGAATATATGAAGAACTCTAAAAAATTAGATCCCCCAAATAAAAGGGCAACTAAATAAAAAAATGGGTGACTGAAATGAATAGATATGTTTCAGAAGAAGTATAATTGGTCAATAAGTAAATGGAAAAAATGTTCACTATCTCTGGCCATCAGAGAAGTGCAAATTAAAATAGTGAGATTCCAACTTATTCCAGAAAGAATGACTATCATCAAGAAATAACAAATGCTGGCAAGGGTGTGGGAAAAATGAGTCCTTCTAGATTGTTGATGGAAATGTAAACTATACAACCACTATGAAAGTCATTATAAAGATTCCTTAAAAAAATGAAAACTAGAAATTCCATTTGACCTAGCTATTCCCCTTTCCTGAAAGAGTTAAAGGCATCATATTATGGTGATACATCCATACCTGTTTATAGCAGCACAATTTATAATAGCTAAATCTTGGAAGTAGCCTAGGTGTCCATCAACAAATGAATGGACAAAGAAAGTGTGGCATGAATATACAATGAAGTACTACTCTGCCAGAAAGAAGGATAAACTTGTGTCATTTGTAGGAAAATAGATATACTTTGAGACCATAATGTTATGTGAAATAAATCAGACACACATGCTTAAACATTGCATGGTTTCTCTTACGTGAGAAACCCAAAGAATAGATGAAGAGCAGAATAAAAGATAGGCAATAGGAATTAGGAGGTAGATCTTTTGCAAAAGGGAAAGGGAGCTAGAGATGAAGGAAGGGGAGATGGAAGAGGAAGTTCCAACTGTGGATGTTATGTTCAGCCTGGACACAAGCGCTCCAGCCTGCCCTTCCTGACAGCCTGCCCTGTGGACTTCAGACTTGTCTAGCCAGCCCCCACAATTATCTAAGCCAATCACTTGTGATGAGTCTCTTAATATGTGTCTACTTTTGGCTTTGCTTTTTTAGTAGTCAGAAAGTGCCTCTTGGATTTGACATTTGAGTGGAAACCAGAATGAGGAAGGAAGGTATATATATCTGGTGGAAGGTTGAGAGTAACAGGGGTAGATTCCAGGCAGAGGAAATATGCATAGCAAAGACCCAGTAGGCAAATGTGTTTGGTTTATTTGAGAAAGAGTAAGGAGGTCAGAATGATGGGGGAACAGGGAGGAAGGGCACTGCAGAGCTGAGTTAGGGAATGAGGCCTGGGCTGGAGCATGCATACATCATGATATGAACTTTGGATTTAATCTCAGTGAGATGGGAAGCAGCAGAGGCTAGAGAGGAGAGCAGTAACATGCTCTAAATTATATTTTAGAAGGTACACACAAACTGTGTTCAAGGAGAGTTAGGAAGGTCAGTAAGGGGCTATCATAGTTGTATAGGGAAGAGATACTAGTGGCTTTGAATATAGTAGTGGTGATGAAGGAGGTTAGAAATGGATGAGAGACATATTTGAAAGGTAGATGGGGGTAAAATTTGCTAAGGGATTGAATTCAGGAAGAGAGAGAAAATAAAGTGAATGGAAAGATGGATAATTCCTACGGTTCTAACCTGAGAAGCTGGAAGAAACTCAAAGTAGTGCCATCTTCAGGGAGGTGATAATTGGTGAGAAGAGGAGGAACAGGTTTGAGGCATGGAAATTAATACAGTGCTGGAAATACTAAATTTTAGATATCATTAAAATAATCAAGTGAAGATCTCTGTTTGATATGAGTTTCTTTAAATTCTAATTGGAATCATTAGCACGTAGGGTGTGAATGTGAATGGGAAAGAAGAGGTTTGAAGAGTGAGCCTTTTTTTTTTTTTTTTGGTACCAGGGATCAAACTTGGGTCCTTGCGCTTGTGAGGCAGGCGGCTAAACCACTGAGCTAAAACCCCAGCCCTTGAAGAGTGAGCTTTGGGGAGTGTTAATGTTTACAGGTTGGGAAGAAGTGGTGAATTCACTAAAGTAAGTGGGGACTGAGTGGTCAATAGAGTAGGAGAAACTCTGAAAGAGAGGAGTGATTGCAGGAGATGGGTGTGGCCAATGGTATCAAAGGCTGCAGAAAGCTTGCATATATTTGGAACTAAGAACTGACCAATGAGGACAGTTTTTCAGAGTTGTCTATGGACCGCCTGTTCAAAAATCACCCAATTCGCTTCTTCAAATGAGATTCTGGACCCATCTCAGTCCTATTGAATCAGATTCCCTGGCACATGGTCCCAAGATTGTCCCTTAAACAAGCATAAGATGATTTTTATAAACCTGAGAGCTGTTGTCCCAAGTCTTTGTTCATAGAATCAAATCCAGTTTTTCTCTAGACCAGTGGCTATCAGACTTTAATTTGATCAGTGTCACTTGGTATACTTTTTAGACCACAGATTCCCAGATACCATTCCAGAGTTTTTGATTCAGAAAGACTTGGGTGATGCTGGGGATTTAGCTCAGCGGTTTAGCCGCTTGCTGCACAAGTGCAAGGACCTAAGTTCGATCCCTGGTACCAAAAAAAAAAAAAAAAAAAGAAAGAAAGACTAGGGTGAGCCTGGAAAATTGCGTTTCTAAATTCCCAGGGAATGGTGATGGTGCTGGTTGATAGACTACATTTGAAACCCAGTGTGCCAAGTTTTCTGAAGTAGAGCTTTTAAAGTTAGGAAAACCGATTAGAAATGTAGTCTCTTCCTTGGCTAAAAACTGTTAACAGAGCATGGCCTAGAGAAAAATGTGGTCTGTTTTATGTTTTCTTTCTCTAGATTCACCTTACAGCTTTTCCTGTAGCTCTGATTATTCTTCTTTAGCCCTCTGAGGAATGAAGTTATCAGTAATTCAAATCAAGAATTTATCCAGTGCTCTATTTTTAGGGTCTTGTCAATATCTTAAAGAAAACATCTCATAGTAGGTGAGAAAGGCACTTGGACCACTGGGGGTAGCAGAGAACAAACAGTCTGTTAGTTGTTAGAGCCAGAGAGGGCAGCTACGAGCCACAGGTTACAACACAACCTTCCTAAGCACCCACATAACTGGTGTGGCCTATTCTTAGCTCTGCTCTTGGCTGATGGGAGGTAAGAAATGGGAACAGTCTCCAGTCTCCAGTCTGCAGATGAATGAGGAAAGAAAGAAAGGAAAAGAAAGAAAGAGAGAAAGAGAGAAAGAAAGAAAGAAATAGAGAAAGAAAAAGAGACTGGGCCAGGATTGGAGCATGAGAAAAATAAAACAAAACAAAACAAAACCCCTGATTTTTGGCTGTGCTAGAAGCAAACTAGATTGGGCACAATAGAAGCCAAAGTAGATTTGCCAAGAAATAGAAACATCAGATCAGTAGGAGTCCAAGGTAAAGCCAGGCAAAGTGAAACAGCAAATCTAGATTAAGTTTCTAAGGAAGCATTCTACCCTCACGTAAATGAGTCATGTGTATTCAGGTACTGTGTCATAGTCTTATGCCATTTTGTGATCTTTTTGGAACAAATTATCCTTGTGCTTGGGCTGACTGGCCGATCTAATTTCCACAATATCATTTACTTCTGTTTCTGCTTCCTTTTATCCCTCACTCTAAGGCTCTTCATTATACTTCCAAACTTGTGAACTAGATGGATGAGAAACATGAGATTCATACAGGTCAAGTAGAATTTTTCTATCCTTTTATCAGTGTTTTGGTAATGATATTCTTTTGTTTTACTATCCATCCATCCATCCATTAATGCATGTGTGCAACAGGTATTTAAATCCTGTCATGTGCTGGAAACAGCTGTCAGTACAAAAGCAACTGAAGACAATATAAAAACTTTGTAAGTTTCAGAGAATATTGGGAGGATACAGACCTAAAGCAATTAAGTACAGTAAAGAGTAACAGATGATAGACTACAGCATGCACAGAGTATGGTGGTAGTTGAAGGAGGGAATGGCTGATTCTATGGGGCATTGGACGAAAAGCATCATAGAGGAGATAACTTTTGAACTGGATCTTGACTCAAAGGATCAGCAGCTTTCAATGCAGGGAGGTCACTGTGGGGAGAATGAGCACTGTGAGAAAAGGTGCCAATACATGATAGAGCTTGGACATTTGGGTAATTACAGTCTTGTTTGGTGGGTGTTTAGATTGCCCAAGATGGAGAGAGAAGAGGAAGATGGGACAGCTAAGGGACCATGGAAAGAAGACACATGCAAAAATTGGCCTCAAACTGAAGTAGGGAGTCTTCCCTTTGAAATCAGATGTCAGCACAAGTAACTTTGTGGGGCAAGGGTAGAAAGTTGAAGAAGTGGATCCCTGCTAAAATTAGTTTTGTCTAGTTTGCTGAGAGGAGGAGATCTGGTGTGCCTCCGATATGTGTGTATCTGAATAGGTATTACGTGGTGGGAGGCTTAGGGTAGATGGAATAAGTGTCATGGATTCATAAAATCACTTGTGTTATCTACTGAGCCATATTTTCTCACCTTTTTTTCAGTAAGTTTGAATACCTTTGATCTCCAACCCTTTTTTGGCGTCTTGGAGGATGCTATAAAAGGAAAAAAGAAGAGCTCAGTCCTACTACCAAAAGTACAAGGGAGATGGGAAAAAAATGAATAATGAATAGATGAAGAGAAAAGGAAAGCATGAGCCTAAAAGCTTGGCTAACTATTCACTAGTGGAGCAAAGTCATATAGCATCTCAAAGCCAGAAGGTAGAAGGTAAAAGGCAGTAGATAGATACAAATGATTCATACATTTCTGGCTTATGCCAGGGGCACTACTTGTAACACTCCAAGTTAAGAACACAAGAATATTGGTGGCTTTGCTGCCACAAAACAACAAATGGACACTCTGATAGGTTTAACCTATGGGACAAAATGTATGTAACCTGATAAATGCCCTGCAATATCTGAAGGTGTTGCAGGTATCACTGTTAAAAAGAAAACAATCTCTTTTTTTCTTTGGTACCTGGGATTGAACTCAGGACCCTGCACTTATGAGGCAGGAGCAGCACCACTGAGCCAAATCCCTGGCCCAGAAAACAATCTTAATATTAGCCACTATTGAACCACACTCATGTAGCCTAGAGAATGGTGGAAAACATTTCTTTCCTATCAGGTTAACTTTCAGCCCACGCAGACCTAGCCTCAGATGGGTATCTTGAAGTATGCACTCTCTCTGGTCTCTTCTCCAGTTTTCTACCTCTCTGTACAAGCTCCCCAGCCCCACACCTATGTTCCGCCATGGGTTTTAATTCCACCCTGGTGAAGCTCTGTAAGACTGAGCTTGAGCACACTGTCCTTGACAGTGGGTCCTTCCATTTCCCATGGCCATGAGTTGAAGTCTTTCAGATTACTCCAACATGGGCAATATTTATAGGTTTTCATAGGAGGAAAGATTCCCTTTTAGGAGGAAAGATTCCCACCAGGAAAAAAGAGTGGGAGAACAGAAGGAGCGAGAGATCAGAAAACACTGTAGGGCCATACAATTTCTGGAAAGAGCTTAGTAAAAGTAAAAGTAGGCCATAGTTTAACAATTCACTGAAGTCCTTTCACTCACAGGGAAAGCCGGGTGAGAGTTTGTGAATTCTCAGCAAAGGTGATGGTGTTTGGGACTTTTGGACACAAAAAATAATACATCATATGTCACGGATTGCAAGAAACTGAGTGTTGCTGGACCACGAAGCGTGAGGCAGAGACTGGGGAAAGATGAGGTTGGAGAGGTGGGTAAGGCCAGTTCTTGGAGGACTTTGCTGTTATAATAAGTTTTAATTTGTTCAGGAAGTCATTGGTACTATTAATGATTTTAAAACAAGGAGTGGCTTGGTCTTATTTGGATTTCTAAGTAGACCTGAAAGCTGAATAAAGGACAGAATTGAAAAATAATCTGGAGTCAGAAAAACTACTGAGAAGACAGACTCATATTTCTTCAATGAAATGTATAGATACAGTATTTGTGCAATTAAAAACAATTAAAAAGAAAGCCAGATACGGTTGGAACATACCTGTAATCCTAGTTACTAGGGAGGCTGAGGCTGGAGGATTGTGGCAAGTTTCAGGCCAGCCTGTGCAGTTTAGTAAGACCCTGTCTCAAAATAAAACTAAAAAAAGGGCTGGAGCTATAGTTCAGTGCTCCTTGGGTTTAATCCCCAGTCTCAGAAAAAAACAAACTGGAACAAAGAAAAAACTGAATGAAACCAGACATCCAAACAACAAAACAAAAAAAGAAAGTAAGAAAGAAAACAAAATAAAAAGAAAAGAAAAAGGAATTCCTCTGAACATTCTGGACCTTTAATGAAGAAGCAGGAAATAGGTGGCATTCATTCTGTTTTATCCCATTAGAAGCCCTTGATTTGCCTGTCAGCCCAATCTTAAATAAAAAGTCCCTGAAGCCTTCTGTGCTCCATCCCAGAATGTACCTAGATCACCACTCTGGACCCATTTCATCGCCCCTCACTCTTGCTACTCTGAGTTCCCAGGGTTCCTTATTTTATCTACTTATTTTGACACATATTTGCCTGCCACTTGTTTTGATTAATGGCAAGTATGGATCTGCTTTCAGAGTTTTGATATTTCTGCCTTTTCAGGATACCACATCTGGTATCTGCTGTAAGGTTTCATGTGACTGAAGTCCCTTGGGAAAACTCCTTTTTCGTCTGCATTCAGCTTTGGGCATGAAAGGATAGATAAACTACTATGTCCTTCAGTGGGGCTGAAGAGTAGGAATCAGACTCCCCATAATTCCCTCATGTTGCAGAATCAGTCCCCATTCATGTCTGAGAAACAAACGATGTTTCTGGCCTTGGTCATTCTATGTAAGATGCCCCCCACCTCACTGCTGGGAAACACTCTTTTGCATTCCCTTCTCTGGAGCCTCATGCACTTAGCTAGAAGTTGCTTTCTAGATTGCTTAGTGGGATAAAATAATCCAGAATAATTTCCCCCTCTCAAAAGCCTTAATTGAAGGACATCTGTAGGTTTCTGGTTGTTGTTATGTTAGATAATGTAGGTTCCAGGGATCAGGGTGTTGATATTTTAGAAGAGAAAAAATAGTGAATTCAGATTTTGAATGGTGAGATAGTTAACTGTCTTAAAAGCAGTTAGAAAAACAATATAAACAGTAAATTTATACTTACATAATTTGTGCTTCTTTTACTGTGTGCTTATTAACATCAAGTAGACAGGAACATGTTCATGAAACATATAATGCTGGGTTTTGCACAATGCTGCATTTTACTCAGGTCAGATGTTTGGAAAGCAGTAAGGACCACATATCTATAAGTACATTGATTAATCAGATAATTATGCATCTATCTACCTATGAATCTATCAATTATCTATCTATCTATCCATCTACCTATCATCCACCTAAAGGATCACAATATATTAGTGTAAATATAGAGCTACTTTGTTAAGCATAGCATAGTGTTTTGCATAGAATTTGCTATACAGTCGATGTTGAAATATTTGTCGAATAGTCATAATTCCTTATTTAAAGTGATCTCTCACAATGAGAGTCTTATATTTTCTGGCTTACTGTCTTTTTGTCCAAAAGAAATCTGCATTCAGAATTTTGCATGGCAAGTGTGGTAGCGCACACCTGTAATCCTAGTGCTAAGGCAGGGGATTGCCTCAAGTTTGAGGCCAGCCTGGGATACATAGTGAGTTCAAGGCCAGCTTGAACTACATAGCCAAACCTTGTCTCAAAACAACAACAATAAAAATATGGCATAAAAAAGCCAAAAACAAAACAAATCTTCCAAACAAAAAACCCAAACCCAAACAAAACAAACAAGTAAGCAAACAAGAACCAACAAACAAAAAGGATTAAAAAAAGAGAAAAATGAAAAAATTTAAAAGCCCCAGAAGAATGTGTAGCTGTGGTTGCAACCCCTTGAGGTAACAAAAACATAAGAAGATTATCCAGGGTGATCTCATGCTGGGTTTTTTTTTTTTAATATTGGGAATCGATCTCAGGACCTTACATTGAGCTAAATCCCCAGACCTCTCATGCTGTTTTAAACACTACACTCTTCTGTCTCTTTTTTTTGGGGGGGGGGCAGTGGTGGTGCTGCGACTTGAACCTAGGACTTCACAAAAGTTAACTATGCTATTTACCACTGAGCTGTACCTCAAGCCCCTCCTCTGCCTCTTTGTATTCATTACAAGCTAAGCTTCTTCTGGATTTATCTGTCCACTTGAAGAAGCAGTACTATTCTTTATTGGGAAGGGACAGTGCTCTAAAAATTTTCTCCCTTGATAGTATTTCTTTTTCTAAATAAAAGAAAAATGCTTGATTCTATTGGCAGAGTCATTTATCTATTTCGAGATTTATATAGTGCATTGAAGCATTTTTTCATACTTCTTGCCACAATTTTGGAAATGTGTGGTTAAATTTTTTTGAATTATCCTTATGGAGGAGAGGAAGGATTTTGGTATTTCAAAGTGGGGGTCTAGAATGTTTACTTGTTATGCAATGCACAGAACAGTCCATCACAACAAATACCTCATTTGAAAAGAATTAATACAAGGTAATGTCCTATCCCAGACTAGAGCTATCTTCTATGCATTTACTTTGGAATGAAACTGTAGTACTTCAGATCATCTTCACCTGGTTTTATAAAGGAAATAAAATTCCAATGAAAACAAAATATTTTGAAAAGAACAATTTTAACTAAATAATTCAAAGCTGGGTTTTAATAATGATGTTGGCCATGTTTTTGAATACACAGATAACTCCAGCCAGGGTTGGCGGGGAAGTGGCATATATTCTTCAGGGTCTGTTATCATAAGGAAGTCACATTACAATGAGTGCTTTAAGAATTACACTGTTTCAGAGGAACATAGTGCAGACTGACCTTGGACTGGTGAGTAAGAAAAATATGAAGAGGAGTGCTGCTTCCACTGATCTAGTGCTGAGAATGACTTCATGTTCTCAGAGGACATGTAAAATATGGATTTTGTGAACAGATTTGGTCTGAATTTCATGGATAATTTTGGAACCACATATTATTTTATAGCACTAAGAATATGGGACATTTCATTTATAATACTACTTCTAAAACTTAAAAATCTTTCATTTGCTTTTAACTACCATTTATTAAATACTTTTTTGTGCCAAGCTTGTGCTTTATGGAAATTATTTCATTTGATCATCTGTCTTAATTACTTCTTTGTTGCTAGGACAAAATACCTGACACAAGTTAAAGAGGAAAAGTTTATTTTAGCTCACAGTTTGTAGAGGTTTCAGTCCATAGTTAGCTGGCTCCAAGGATGGCAGCTTCACAGAGGGGCATGGCAGATGAGAAACAGTCCATGTCAGGGTATGCAGGATGAAGCAAGCCTTCCTTCTCTCCTTTTTTATTCCATCCAGGTTACAAACCTATAGGTTGGCGCCACTCATATCCAGGGTGAAGCTTTCCTCTTCAGTAAGTCCATTATCTTCACTTAGAACTATGTTAAACCAATCAGTGTACTAATCTAGTATTACACACTCATGATTCAGTCACCCCCCCCAAAGCCCCACCTATGAGCATGTGGGTCTTTAGGGGATATCTAGATATAAGTCACAACACCATCTCTTTATGGAATCTGGACATCCATTCATTCAGTAATACATAGAAGGTAAGTAAAGATTTTTTTGAACAAGAGAATTACAGTGGTGCCTGAATTCACAAATGCTTTTGTTTGAAAACAATTTGGTCCACAAAAATATTTGGCAAAATTTTATTTTTGTTTACAAACTCTACATCTGGTGTCAAATGTGACTGTGACCATTTTTCCTGCACAAACACATGCATGGGCGTCTTTTCCAAAATTGTGGAACACATTAAGTTTGTGAACCGAGCTGCCACTGGGGCGTGAGTTATACTTCAGAAAGATTAACATAGTATGTGGGATGATTAAGTTGATGAGGAACCTACTGGATGATGACTACAGTCTAGTTGAGAAGTAATGAGGATATAAACTGGGATGTTGACTGTGGACATGGAGGATGGAATATGACTGGTTGAGATGGACACAACTGAAGGTCAAGTGAGAACGAGTCCATTTTAGATGATCGATTTTGGATTTACTGATTTGAGGTGAGGTCTAATTAATTGGAGTAATTCTGCTGCTTGACTGTAGTTATTTATGAAATGCTGAGTATAATAGAACAGTGGAGATTACAAGTTTGGTCTAGCGGACCTCATTCAGACTTGGCAGTGGGTCTCAGTTGAATTAATAGGATTCTGTCTGGTACTTTTCTCTTCTTGATCTTGGACAGTTTCCTAAACACGCACATCCTTAGCATTCACTGCTGGATATGGAATGTCCAAGATAATACATTTTAGTTGGAGACAGAGTGCAACTTGGATTGAGTCAAAATGGGTGCTCAATAGTTGAAAATTATTGTACTCGCTATACTTTATTTGCCCTATTCATTCTCTTCTCTCATGAATATATAATGGGATTTTTCCAGTGGCTATCTTAAGTGTTATATGATATCACTACACATTGAATGGAGAAGCACATTTGAGAATTCAGCTGCCTTTAAGGACATTTGCAAAAATTTAAGCAACACTACTGTTAACTAATAATTACAAGAGGATGTTGTTCATTGTTTTTGGACTAAGATCCTGCATAGACCAGACTAAAAATAAAAATGGAGTCACTCATGCTAAAGTTCCACATCCACAGGGCCGGGGATTTAGCTCAGTGGTTCTGCCACCTGCCCTGCAAGTGCAAGGACCCGAGTTCGATCCCCGGTACCAAAAAAAAAAAAAATAAAATAAAGTTCCATATCACCAAACTGAACTAAGTTATATATCTGACCTTCAGAAAAATGAAAGTTAGAAATAACAGCCAAATTGCTTAAACAGGCCAGTTCTAGTTGGCACAACACTAAAGTTCTCTCTACTTTAATCAATACCCAAAAAAAGATAACCTGGAATAACCTGTTAACTAATCATTTATTTTCCTATTTTTCTGTCCCCTCATCTGGGCTTTACGAGGAAAGTAACTTCGAAGTGACCAATCTGCTTTTTATTTTAGTGTCTGCCTTTTTAGGCCCTTCCTCTCTCTATAAAATCAACTTCTTTTGCTTTGACATTGGAACACTTATTCTATTTTATAGAATGAAGTGTTGCCTGATTCTAAAATTGAGAATAAATCCAAATAAGATCTTCGAACTAAATTGTTGTAATTTTACCCTTTGACAATACTCTTCACTATTAAAAAAAAAAAAGAGTACTGGGCATGGTGGCACATAATTGTGATTCCAGGAGGATCCCTGTGAATTCAAGGACAGCCTGGCTACATAGCAAGACCTGTCTCAAAAGGAAACAAAATACTCTTCACTGATATTTACTTTTTAAAAATTTTTATTTATGTATTTATTTATTTTTTTCACTGTTCAGGGTTTATTTGGTGTTGTAGTTGGTTTGGCACTTGGTTACATCGTTCACAGGTAGATCTTTCCTTTTTACATTATATGGCAACTTACACTACTGATATATTTTATATATATATTACACCAAATAAAACCCTTTAAAATAGTTATGTATAAGACATGCAGCGTTGGATTTATACTCTGAATCTCAGGCTGTGACCAGCTGGGCAAAAAGACTAGGCTTTGTTGGTGAAGTTACATAACAGAGCAACATACACCTGGTGCAAAGGGCAGCTGGAGCCTGTGTGATGTTGGCCGTGGTGTCTGAGATGGTTGGGGCTACACAAGTGCCATCCAGCAAAAGGATAGAATTGTGGGGTTTTGTGAACCATTTCTATTTCTAACTTTGGGAAACTCATGTTTTTCCCAAGCCATCTTAATACTACTGCTTCAACCACAGAGCAGATAAAAAGGACAACATGCACAACCTCCAACTAAATCCTCTTGCAGCCCAGACAGCAAAGTGGTGCCACAGGATATCTGCTCTCTTTTTCAGATGGGCCTCTTCCTCAGGAGTCAGGGTCACCTTCACAACATCTGAGATCCCATTTTTTCCAAAGACACAAGGAACACTAGGGAAGATGTCATCCTTTATTCCATCCTTTATTCATGATAGAAGTAGGATGCACTCTCCTAAGATTCATTATACTTTCTGCCAAATCTGCCACAGACAGTCCAATGGCCCAGGATGTGTAGCCTTTGAGTTTGATCACATCATAAGCACTGTCAAACACCTGTTTGTGAACCTCTTTCCACTGCTCCTTATCCCCATCAATTCCTAACTGGGAGTGAAGATTCTTCAGGGAGAAGCCAGCAATGTTCACTTCACTCCACAGAGACACACTACAGTTTCCATGCTCCCCAAGGATCCATCCAAGGCAGCTTAGCGGGTGAACTCCCAGCCTTTCCCCTATCAGGTAACAGAACCAGACTGAATCCAGATTCAACCACTTCTGATAACATGATTTTTGGGAAAGCCACTTATCTTCCAAGCCACATAGGTCAAGATATCCACTGGATTGGAAACAACAAGCAACTTGCAGATTGGGCTGTACTGTACAACATTAGAAATGATGAACTTAAAGATGTTCACATTACGCTGGACCAAATTAAGACGGCTTTCGCCCTCTTGCTGACATGCCCCAGCTGTGATAATAACCAGCTTGTAGTTTGCAGTTACATTATAGTCTTTGTCAGAGACAATTTTTGGTGTTCTAAGGAAAAGGCTGCCCTGTTGGAGATCCACCATCTCTCCCTTCAATTTGTCTTCCATGGCATCAACAAGAGCAAGTTCATCTGCCAAGTCCTTCATTAAGATACCAATGGCACAGGCGATGCCCACAGCACCAACCCTGACAACTGTAATCTTGTTCTGGGGGACCTGCTCTTCTTTAAGGAGATTCACAATCAGCTGATCCTTGAGACTG
Organism: Heterocephalus glaber; assembly: GCF_000247695.1. The sequence continues at coordinate 2,574,223 of NW_004624857.1, read as the reverse complement.
GCCATTTTGGATTTAGAACCAAAAGGAACTGGGAGTGCATGTTGGGCAGGCGTCAGGCGTGTTGTTGCAAGGTCTGGCAGCAGTTCAAGCACTAAATTTTTACTTTTGAAAAAGTCATTAAGGTACAATAATAGTAAAAAGTTATTGTGTTCATATGTAATGAACCTATTGTCCTTTAAACATTAATTTATGAATAAATACCTCTGGTCTACTTTTTAATAAAAAGTATTGATAACTAGCACTCAATAAACAAGCATTTCTTTGGGATATGCGGGGGTCCTGAAACCAAAAGGTTTGAGAACTGCTGATTTAAAGGAGTAAGATCCAGTGGCGTGCAAAGTGACCAAAGGGACTGTTCTCAGAAAGGGTCTAATTGTCACTACCTGAGGCTTTGAATGAAAAGACTGAAGATCAGCTGACTTCCTTTAAAACTGTTTGTGTTCCAAGCAGCTTTAGAATGGAAAGCCAGCTCTAGTTCATCTCTACTTAACTCTTATTGAAAGGAGTTTTTGTGAATTGTGACAAGTTCTTAAGGAGAAAAATTTAAGAGATGGTGGGTGTTCTTTCTCCTCTTTTCTCTCCTTTCAAAATGGATTTAGAAAATTTACTAGTGTTAGTGATCAAGGCATGTGTCATAATCTATGTTTCCACTCTGCAACATGTTACTCACACGCTGAAAGTGGACTGTTTAATATTTTTAGATACATTGTCTTCTCTTAATCCTGAAATTTTTCTTTTGCAAAAGAATGTTGTAAAACATAAAGATTAAAGGTTTTAAAAACAAACCAAAGGTCCGTTGTGGTGGTACACACCTGTACTCCCAGCACTAGGGAGGTTGAAGCAGAAAGATCTTGAGTTTCAGGCCAGCCTGGGCTAAAACAGGAGACTTTGTCTCAAAAAAAAAAAAAAAAAAAAAAAAAAAAAGGCCTTGCGTTTCAAGGTATATTTTACAAAATAAAGGAGCTCTTTTGCATTATATCAGTCATGAAATCTGACCCTTGTAAGCTTTTGTAATTAACTGAACCAGTTTGTGGAGGTAGTGTTGTTAGATGAAATACAGGACTGCTAAAAGTTCCTAGGGTAAATTTGAATTTCAGGTAAAAAACTATCTGATCTTTTTAAAAGTATGTGTATATCCCAAACAGTGATACTACAAAATTAAATTCCAATTTAACCAGTCAGTCTATTAATTTGCTAAATTTGGCTACCTTGGCACAATTAGGTGCCCTTTGCATGTCTTTACTTAGCATTTTTTATAACAGGTATGTATTTTCAAATAATTTTGGTGTGAAACCCTAAAAAAATAATTTTTTTCAGTAAAACGACGAATAGTCAGCAAAGAAGTTTTGTATTTTTTATTTTGCAAAACAGCCCCCTTAATTTTCAGAATCAGAGTCCTGAAGCTAGTACAGTACTATGCAGGTCTTGCAAATCAAGTTCTGCAGCTTAGCCAGGCAAAGGTTCCTTTCTGGTTACGGAGTAAACTGGCTCCACCCAATTGCTGAAATGTGATACAAATTGGAACAAAACCGGAAGTTGGCTGGGCTGCCTTGCTTCTCAAGGTAAGTGACCTCTTCGGTTTTATTTAGGTCAGAACTGTTTGCAAAGCGTTTAAAAATTGAAGGCAGCGAGGCCACTGAACCGCGGGCAGGCGCCGTTGTGGACGGGGCGGGGGCCGGGCAGGAGCGAAGCTGCCGGGCGGGCTGCCCTGGAGCGTGTGGAGCCAGGAGGGCTCGCTAACGAGCGGGGCTAATAATGTGCCCCGAGACTTTGACTAAGGAGCATAGTGCTCGGAAAAGGGTAGATGGAAGTAGAGCCTCAGCTGGGGTCCTTAAAGTATGGAATTTATTCATGCACCAAATTATCTTTTTTTTTCTTTTTTCCTTAACGTTTAAATTATGAGAACTCTTGTTTATGTTAAACCTAATATTAGACTTCGTTACTCGTGTGGAGGTTACTTAGAGCCTTACTTTTAAATTTTACGATGCTGCCTAAGGCCAAAGCTTTTTTTTTTTTTCCTGTGTGAATTAAAATAATTAGGAAAACTACCCTGAATTTAGCTCAGTGGCGCTGTGCCTGCCTCGCAAGCGCAAGGTCCTGAGTTCGATCCCTGGTACAAAAAAAAAAAATTAGAAAGAGTCTGGTGTTGTACTCTAATAGTGCAGAGGTAGGATGCTTAAATTTGGTCTGTTGGCTTATTGATAACAAAGCTAGAATTTTTGAAGAAAGGTTTTATTCATTGGGGGAGTTATAATTGGACCGTAAGCCAAAGTGTTGATTCTTTGGATGGCGCGCGCCTTCTGTTTCACACCTCTCCATTAACTTAGTGTCAGAGTCTTTTGAAATTCAATGAAAAGCATTGTGGGAGTACAGTTTTCAGGTATCTGCGAGTCAGAATGCAGGGATATTTATGAGTAGGTTGCCTTTGCACCCATCCAGAAGTTTGCCATTAGACAAATCACCATTTGGGGCAGAAAAATGTAATAATTTTTTATTAGCTAATTTAGCTACTATAAAGCTTATTGAGTCTCCAAGTTAAATCAGGTTGATAGAATTATGCGATATTCCAAGGAAGGATGGCAGTTTTAATGGGAGACCTTATTTATGGTGACCACTGCGTTAGATGTTTTGTAGATGTCACTTTAATACTCACAGAAGCCCTTGATATTGGTGGCATGGTCTCTAACAAGTGAGAAGGCGCAGTAAAAATAAGTCAGTTGTCTGAGGTCACTAAGGTGTTGTCTGCCAGATTACACTGGATAAATGGACCCATTTAAATTTAGGTCTATGAGATTTCCAAATCCATACAGTTTACTCTGTCATAGGACGCAGTTTCCGATAGCATATTCATTGAATCTTTCAAGCAGGGTAGAGATTTTATTAAAACCCAAACAACAAAAACAGTAAAAGTAATATAGAATATTTGAAAATGGAAGGAAGAAAAAAAATCTACCTTAAAATCAACTTAATGTATTTCTGTACAGTCTTTATGTACTGTGTACATTGTAACATTTTAAAAACATAAAGTACTATATTCTTGGAACTATGTATCATATAATATAATAGGGATTGAAGAGAGGAAGTCCAGTCTACTTCCCATACTAAAAAAGGGGTAACCACTGTTGGGAACGGTTAGTAGCACGGGATAGATTTTTTTCTTTCCTCTTTTTCTTTTCCTGTTTATGTATTTTGGCATACTACATGTCATTTGGGAATTTGCTTGCTTTCATTCCTCAATGTGGCATGAACATGCTTCCACTTAAATACATGCCGATTCATGTCTTAGGATTTTTGTGAAGGAATTTAATATTTGCAAAACACAAATGAACTTCGTTTCTAGAAAGCACTTAATTATTATTAGCTGTTGTCCTTGTCATTGTCTACTTTATTTCATTCTTTTTGATGGATACAAGTATTCTATAGTTTAAATATAGCATGGTTTATTTTTGTAACCATTGAAGTATCTTAAAATTTTGCTATTATAAATAATTCTTGCATGATTATGTGGATTTTTCTGTAGGATAAATTTTAAGAAGTGAAATTCCTGTCAGAGGTTAAATATAGCTTAGTAGAATACTGTCAGATTTCCAAAATGTGACAGTTTATCCTGTTTACTGTGTGGTGTTTGAGAGCTCATTTCTTCATATCCCTAGTTACTGAATTTTATCAGTATTTTGCACTTTTCATGGAGGTCCCAGTGTTTTGTTTTTTGGGTTTTTTTTTTTTTTTTGTACTGGGGATCGAACTCGGGTCCTTGTGCTTGCGAGGCAGGCACCGGAACCACTGAGCTAAATCCCCGGCCAAAACTGACTTTCTAAGAGAGCAGTCCTATATACCTAG
>NW_004624857.1:2535063-2562172 GCF_000247695.1 Heterocephalus glaber | reverse complement strand
TTTTTTTTTTTTTTTCTTATGAGAATTGCCTCATGTGATTAAGGAAGCTGAGAAGTCTCACAATTTGCTGTCTCCAAGCTGGAGAAGCAGGAAAGCTGGTGGTGTAATGCAATCTGAGTTCAAAGGTCTAAGAACCGAGGGGAGGGAGCCAGTATGCAACTGCAGGTCCAGACTGAAGCCTGAGAATGGGGCCTGGAGGGAACAAGACTGTGGCCTGGTTTCTGAAGACCCTGTAACACATCCCTGCCAAAATGTTTGTATTGAATAGTTTATTATTTCCCCAACATACTAATGAAAGTTATCTTTTACTATCTTTCCTGTCAGACCCTGGGGCTGTACCTTTGTTTCATTAAAACAGCTTTGAAAGGAGTCTCAGTTTCCTTCCTTTCCTCGTCTTTTAGGTAAGGAAGTGGGGACTTAAGAAGTGATTTGTCCAAAGTCTCACAGCTGGTACTTGGTAGAGCTGAGATTTAAATCCAAATCTGACTTCACCTACATTCTTTTTATTTTATGTTTTGAAACTATGGATAGCTGAGCATTGAAGGCAAGTAATTACCTAGAATTACTGTCCTGTCTTATGAAAACTGATGTATTTTATTTTAATTAGATCTGAGAATGATATGTTTTTAATCTTCTTTTTGAGATGGCAGTTCCAGGATTTACCCTCAGTGCCTTCGTATTTCTGTTGCATGTTAATTCGGTGGCCAGTTACCCCAACGGAAAAGTAACAAAGTCATGCCATCGAATGGTTCCTGAACATGGTCATAGCCCACAGTCTGAGCCAACTCACCACATGGCAGTGAGTCAGACGACATTCAGACCCGGAGACCAGATTGAAGGTACTGTACTGGGAATAATTATTTCCATTTTGAGTTCCATACTTTTACTGTTTATTGCATTTTTATTATTGGATTTGGATTATTTCATTTTAATCTATTTATTTGTTTTTGTAAGATACCATAATCTTATTTTTCTCATTTTTTTTTTTTGTTTACTACAGATGACCATATTACTTATGTAGTGTATCTACTCCCTATTCAGAATGGGTTTTAGAATGTTTCTTATCATTATTTAATATTTATATATTAGTAGTACTATTAACCTAGAAGAAGAAAATAAATTTGTCTTGTTTAAGATATAATTAACTCTTGTCTTTATTGAAATAGTGTTTCCTTGATTCTATTGGCAAAATGTAGGCAAACTGTTATAAATGTTTGTTACAAGCTGGTGCAGTGGCACATGCCTGTAATCCCAGTGTTTTGGGAAGCTAAGGCAGAAAGATCTCAAATTCAACTCCTGCCTGGACAATTTAACAAGAACCTGTTGCAAAAAAGTAAAAAGTGGCCTGGGCTTATAGCTCAGTGGTAGAGCACCCTTGTTCTGGAAATGAAAAACATTAATAAGTATTCTTTTTTTTTTTTTGGTACCAGGGATCAAACTCGGGTCCTTGCACTTGTGTAGCAGGCATCGAAACCACTGAGCTAAATCCCTGGCCCAATAAGTATTCTTTAACAAAAAGGGTATATTGAGAAAGAAGTTTAGAACACTCTGTATGCTATACATATTGTATTTCTTAGAGTTTCACACTGCACAGTAGAATATTAAAAACGCCAGATTTGTAGTAAAGAAACAAATATTTACTTTCATCTAGCATTCAAAACTAATTTAGCCCTACAGATACCCATTGGCTGTCACCTGTGTTTTTCCCCCTTGGGGTTAGATATTACCATCTCCTAGACTGAATGTCCAGTGAAATACAATTCAGACATTCTTTGTCTGTAGAATGATTCCTACTCTTTTTTCTCCAAGAGTAGTTTTGAGCACACATACTTGGTTCTAACTGTGATGTGATTTCTGTAAACTTTCCTTTTTGGGGTCTTACTAAATCTGTTAATCTGTCTTTTTGGTCTGTTTCGTAGTTACTTTGTCAGGACGACCTTTTAAAGGCTTTCTTTTAGAAGCTCGCAATGCTGAGGATTTGGATGGCCCTCCTATTGGTTCCTTCATGTTGATTGACAGTCAGGTGTCACAACTTCTGACTTGTGAAGATATACAGGTTTGTGTTTCACTTGTGATTAATTTCTGTCAGCTTCCTTGGAGTCTTTTCATTTTGGAAAGTGAAATGTGGTAATTGTTACAGTGACATTACCCAGGCAAGACAGTCATTTAAACAGATTCACCATGAGCATGCTTTTCCTTTAATTTACTTGAAATTTGTGTTTTCACATCACCATTCTAGGGAAGGTAGGGCATAGGCCTGAAGAGTTTATAGTTTGTGATATTTTAGATCAGACTAACGTATATTGATTTTTGAAGAATTTCATTATTGAAAAATAGAGTTCTAGAGTGGGCAAAGGCCTAATTTCATTCATTCATTCATTTAATAAACATTTATTTTATGAGGAACAAGGGATATGGTGACAAACAAGACTGTTTTTCTTTGAAGAACTTACATCCTTTCACATCAGTGTGACACATGGACATAAGAAGTATGACACAAAAGTAGAACATGTGGACACAGGCCACAAGCAGAAGAGTTCAGTAGGTTACTGTGTACACAGAGTACATAGGGAGAGCAGTAGAAGGAGTTACATACAGGATGGAGGGAACTGAGAGAGCTTCTTGGTTATGATATCTATTCTAGGCTTTGAAGAATGTAGGAGTTTACGAGGTGAAAGAAATTGCTGAAAAGAAAGAAATTACTAAAATATCATGTTGCATACTTGGAAGCAGGAAATTTTTCTTTTTTCTTTTGAGGAATTATCTGCATTTTATTTGTGTCTATTAATGGAAGAAATATAAATTTATAGTATAAATGAAATAACGACCTGGCTCTATTAGTATTAACATACCCAGTATTCATGATCAGTTCTTAAATTTCTGATGTCTTTAATGTATTCACAGTTAACTGCTGAAACGTTGTCATCCAATCCACATATATTTATTCAGTATCTGAGTTCTTGTACTAGATAAAATAGTCTATCAGAATGCATGGCCATGAAACTATGTCTTACTTTGCAAAATGATAGTAGTTCCAGCTTTGCTGAGCTGTTGATTGAATGAATGGTTGTTCTTTTCCATTTTATTTCAGGGATCAGCTGTGAGTCACACAAGTTCATCCAAAAAAACAGAAATTAAAGTTTATTGGAAGGCTCCAAGCAGTGCCCCAAATCACATACGGTTTCTGTGAGTAGAAGGCTTTATATCTCTGTAACTAATATAATTGCAGCCACGGTGGTTTGTGCCATTCTGTATGCTATTGGACTTTCTTTGTCTAGGAGACTTTTGGCATAGTGACACTAGCTTACTTATGTAAGAGTTTGTTTTGCGTTTTTGTTTGCTTATTCCGCCACAGGACATAGCCAGCACCAAGCCCAGCACTTGGTACCTAATAGGGACTTACTACACATTTGCTGAATGAGTGAATTATTACGTTACCCTAAAACTCATAAAACTATCAGTTAATACTTGAGCCTATATGGTATATGGAGTAATGCTTTTCAAAATAGTGGCTCCTTTTAGTATGAAAATATGAATAAAATATAGTTCTGAAGTTTGGATGACTTTTTTGCATTGTTACAACTTGCAGATTAGACTGTTAGAAAAATAACCAGCATGCCTCTAAGAATTATGAAACTCAGAAGAATTAAAATAGTGCTTTTTCCTTCTTTCTCCGTGCAGGAGAAATGGAATGTCATGAAGCCATGTAGTGATATATGGACGTATATTTCAAGGAAATATCGCTATCCTGACATGTCTCTGTTTTCTGCTTAACTTTGTACACACCTGCCCAGTACAAACAACAACTTTATATCTCTGTTGTGGTGGAGCGTTAAAAAGGAACTGTGACCCAGTAAGAACTGACAGTTACTTATGCAATCGCTTTTGAGCTACTTGCTGTAGCTGCCTGCCACATACTCCCTTCGGAAGAATGTGAATAGTATACTATGAAATGAGTAGTAATACATTCTTTATGCACCAAGGAGAAGAAATCTGTGCAGTTTAGCCTCTGAACGTGACATTTGCGCCTGCTGTTAATATGTCCAAAGAACAAAAAAGCCAAAAAAGAGAGGGACAAAAGGAGAGAGTAATACAAGTTCTTACAGTGATAGGGTAGAAGACAGAGATTTGCTTCAGAAAAGTTGTGTGTTCCTAATTCATCTCTTCCACTTTTTTTCTTTTAACAGTTTGATTTCATTATGTTGGGCCACAATTAGGGTTTTGTCTAATCTCACTATGACTGCATTTCAGAGCCACAGTTGTTGAGAAGTATAAAATCTACTGGGTGAAGATTCCTAGTCAGATAATTTCACAGCCAAATGCACTTCTTTTTACAACACCTAAAGCTACAACAGCCCCATCGTCAACATCACCTCCAATCTCCCATTTAACCAAACCAGTAAGTCATATTTTTATAGCTTCACCAAATGCAGTCTAAAAAGCTTTCTTGGAAATTGTTGTTTGATGCTTGGTAAAGTGCATATTAAAGAAGTGGCTGAACTTGGTTTTGGTAGCAAGTGTTTGTGTTCTCAGTAGGAATCTGAAGGAAGTCTTTACTGCAACATTATTCTTTATAGGTTAGAATAAAGGAAATGCAAGAACCTTAATGTTCAAGATTGGTTATAATATTCACATCTAGTTTATATTAGCAGTGGATATATTTTCATTTGGGAATAAATTTGAAGAAGTCCTTCCCTTGTTTCTTTCCTCGTGGCCAAGTGTCAATCATGGAGAGGGAGCTTAAGCTAAATTGAGACAAGATTTGGAGGAGATTCTTAAAGTGGTGGTATAACTTCTAGATCTTATTTCTTAAAGGTCAAAGAGTAGTGGGGAGTTCTGTATGTTGAACAATAGAAAATTTTTTTCTGTAAGGTTCTCAGCTAGAATTCCATTTAGGGCCTCTGATTAAAAAAATTATGATTGAAAAACATCTTGGAAAGAGTAGTGCATATTAGAAATATTAGGAAGAGGCATTTTACTAAAGGAAATTCAGGTAAATTAGCCTGTTCAATTCAGAAGTGGCTCTGACTGTGTCTTGAGACAGATGGTTGCGGTTTGAAGAGCACACTTGGGCCCAAATACTGACTTGTCTACTTCTTGTGGGTCTTTAGAGAAATCTCAATTTTCAGTCTCAGTTTCACTTATGAGAAACAATAATATCTTGCTTTTAGTAGCACTGTGAGAATTAAAATAAGGAATATGTTTTCTAACTGTGCCTTGCACTTAATATTTAGTAAGCATTAGTTCTTTTTCTTTTTCTCTCCTTTTTTGTTGTTCTCATGTTGACAATGTTTTTGTCTTTCCATGTAGTCAGTAAAAGGGGTATGCTCTTTTCAGAACTTTTACTGTATTTCTGTGCCAAATTTCTAGTTCTGATGATAGGGAATTTTGTTCAGTCATAGGATTGTAGCATTTTTTAGAGCTAGAAGAGACCTTAGGGTCTCTTTTGTTCAGTTTCCCTCTTGGACATTTCAAGGTAAAGGGACCCTAGAGAATTAAGTTCTTTGGAAAATGTGGTGGAGTAAAGGGGAGAGCAGAGACCAAAATTATGTTCCTAGTTCCTAGTGGCTTGTTCTCTTCACCCTACTGTGATTGGTCGTTACATTCTCATTAAATCTAGTTACATAAAGTTAACGTTTAGCTTTCTTTTGAAATGTACTTTTGCTGCCCATTCTAACAAAGTCTGTTTGCTTGCTCTGCCAAATTGTAGAGCTGATGTGTTTTTGAGACTTCCTCTTGTATGCATAACAAGAAGCCCTGGATTAAATCATTACAGATCATTGCGTATTCTTCGCCTCACTAAATTATTACTGCTGTATGGAATAATGATATTTATCGGGCTAACTTTTTCTTGTGTTACTTTAGTATCAAATTTGAACTAGAATTTTAAAAACAGAGACCAAGATCTAAATATAAAAACTTGGGCCGGAGATTTAGCTCAGTGGTTCTGCCGCCTGCTTCGCAAGTGCAAGGTCCCGAGTGCAAGGTCCTGAGTTTGATCTCCGGTACCCCCCCCCCCCCCAAAACCTCCTAAGTATAAAAACTTGCTAAGGATTTGCCCGGTTTAAAAAATCCCATCTTTGAAAACTAGAGACTACTTGTTAGGCAGGATTGTTAATGTGGACATAATCCCTAAGAAGTTTCTCAAAATTTACCAGAAACTTTGCTCCAGATACATTCTGGAGTACCCTTAATGTGAAATGCTTTGATATAAAGGGACTTTAGTGCTCTTGTACCACTGCAGGCCAACTAGGATAAAATTTTCTAAATTTTAATTAAAATTAGTTAAGTTCAAAAGTTCACTAACTACTGCTCTGATCACTTCTAATTTGGAATATGTCTTCTGTTCTTTTTTTGAATCCTTATGATGAAAAGGTTTTCTCATTAAAACCTATCATTGAATGTGGTGACTCTTCTGTGATTGGCAATGAACTTGAAGTGCTTGCTCAATAATTAAGTTTTTTTTCTTCCTGTCATTTCTCTAGTTCAGTGCCTCAGACTGTGGGAACAAGAAGTTCTGTATCAGGAGTCCTTTGAACTGTGACCCAGAGAAGGAGCACACCTGTGTCTTCTTGTCCTTCATGAGAGATGAGCAGTCAGTGGTGGTGGAAATGAGTGGTCCTGGGGAAGGCTATTTATCTTTTGCATTTTCTCGTGACCGATGGATGGTTTGTACCTCTCACTTACATATGTAGTAATCAAAGGAGAAGTGGTGGAGTGAGCTCTAATCAATAGTAGATTAGCTGTTTCTTCCCAAGTCAAATTATCATGCTTAATGGTGGAATGGGAGAAGAGAAACTAATTTAGAACAGATTCAAAGTTAAATGGCTGTGTTTCATAATTTTAATTTTATCAGTTGGGCAATTTACCTCTGAGAACAGGCTGTCCTACAGAGAGTTGGAAACACCATCTTATTTCCAGTAGATTTGCCACTTTATGTGTCTTTTTGTGACAAAGCAGGATGTCCAGTTAAATTTGCTCTGTGTAAGATGTCATATTGCTTGTGATGCTTTTTAAGCCACAGTTGTTTACACGAGTGACAGAGCTGAAGTGTGCATTCCTCCTCTTGGTGGCCCCATTGTAGTAGTCACCAGTGCATTTCCCCCCCAGAGAATCACACCTGTGTGTGCAGGTAAAGTGCAGTCGTTACTAGCGGCTCCTTTGTGTGATCTGCAGCAGACAGCATTTGCTTCAGCAGAGTCTCCCTCTCCTTCTCCCTGAGTGGTGCTGGATGGATTCAGTGGTTCTGTAGGTGGCAGCCTCGTGCTATGGTGTGGAAGAGCAGTGCTGCACGGGCATCTTGATTTCCCAGGGAGAAGCAAGAGGAGTCTTGTGGCCAGGACATGTGTAAATCCTGTGCAAGCAGAGTAGGAAGCGTGTGTGTGTGTGTGTGTGTGTGTGTGTGTGTGTAGGAGGGGGGCCACCAATGGGGAAAGTTCCTCGTTTCCTTTTTACCAAAGGCAGAAAACCTTTTGAGAGTTTTTTTTCCTATCAGAATTTAAACTTAAAACCACTGCTTTAGGGAATCATATTTCAAAAACAGACAAAGAAATCTGAGATGGTTCTGATAACTAAAGCTTTTTCTAAAAGTACACTGTAATTACATTTGCCCCGGTGCTCTGTCACAAGTATCGTTGGAAGCCAGTTTTAACTTTTTTAGGGAGATGACATTTCAGAGTATATAGTATATGACTCAAATTACTAGAATGCACTTGCTCTCCTCTTTCATGAAATGACAGATATAACTTACATCTATGAGATACAAGTTATGTCATGTGGTTTCAAAAATAAGAAATTATCAGTCTTTCCTCTTCAAAGTTGCTTTTATGGGAAGTTTTTACACTTATGGAAAATAATGCTGTAATTTTTCAAGAGATTTTCTCTACTTCCCTTCATAATTGACATCAGACCCATTGCCTGTTCTTTGGGGTATTCTCAGAACTGGCAAAATCAAGTTTGGTGCATAAGATGAATCATAAGGATGGGTAAAAAGTCAGGCTATTAGAAAAGATGGATGCAATGCTTGGGTGAATGTGATAAGACTGGCTATGAAGGAAATTCTGAAAATGAGTCCAAAAACGAGTAAAAGGCCTTATGGAATAAACATATAATTTTGTTAGGGTTCATCTCTGAAATGTATCACTCATTTAGATATATACTTGAGTTAGTTAAAAAATAAAACTTATTCCAGTCACTTTGTAGCCCAAATTCATGCTATAATACAATTGCACTTTCCTTTTTACTGGTCACATAAAGTCTGTAAGCAGGCTGGGAGGAGGTCATTATTGTTTTGAGTGTTGGGATGGATAACTGACAGGTAGGCCAGTTATTTCTGTTCTAAATTGTAGATATAGATGGCACAAAAGCATTTACCTGTAATTCAAGATATGTTTATCTTACTTAGAGATCTTATCTGTGTCTAGTGTAGGACTCATCAACAGTGTTTACAAAAAGAGACATAATTATGCAGGTGCAGTTGATTTACACAGTAATCCTGTTTAATGATTAAAATCATATGTACACCTGTGCCTAAATTGGGGGAAATGAATCATTTTCAAAATATATTTTAAAGTGGTTATTTCTATTTTGGGCTGTTATCTTTTAATTTTTTAGGGAATTTTTATGATCTATATTTTTGGAGTACGTAAAATAGATTTAAATATTGAAAGTATTTGATGTTATGAATACAGGTTAGATAACCTGTTAGATAAATTATACCTTTTAAAAATTTGGCTTGTAGCTGGGCTGATGGTACACATCTATAATCCCAGCACTGAGGAGGCTGAGGCAGGAGGATTGTGAGTTTGAGGTCAACCTGGGTTACATAGCCATTTGAAGGCTGGCCTGAACTACATTGTGAAAGAAAACAAAACAACCCCCCAAATTGACCTGTAAATTTATGATAGCAGCTGTTTTGGTGTTAGACCTTTTCATAAAAATTGATGAAAAGTTTAATTTTCCATATTTTTTGCTAACAGTAGCTGGCTAATCTCTGAATTTTAATTGAATTTCAAAGTCCATGTATCTTCCTTATCTGAGATATTTTGCTAAATTATGTAGTGTATCAAGCATGCCGATTGTTAGCTTCTCCTTTCCCTGCAGAGTCTATACTTAGATGTAGTACCTCTCACTATGCACTTAGAGCGTAGATCACACCTATGACCCCAAAAGGGATGGGGATCCCACCCCCTCAGCAAGCAAGCAGTTTTCACTGGCTACCAGCTGCTGTCCTCCAGTTCAATTCAATTCAGACACCCCATACCTGGAGATAGTGTTAAATTCCACAGGTTGAGGGCTCAGTCCCCAAGACTGCTCTTCTCCCTACTTTAGGGGGTGATCACAAGCCCCAGGTTATTTCCCCTGTGCTTCTGACTTCATGAGCTACGTACTAGGGTTCCCAGCACCCTTTCTAAATATGCCAAATTTGCTAGACCTATTTACAGAAGTCAAGGAAACACTTAAGTTTACTTGTTTATTATAAATCATGTTACAGAAGGAACAGATGAAGAGATGTACATGGTGAGGTAGCGGGAAAAGGAGTGTGGAGCTCCCTGGCCCTCTCTCCACATGTTCAGCTGTCTAGAAGCTCTCTAAACCCTGTCCTTTGAGGTTTTTATGGAGGTTTCATATAGGCATGACTGATTATGTCTTTGACCATTGGTGATCAGTTTAAACTTCAGCACCTCTTTCCTTCTCAGATGTTGGGGAGTGGGGTTCTAAGCCAAACCATTTTAATTCTGTAGCTACATTTGGGCTACAAAGTGGCTGGAGATTCCAAGGATTTTAGGAGTTGTATGCCAGGAGAAAGGGAGGAGGATTAAATCCATATTTTGCATTACACTTGCCCATATCACATAATTGCATATATAATGTCAATGGCCAATTTCTAGGGTATCCTCAGTACTGACTCTTGGACTCCAGATTGGTGGTTGCAACTGCTGGTTGGTCCTTTCCAGATAAGTGTTCCTGGACAACACAGATCAATATTTATATGACTGGACTTGTCTTTCCTCAGTGAACACCTTTAAAAGCCTTCACCTAAATATGCCACTTCATCTTTCTATGTCTGTCTGTATCTCTATCTTGATTTATTTGGTGTATACGAGTACTTGTTTTTCTCCTTGAATTATTTGAAAGTAAGTTGTGAATATCAGAACATTTCATTGTAAGTTTTCAGCTTCTCTCTCCTAAGAACAGGGACATTCTCCTCTACTTATCACGATGTCTTTATCCCATCGAGAAAATTTAACAATGATACATAATTTTATGCCATATATAGTCTGTATTCCAGTTTACCCTATTGTCACCATAAAGTTCCTTTAAAGCTTTAAAACAAATTTCTTTTTTAATGAGGCAGGGTCTCCCTATGTAGTTCAAGCTGACCTTGAACTCACTATGTAGCTCAGCTGACCTCAAACTCTTGGTGATCCTCCTGCCTCAGCCTCCCGAGTGCTGAGATTACAGGTGTGCATCACCATGCCCAGCTAGCTGGGTTTTTTTCTTATTTTTTCTCTTGGTTTTCTGAGACAGGGTCTCACTATGTAATTGAGGCTGGCCTTGAATTCACTATGTGGATCAGGCTGGCCTCAAACTCACAGTGATCCCCCACCTCAGCCTCCATCCTGCTTCAGCCTCATGAGTGCTGGAATTATAGGTGTGCATCACCATGCTTGGTTTTTTTTTTTTTTTTTTAAATTTTTGACCCAAGATCAGTTGTCACTTAGTACATTTAGTTGGTATATCTAGTTGATCTTTTTTGAATTAGAGCAGTTACCCTACCTTTTTTCTTGATTTTTTTTTTCCTTCCAGGCCAGTGGTTTTGTGGAATTTTCTTAAATTTATATTTAGTTCACATGAAGATTTTTGGCACAATTACAATGTAATTGATATTGTTTCCAAATCAGTGCATCATCTCAAAAGGTGCATAATTGTCAAGTTGTTCCATTATTGCTGATGTTGTGTTTCATCACTGGTGTCTTTCATATTTCGCTATTGTGCAGTTGTCTTTTCTGATTATAATTAATAAATAATATGTGGGACAGTACTTAGAGTGTATGCATAGTCTGCTTCCCAGGAATCTGTTGCCAAATAATTTTAGCATTTATTGATGCTTTTTCTGTGAATCACTTGTTAATATTTGTGATTGTAAAGTGGTGATTTTCTAGCTTATTTATTGGCTGACATTCTTCTGCAAAGACCCTTTTCTCTGTACTTCTCCTTCCCTTTCAGAGTAACACTATGAACTGATTCTTTTGTCCATTGTGCTATAGTTCATTACTACTATCTTGTTTTAGATGGTTTTATCAACCCATATTTGATTAATGGAAGCCCTTTCAAGCTGGCTTCTGTGCCCTTCTGATGTATTTCCATTAGGTTTTTTTTTTTGGTACTGGGGATTGAACTCGGGACCTTGTGCTTGTGAGGCAGGCAGCGGCACCACTGAGCTAAATCCCTGGCCCTCTCCATTAGTTTTTGAACATGTCCTTATTTTCTGGTGCCACATGGTGTTCTCCACTCATACGTTCATGCATTTATAATTATTTTTTTGTTTTGGTGCTGGGGATCGAACTCGGGATCTTGTGCTTTCGAGTCAGGTGGCGGAACCACTGAGCTAAATTCCCGGCCCTATAATCATTTTTTAAAGAGTGATAAAGGAATTTATTTGGCAGCAATTTAAAAGTAATACATTTAAAGAAATAGAGTGTATGCCCTCGAGAGAGAGAGGGTTGCTACAGCTGGGAATGTTTATGTGTTTTTGGTGGTGGAATTTATGAATCTGTAGGAAGTTCTGTCTTGGTTTACAGGAAATAGGATGGCTCACCCACAAGTGAAAGACATGAGCCCCACCTTTTTTTTTTGATAAATGATCTAAGAGGTTTTGCCAAAGACATTCTTTATTGTTTTTTTTTTTTTTTTTTGGTGCCGAGGATCAAACTCGGGACCTTGTGCTTGCAAGGCAGGCAGCAGAACCACTGAGCTAAATCCCCGGCCCAAAAAACATTCTTTAAATTCTCCCAATTTGTTCCTTTATTTTAAGAACAGGTTGGGTCGGGGATTTCTGCTGCGCAAGCGCAATGACCCGAGTTTGATCCCCGGTACCAAAAAACCCCCCCAAAACCAAAAAAAACCAGGTTTCTGCCCTTTACTTTATCAACCAAGCTAGTTTATAGAAGGGATGTTGGTGTGATGGCCTAGAAAAAAAAAGCATAAACAAACCTAGTTTATACTGATATAGATAATCTTGAGTAACTTTGTGTCCTGGAGTTACAGTCTTCTTAAAGACTAAGTATAAGTTTTTAGACATGTTTTTTTTTTTGTCTTTTACTTGTCTTTATTTCTTCCATCCTACCTCATTTCCTTCTCTGAGACTTTGATCCCTTATTCTTAAGGGGTGCAGAAAGGCTGAGGGTCATTTTCTTATAACCCCTTTGGCCTGAGGATGGGCGTTGATCCTGCCTAGCTAGGTACCAAAATCTCACTTTGACTGAAAGAGGAGACAAAGGAAGATAGGCTTTGCTGTCTGATGAACTATTACCAGGTTCTGGGGTTTGAGGCACTCCTAGAGATTCTTTCTAGGTACTTCTCTTCCTGAACAAAGAATTAGACAAAACAAGTGCAAAAGGTAGCCAGGTTTTACATTTATTAAAAGTAGGAAAAGAAAAGAAACATGCTTTGCATAGTGAGTGCAGGCCAGTTAAAGGTAACAAAAAAAATACACCCTGGAAAGTGCAGGCCACTGACAGAGGTAACAGTGGCCTCCAGCTTCATGGCTACTGTTTTGTATCTTCCACTCCTTAGGCTGACATTAGATCTAGGCCATCCTATTAAAAACCTGCTTGAGTTCTTTGGAGAAGAGCTGAAGATAGTATTTTCCAATTGGTCTCAGAGGCAGGGCTTTTGGAGCTGTTCTGCACATGTGTCCTGGAACTCTGTGATTGACAGGACACACTCACTTGCCCAGCCAGTTTGCTATGCCCTAATCACTTGCTTCAGAACCATTATGCTTTGATAGTCTGGAAAAGAGGACAAGAATATGAGCAAGTCATGGACATTTAAGCTCCATTTTATAACCATGTTATACAAGCAGAGGTCAGAAATTAAAAGAATATTGTTTGCTAGGTATGGTGGTACATGCCTGTGATCCCAGGACTTGGGAGACTGAGGTAGGAAGATGGGTTCAAGTTTGAGGCCAGCCTGGGTTACATAATTTGAAGACTTGTCTTTTTTATTCTTTAGCTTACATTTAAAGAAATAGAGATAAGTCAACCTTTAAAAAAATCCTTCTCCATTTAATATTAATCCCTAGTTTGTAAAATATAACCTAAGAGTGACATTTGGGGGACAGATATTAAGGTACCCATAATCATTTAAGATACACTGCATGCCTTCAAAATTTTCTACACGCACTGGATGCCTTGTGAAAAAAATATAGAGAAAAAAGGAAAAAAAAAAAATAAAGAAATGACAGAATCTCAGGATCAGATTCCCCAAAAGGACGCTGTCCCTATTTCTCTAAGATCAAACTGCCCCAGATTGGCAGCCTGCCCTATTTCCCCGGGGTTGGAACTGCCGAGTGGCAGTCTGCCCCATCATCTGTCCTGATTAGTCTGGGTGTCCATACCAGTCACAAAGAAATCTGTCTTGGGACCAGGCAACATTGGCCTGTCCCATTGCTGTCATGACCAGGACAAGCATCCTGGTCCCTGGCACACAGCTACTCAGATCTTCATCAATGGATCAGAAAGGCAGGAAAAAGAGGTTACACACGATAGCTGGGATTTACTCAAAAAAATCACCCCAAGGGTCTTTCTGTCTGGGGACCTGTAATATGTAAAGAACTCAGAGAGTTTAAAACATCTGAAGATGCTACCTAGTAACTATAAATTGCTTACCATTTTAGATAGGGAGATAAGCTTGGGGCTAAAATGATAAGAATACCAAAACCAGATAAGGTGGAGGGAGGAAGCAAGCAAGCTGGCGAGAGAGAAGTGACCCCATGAGGCCCCAGAAGAGTACAGTTGGCAGGGCTGGACAGGCATCTCCAGAACCCTGGGAGGTAATGGGAGCCTCGTAAAGGGCAGCTGCAAAGGGCTGGAGTGGAGCCCTTCTGCAGTGGGCTGTGGGCAAAGCCCCGATGGCATGCATCTTCAGAGTGCAGGCTAGTGCAAGGGGAACACTACCCCCACCCCCACCCCCAACATAGTCTGGAGCCCCTAGCTGAGCAGGAAGGGAGGGAATTCATCTCACCAAATCATCAAGTTGCTATCTATCCCTTCCTTCAATACATCAACAATATTCGATACATCAGCAGAAAACTCAGAGAACACATGCTTTCCATTTCCTTTCCTGGATGGTGTGGCCAGAGAGGATGGGAAGGAGGGGGGACTGAAGGGAATTTAGGCCTTTGTCCACCTAGGAGCTTGGGCAAGATTTACTTTCCTTCTGCTCTTTGACCAGCATAAGAGTGGGAGACTCCACATTTTTCTTTTCTTTTTGCAATCCTCAGTGGGGATCAAACCTGGGGCCTTGATTGTGTTAGGCAAGCTCCCCACACAGAGCTACACCTGTAATCCACTCCATTTACTTTTGATTCTTTGGCATGCCTCCACATATTTTAGCTAACAAAACTAACTCTTTTCTAAAATTTTCATATATTTCATTGTTTTTTGTTTGTACCGGGGATCGAACTTGGGTCCTGCTTGTGAGGCAGGTGGCAGAATCACTGAACTAAATCCCCGGCCCTAAAATTTTCATATATTACACATCTTTGGTCCTGAAAATGTCTAAGATTGGAAAACCTTGCCTTTAATCTTAGCTCCCCCATATAACCTGCAAATATTTTATTCTCCAAAGCCTGCCTAATTAGCTCTTCTGATAAACCTTTTCCAATTCTCTGGCTACCCAGTTTTAGTACATGTGCTGCTGAAGTGAGCATATCTTTGGCCATCTATAATTTGTCTTTTCAGAGCACTTTGCCTGAATTTCTATTTTTATCATTACAATTGTGTGCTCCATTAAAATGTACCCTTTGATTGTAAGAACCAAACTGTAGTTATTTTTATTTCTCCCTTAGTACCCACTACAGTGTTTTCTCATAGGCTATGTTCTAAATATATGGATTCAGAGGGGGAAACTGGGATAGGTTTTCAGTCCAACCCAGGGAGGGAGTTGGTGGAAATTAAAAAATATTTTTTTTTGTATTTTGAGATGTCCTTTCACTGTGTTTCCCAGGCTGGTCTTGAATTTCTGGGCTCAGGTGATCCTTGCTTCTCAGCCTACCGAGAAGTTGGGACTATAGGCACATGCCACTGTGCCCAATTGTTGGTGAAATTAATTATGCCACATACCACTTTGCTCCAGATTTAGGATTTCTACAAATGCATGGAGCGTAAGGTTGTAGTGACATCTTGTCTCACCCTTCATTTAGAATAGTGATGCTTGATGTTCCTGTTCTCTATCCCTGCCTTCCTCTTTAATATTTTTGAGAGGCCTTCATGTTTAGATTTAGCATTCTAGTTGATTTCTTAACAGGTTGTCTTAAAATCAACCATTTTATTAAAATTTTTTAAATGACAGAATTCCCACAGCTCATTAATGATGGACATTCTAGAACATATCTTGTCTACCATCAGAGTTCAGCTGGGCATGGCCATGCATGTCTGGGGGGCTGAGGCAGACTCTGAATTTGAGCCCAACCTGGTCAGTTAGCAATTTAGTAAGACCCTGTCTCAAAATAAAAATTAAAAAAGGGCTGGGGGTACAGCTTAGTGTGACTTCCCTGGGTTCAATCTCCAGTACTTTCCCCCTTCCCCCCAAAAAATCAGAGTTCAGCAGAGTTTTTTTGGGAAAGAATTAGACTACAATTGTTTTGGAGCTGGTAGGCCATATGGTTTCTGTCCCAGTTACTCAGCTCTGTTATGGAGTGCAAGAGCAGCTGTAGCTACACAGAAATGGATGGATGTGTGGCTGTGTTCTAGTAGAACAGTTGTGGACATTGAATTTGAATTTATCTTCATTTGTCACAAATATTCTTTTAATTTTTTAAAAGTCATTTAAGTTTGTAGAAACCATTTTTAGTCCATGAGCTGTATAAACACAAGCTTCAGGTTGAATTTGGTCTCTAGACCATAATTTGAGTCCTGGTTTAAAGCATGTCTGTACCAAATTTCTAATGTTGAGTTGGGCTAATTCTGATTTGACTTTAAGTTGGGTAACAGTGAATAATTGCTTTGCTAAGATTATGTCCCAGAGAGTTTTTAAAAGTAGAACATTTGAGTCTGAAAGTAGAGAAACATGGTAGAATTTCAGGTTGGAATTTGGAACAAAATGTATTAGTGTTGGACAGTCTTGGGTCTTGTTTAAGAAGTTAGTGACTAGGGCCGGGATTTAGCTCAGTGGTTCTGCTGCCTGCCTCGCATGTGCAAGGACCAGAGTTTGATCCCCAGTATCAAAGAAGTTAGTGACTAGAGCTGGATGTGTTGGCTGTGGATGTGGAGTAGTCCCCCCTGCTCAGGAGGATGAAACTGGAGGATTGCTTGCCTCTAGGATTTTGGGGTCAGCCTGGGCAACATAGTGAGATCTCTTAAAAACACAAAAATCAGTGACTAAAGTACATAAAAGACCATGTTAGATAGCTTATGTACTTATACACGGTAGATTAAAATGAAGTTAATTTTGTACCATCACTGAAGTGAACTTTGAAGTTGCTGCCTGTATCTGATAGCCACTTTAAGGAGTAAGATTGCCAGGCATTGTAGTGCACACCTGTAATCCCAGCACTTGGGAGGCTGAGGCAGGAGGATTGCCTGGGGTTCGAGGCCAGCCTGAACTACATAATGAATTCAAGGCTAGCCTGAACTGCATAGCAAGACCCTGTCTCAAATAAAACAAAACAAAACATACCTGTAATCCCAGAACTCTGGGAGGCTGAAACAGGAGAACAAATTTGAGCCCAGCCTAGGAAACTTAGTGACTTAGTGAGATCCTGTCTCAAAAAAAAAAAAAAAAAAAAAAAGAGTTGGGTCTGTAGTTCAGTTTGAAAGCTTTAGGTTAAATCCCTGGTATTCAAAAAACAAAAAACAGAGTAAGATCTAATTTTCAGGGCCAGGGATTTAGCTCAGTGGCCCTCACCTACCTCGAAAGTGCAAGGTCCTGAGTTCAATCCCCAGTACCAAAAAAAAAAAAAATCTAATTTTCAGAGTTAAAGAATATTGGAGACTAAAGGATAGATAAGAATTATACTGACAAAAACTTCTTTGAGCTCAGATATTTTTGTCTCAGTTGTATAACATTAAATGTATTGAGTGTATATAATATATATCAATATTTGATTATAGTGTCTTCCATCCTAGAAGTCACTAAAAAATACACAATACAATGAAATGCATTGTCATTAAAATATGTAGCACATAGATATTTATTCACAAGTAAATATATGGAACAATGTTCATGGCAAGTTAAGTGAAAGAAAGGTAACAAAACTGCATTTTTCCATTTAAAAGGAAAAAATAGGTATAAGTAAAACAAGTTTAGAGGGATATATACAAAAGCATTAATTGGTGATGGATTTATGGACTGTAAACATATTACATGTCCTTTTTTCTTTTCAGTAGTGGGGATTGAACCTAGAGCCTTGGGTATACTAGCCAAGCATTGTACCACTGAGCTACACTCCTAGCCACTATGTGTATATATATTTGTTGTTTTATTATTTTAAGCTGAAATTTTAGTCCTATATTCTAACAAATTATTTTCCACTGAAGAATTTGCCACTGTTTCTCTGGAATTCATATCATTTCAGTTAGTAAATTATGTTTGGACAAAGTCAAATAATATTTGATTAGAGGTTTTTTTAATGTTGAAATTCCTTTAAACTTTTCTCATTTGCAATTGTTTTTCAGGGCAATGATGATGCTTACATGTGTATTCGGGAGGATCAGACTGTCCATATACAGCCTTCCCATTTGACAGGACGAAGTCACCCCATGATGGATTCCAGGGTGAGTATGAACATCCAGGGACCCTCCTGGCTGGCCCACCATCCTCTCTGCAGCTGTCATCTGCTGTGTGGCTGTCGGGTGCAGCCACATAAGAGCCTTGAACCCCTTCAGTAAGAACCCTTGTCTGGGCAGGGGCCTGGTAGCAGGATTCCTCTCATAATGATCTGAGTAACTTTTCTACACTTTAGAAAGCACGAGACAATTTGTTTTTTTGTATGAAAAGATGAAGTCTTGCTTATGACACTTAAATCCTTGTTGCATCTGATAAAAAAAAATTCTGGTTTGTTACCATGGTCAGAGCATTGGCCCCATTCCAAAAGCTTACTCATGTTTTTAAGAAGAAGCTTATGTTGGTGACAGAAGTACTCCTTGACTATGGAGAAGGAGGATCATATATGGTAAAGAGTGTTCCTTTGGGTGGTTGTCTTAAGTGCCCTTTGTTGGCAACTGTGCCAAATGTAGGCCATTTCTGAGAAATGTCTTTTTTCACAGGGCAATTGACAAACAAATGAGCTCTGAAGGAATAGTAGCTATTGCTTACTGACATAGCAAATGCAGTCTGCCTGAGGAGGCATCACTCAGTGACATAACTGTGCATAGCTTTCCCACAGGGTAACTCTCAGCTGGCTTGGAAACTCTCCCCAGTTGCATGTTGCATTTTGGCCCCTAAGGTATTACTGGGTAATTGTTTCTTTAGTGCTTTTCATTGTGTACTAGTGGCCAGATGGAGTTAGTACATCTGCTAAAGTTTCTAACCTGGGAACTGTAGGGCCCTATTCAAAGAAAAAATAATATTTTTGCCAAGTGGGAGAAAGATGAATAAATTGGGGGAAAATGATTCTTGTACTTTTTACGGAGGAAGTGAAAAACAATGATATTACGGACAAAACATGTACATCTGGTTGTAGAGAAAGGAAATTGAACAGGCCAGGATTTTGATCATGTCTTATTTTTAGCAAATTTTTAGAAGTGCTAAGACCCATTGTGTGTGTTTTTTAGGGTCCTCTTGAGGATATGGCTTGGAGGTTGGTGGATGGTATTATGCAGTGTTCTTTCAGAAGAAAGATTACCCTTCCTGGGGTTAAGAATAGATTTGATCTAAACACAAGCTACTACATATTCCTAGCAGATGGTGCAGCTTTTGATGGTAAGTATATTGATAAAACGTTTTCTTCCTCTCCCCTTTTCTCTCTCTTTTACAGAGAGTTTTATAATTGCTCTTTTTTTTTTTTGGATACTGGGGATCGAACTCGGGACCTTGCGCTTGCAAGGCAGGCGTTGGAACCACTGAGCTAAATCCCTGGCCCCATAATTGCTCATTTTTAAGGTACATATTTGTGGGTAAAGAGTTATAATCCTTTTCTATTTTGTCTGAACATTGACTTTTAGTTAACCTGCTAACTTGTTTCTCTGAGAATTACATAAAATATCAACTAGATGACAAGGCAACATTGTTTTGATCAGAATGAACTCTAGTTGGTAAAATGCATTTGGATGAGAAGAACTTTACCCTGAAAGAAGCCATATCTTTGGGTTTTTCTGAGTGTACTGACATGGGCATATCTTATGTAGGGATCCTAGAAATATTGCCTTTGTGGTTGTTGCAAGAAATACTGGGTCTTTGGGGGAAACCTGCCCAGTACGAGTTTCATCTTGTTAGACCTTAGCTGTCTCCAGGAGGGGAGGAGGGGGTAGCGAGTGATTCCTGGACAGCTGAGGATGCCTTATTCTGCCCTGCTGGGCAGTGGGTTTCCTGTCCCACATCTTTCTGAGTGAAACTGGTGTCTCATGAGCCTAATTTAGTTTCAGGAGTCTGAATGCTTGATTTATTCTTAAGACTACCCTGGTGGGAATTGCAACACATATAAATAGCAATAGGTTTTGTTTATGGTCTTGGCTGATGGTGCTTTGAGGAACTGCAAGAAATACCAGTGTAATATTCAGTCACTCATCTCTCTGGAGATAACTATTGTCCTCCAGCTTTGAGAATGTGGCCAGCTTTGCAGATGGGGAGAAGGTGGGCACATAGGATGGACTGTCATGGGGCGGGGGATGGGGATAACAGAGGCAGACCAAGAGGTGTGGTGTAGGCAGAATTTTGAGAAGCTTTGCATTTTTATCATGTGGTTTAGATTTTTTGTAGTTGGTAAAGTGGAATCTCAAAAAGTTTTGAAGCAGGATATAATGGTAGAGAAAATTTAGAAACATTTGTAGATTAGTTGTAGGTAACGTGTAGTTATCCTGGTTAAGTCACATAATCTTACTTGTACCAGCCACAGAAAATATGGCTTGAAAATAATTTCTTGGTTAAGTGATGATAATGTGTAAAAATTACTCATACCAGTCATTGACTGAGCATTTTATATAAAGTCATTTTTACTTTCATAAAAATACAAACTAGATATGTACTGTTCTTTTATTTATTTTATCTAGTAGTAAACCTAGCCTTAGGGAGATGAATTTATCCAACAAGTAAGTGATAGAGTTAGAACTTGAACTCAAACTCTTTGACTTCGGAGTGTATGTATTCAATATGTTAGGACATGGAAAAGAGAGAAAATTAATTTTTAACAAGGAAAAGGTCAAATGTTGGTGTTTTAGTTACTGCTAAACTGCCAGTACTTGTATTGTCATATCATCATCATCATCATCATCATCATCATCATCATTGCTGTCATTTATTGTGCATTGTATGCATCTCATTTATTTCTCATAGAGGCCTAGTAAACAGGTATTATGTAGGCCATTTTGGAGGTAAGGAAAATGAGACTTGAAAAGGCCAAGCAAATTGTTCCAAATGGAACCTGCAGCAGAAACAGGAATTAAGTCCATATCTCTTCCAATTACACAAGCTGTGGCTTTTCCATCACACCAGACTGCTTCCTTCAGTGCCCAGCGTGTTATAGGCTCTCCCTACATGATTAGCGATACAAATGGATTTCTTAAGTTGCTAGGAGATTTAACAGTTTGTGTGCATATTTTTTAAAGTTGTGCACTCAAAAAAATTATACTTCCAAAGAAAAGCAGTCTTGTTTAAGTGGAAGAATTCTATTGTATAATAAATTGCATGTGCTTGAGTGGTGAATGACAATGCCAAAAAAAATTCTTCATAGCTCAGCATTGTATATTTTCTGGCATCAATGTTTTAGGTGATAGTTCTAATACTTTTCTTTAAGAAAATCCTAGCAAAGGAATGATACTGTGGTATGTAAAGAATGGAAGATCAGCTGTCTTACTTCCTGCTGGAGTTGGTGTGCTGATAGCGTGGCAGGAAGGCTTTCTGTCTTGTTTTGGTGGATATTTCTCCTGCTTTAGAACCCCCTGGAGTGCTTGCTAAAATGCACATTCCTGGATCCATCGCAGACCCACTCAGACTCTTGGAGGTGCTTGGGATCTGCGCCTCAAGTGTCCCTGGTGATTGCTCATGTGCTGGAATTGGTAACTTCCTGCTCTAGGAGAGGGTTTTCCCTTTCTAGATGTACACATCAGAAGGCAGTCCAGGGGATAAAGAGAATAATACTAGAACTTTCTTTTTATATTTATCTCATTTAAATTTTTCTCTTATTTTACAGTATATATGATATATTAAAACAATAGTACATGAATATGTTTATTAACAAAAATATACGTATATTGGTGGCACATGCTTATTTTTTAAACTTGTAGGGTGGGAAGCACATAAACCCCTCAAGAAACAGAAATGGAGATTGTTGCCCCAGGGAATTCATTTTGCAATTTCTTTGAACTGGAAAACAAAATTGCAACATAAATCATTGGTTCTTCTATTACTGAGTTGTATGTATGTGGATCATTTATAAATTGAACTCTGCTTAAAAGCAGTGAGACTTTATAAGGTGTAAGCCATTTTTTCAAAGCAATCATATAATCTTTGTAATGCATATAAATTTAAAAGGTGCTTGGTTTCAGTAAAACCTTTTCAAGATCTAGCCATTTAGAGCCTTTTTAAAGAGTGCTGTCTAGGGCAGGGGATTTAGCTTAGTGGTTCCGCCGCCTACCTTGCAAGTGCAAGGACCAGAGTTCGATCCCTGGTACCAAAAAAAAAAAAAAAAAAAGTGCTGCCTTCCTCAGAAGGCTGACATCTTTTGATCTTGGGATGAATAGTTGTGAAATGCTGAATGTTCAACAGAAAGGTAGAATTCACTTGGGCAAATAACTAATTCCAATTAAATCTACCATTTAAATAATGAAGCACACCTTGTTATCACATGACCAGTTATTGAAGCAATATAAGAGTGCTGTAAGTCACATGCTACTGTGGACTCTTGCTCTTCAATCTCCCCGAGAATAGAAGCACAAAGTTATAATGACGCCACACTGTGGAACTCAAAACTGTACAGGGCTTCGTTTTCATTAAGGTTAAGTTCAGGCTTAGTCCATGGCTCTACAGTGATTATGCAGCAGGATTTTCGTGTAGAGGTGGACATCGAGGCCTTTTTCCCGGGAAGCAGCTTTATTCAGAAGGGCACAGACTCAGCGGATTTGTATTCAACATGGCATAGTTGCACCCTTTCATTCAATTTTTGTGTCTTTGTCTTCCTTATATGGACGTATACTAACATTATACAATCTGGTTGGGTATACATTAACATTCTACAGTCTGGTTGGGTATGATTTGTGTTACAGAGTTACATCAGAACTACACATGGGTACACAGAGGCTCATACATTACATCGTAAAAAATTCCCACCCCTACACATCTGAGTGGCCCTACCACAATTGAGAGTATAAAAACATGTCTTCAATAACTTGCCTCTTGTGATTGTTGTAATACAATCTCTTTTTTTTAATCACTACCACCCCACTAATGCAGGATTTTTAACTTCCTTAGCGTGTTCTCATTTTTGATAGCTTTCTTTATCATTTTCTTTCTGTCATTTTTGTAGCTCCTGACAGTTATTATCTCTTTGTTCTTGACACTCTCTCTTCTAGGCAATCATTACATAAAGCTCTTCTCATTTCTGCTTCATCTTTGAGCCTCTTTGTTATAACAAGCCTGATGTCCTGACATCATTTTTGAATAATCAGTTTTTTCCTCCACTGCTTCAAAAGCTTCTTTATTATACACTAAAAATCTGCCAAAAAAATCAAACTATTTCTAATTTGCCTGTTCTCCCATTGATCTGTTTGTCTGTTCCTGCTCTTGTTGGAATTACTATAGCTTTATAACAGGTTGTGAATTTTGACCGAATGTGGTTCCTTTCTTTCAACAGTTCTTACTTCTTTGTTGCAAATCTTCTCTGTAGATCAACTCTAAAAATGATTTGTCAAATTCTATGAAAAATCTGTTGGGGATTGAGATGAAAATTGCAGTGAAATTTTAGATAAATTTGGGAGAATAATAACTTTTGGCAATAGTGTGTCTTCTTATCCAGAAACATTAGGACATTCCATTCAGATCCTTGCATATGTGTCTTTCAGTGAAATTTTAGTTTTCTTCTTATCTGCAAATAGGATTTCTATGTTTTTTAAATTTCCTTATGTTTAGGTATAATTTTTAAAAAACAATCTAGTGTAAATGGAATTTTAAAAATAGATTTTATAAATTTGTTGTTGCACAGAAAAGCTTCAAATTTTTATTTATCTCGAATTGATCCACCTAGTTTTCCAGTCCATTATCTTATATTTTCTAGATAAATGCCATATCCTGTGCAGCTAGCCTGTTTTCTTTCTTTTCTACTACATTGACTACTTTTCCCAGAATGCTGTAGAGTGGCAGTGGTGGTATGTTTAGCATTTTGTGTTGCTCTTGATTTCGATGTGGATGTTTCTGATATTCAGTGCTACCTGTCATATGTGTTACATTTTTCTGGTGGATATATTTTATCCTCTATTGTGTTTAGGAAATGTGTTCTTCAATTCCTAACTTTGTTAAAAGTTCATATCTACTCATGCCTGTATTCCCAGCACTGTGGGAGGCTGAGGCAGGATTGTAAGTTTGAGCCCTGCATGGGCTCTTTAGTGACTTAATGAGGCCTTGTCTCAAAATTAAAAAGAAAAGCATGGGGGTTGGGGCTGGGGATGTAGCTCAGTATAAAAACGCACATGTCATGCCTGAATGCTGGCTTTCTCTAATGTCTTTTGAGCAGCCATTGAAGATATTTTATCATTACTTTTACAGATTTCCGAATAGTGACTCATCTTCATAGTCCTGAGATAAACCTTACTGGGTCATTTTTTTATTCTCTTAAGAGACAACTGGGCTGGGGATTTAGCTCAGTGTTCACTGCACCTGCCTTGAAAGTGCAAGGTCCTGAGTTCGATCACCGGTATTGGAAAAAAAAAAAAAGAAGAGACAACTTTTACTCATTAATAATTTTATTTAACCTTTTTACATCTGTATTCATAAGTGGTTTTGGTCCATGGTTGTTGGATTGTGTGTGTGCATGTGTATATACGTGTGCTCATGTGGATGTACCCATACCAGTTTGGTTTCAGTGTATTGCTAATTTCATAAGATGAACTCTAGAAGAGTTTAAATAAAATAAAAATTTTAAAGTTACACAAAGTTGTCATACATGTAGAGTCTAATTGTAGGATGGAAATATTTCGCTAACTACAACAAAAATGCTGTTGTCGTTTCTCTCTAGACCTACTACTTCTTTGGTCAGTTTTTCTACTTTTGTATTTTCCCAGAAATTCATCCATTTCATTTAGAGTTTGACATTTTTGGCTTACTTAAAGTTGTATATGTTGTAAGACTGAGATTCTTTTGGCTGATTTACAGTGTTTTATTTTAATTATAAGAATATCTTCTACATTAGCAGTTATGTCACCTTGTTAATTTCTAATGCTGTTTTTGATATTTATTTTTTTCTTGTGGTCAGTTTCCAAAAACTCAAATTGATTTTATTGGCCTTTCTGATTTGCTAGGTTCTATTTGTTGTTTTAAATGTACCTCAAATTAAATGATTGCTTCAGTACTTTATCTTCACCTTGGTTGTGTCCATGTGTTTTCATAGAAGTGTCTTCATAGAAGTGTCTTCATTCTTACACATCTCTGTCTTGTGAGTTTACTTCTGCATTCCTATTTAACCCAAAGTTTATTCAAAAGAGTACATAGATGATTTTCCCTCTAGTTTTCAGTTCTCTTTTACTTTAGCTGCCTTTTAGGAGAAATTATGTAACCTATATCCAGTGTAGTTATTTACTTTTGGAAATTATTAACATATAGTCTGTTGGGGCCGGGGATTTAGCTCAGTGGTTCCACCACCTGCCTTGCAAGTGCAAGGTCCCAAGTTCGATCCCGGTACCAAAAAAAAAGATATAGTCTGTTGTCTTGACATTTGTCATTTGAGACAAAGATTTATAGATTATCTCGTATATAAAATTTTAAAATTACTTTTACATTTGTATAGTATGCTAAAATGTGTTTCATAATTTATTTAATCATTCTCCTAATGATAGACATTTAGTTTATTTTTTTTATGACATAAAAGAAGTTGTTGTGAACATTCTTGTACATGTATCTTTGGTTAAAAAAATTGTTATTTCTGTAGTACAGATTCTTAGAATGAACACCCTTCCTGTGGAATTCTACAAATTCTCAGGTTTAATTTCATACACAACAAACAATAATACATCTTCAGTTTGTTTCTGTCATAATTATTTGGGATTTTGGTTTATTAAACTCAACCTGAATTGACCATATACCAAATACCATGCTCATCAAAATGCTTTCCTTTCTCTCCTCACCCTCTTCTCCCAGATCCCAATATCTTTTTTTTTTTTTTTGACACAAGATCTTGCTAAGTAGTTCAGGCTGGCCTTGAACTCATGGCAATCCTCCTGCCTCAGCCTCCTGAGTGCTGGGACTACAGACACCTGCTACCACATCCCAGACCCAATATTTGTTAATTTGTTCTAGGATTTTAGATACAGTTAATGGTTAATGGTTTGTATGTTTTTAAAAGATATGTATGCTTGGGCCAGGGGATTAGATCAGTGGCACTGCACCTACCTTGCAAGTCCTGAGTTCAATCCCTGGTACCAAAAAGAAAAAAAGTATGCATGCTCCTTCAGGATTATATCTGACTTGAGGCAAGAGGAGTGCCATGAGTTTGAGGCTAGCCTGGGCTACATAGTGAGTTCAAGGCCAGTCTGAACTACATAGTGAGACCTGGTCTAAAAAAAGTTATATCTGACATTTTCAATGATTTGTGATCATATCAGTAATTATTTTGACTTCTTGTTTAGCCCATTTCTTACCACCAGTTCTTTTACCCTAATTTCTCCATTCCTCATTCTTTTTTTTGTTTGTTTTTTGGGTACTGGGGATCCAAATCGGCTCCTTGCACTTGTGAGGCAGGAGGCAGAACCACTGAGCTAAATCCCTGGCCCTCCATTCCTCATTCTTATTTTGATTCCTCTTTGTTGGTTATTTCTTTAACTTTTGTCAAGAAAGCTGTATGCCTTTGCATATATCTTATGTTGCTTTTGCTTATGAATGACAGCTCTGTTAATAATTAATTTTTATTATCATAAGAATTTTTTCTTCCAATTTATGCCTGTCTCTCAAGTTTTTCTCTCCTGAGGAAGTAATTCTTTTCTATCATATTTAATTTTGTTTTTTCAATTTTCAGGTCGAATTTATAAGCACCCTCAGCAACCTTTGATTACACATGACAAACACGATGTGACAGACTCTCCAAAGGATGTAGGAGGATCTCGCTCTTCACTCCTTTTGAAGGTTCATGGTAAGTCACATGTGTAGTAAGATCACTTCTTGGTGGAATAAGCTCACTTGAAGACTCAGCGCTGGCTGGATTAGGAATGGTGCTGGCATAATTGACCACATTTTTATGTCTTTAATGTTTAAACACTACCATTTGCAGGTAGATCATCTACCTTAATTTTTTTCTAATTCTTATTAAAAATGGAAGTTTTTAATAAGGCCAATTCAGTGGTTTTTACCACTGGCTGAACATTAAAATTGCCAGTGGAGCTTTTAAGACATCAATAATTTTTAAAAAGTATCTAGTTACATATGAATTGCCGAAGTTAAATGAAGAAGATATAGAAATTCTAAATACCCCAATTACAATGAGTGAAATTGAAAATGTAATAAAAAATTTACCAACAAAGAAAAGCCC